>JAGVSL010000164.1:600000-964208 GCA_022494535.1 Himalopsyche phryganea
GTTCAGTAAGTACAGGTGATTGTGTATTTCTCGGTAACAATATAATATGTCATTTATCTTTCACATTACTGTTGCCAAATAATGTGGTGATTTTTGTGCTAGAGCTGCCAATGTGAAGATAGATATGTCTTGTACAAGTAAATCCCAATATCTGATTTGCTTACGTCAACATAATCATTGGTGTAAAATATGCCGACACATTATTTATTTTGACCTATACGATAGATTTTTTCTTTTTTTCTGCCATTAAAAGAAAGGACATTTTAAAGTACTTTCTGATACTTAATTCAAAATCTGACATATACACTTCTAGCGTTAGGCTCTAGATATATTCATTGTCCACTTTGTATTCCGGAAAATTTTCTGAGTTAACTCAAAGTGGTAATACTTCAACAACTCAAATCTCTATCTTCCCAGGTCGCTCACTAGTGTTGCAAAAAAAACGCGGGAATTTTGAAATGTCGGGGAATAAACCCGGAAATTTTAGAATAAACTGTTAATTATGATATTTGTCATTGTTTTTCAACACGTCGAGCCCATGTGCATCTTGCAGAGTTACTTCATGCATAAAAACAGGAACTTTTTCGTAAATATTTTGCGTTAACTTCAGGTATACATAGATTTCACTGGTGATTCGATATTAAATAAGATCGTCACTTCCTCATATTCATCATTGATTGTAATCTCAAATTTTTGGTTAGAATGTTGACATACGTTAAAAATGTCACGCTTTTAAAATAAGTGTTACCAAATGCTAAAAATAATATACAGTTATCATTTATATTAAAACGTTTTTTTTCCAATTTTTTCACTAATTTTCCCATATGAGTTTATTCCTAACCAATTTTTCGGGTTTTTGTTATACAGTTTTGTGTAGGTATGCATTTACACCCGTCAGTAATACTTTCCTTACTAAATCCTTCACTATCATTGGAATATTTGCGCTTTTTGGTCAATGTACATCTTTCATTACCGCGCTGCATTATTCTGTATTCATAAATATATGTTTTTTTAAATCTTACCGGGTACAAGCTAATCAAAAACACTTCCTGGGCCTTCACCCTTCCTGGTGCATTTTTTATGACATATTTAAGGGTGTCTAAATATATTAAAAATACCAAGGCGACGGCAACGCATCCAAATGTGAAAACAATCGACCCGTAAAAACTCAGACCTGAAAAATTAAAACACATTTATACAATTATTCTAATTATTTAATGTAATCCCTAATTTTAGATTGAAATAACTTTACACATGATAAATAATAAAATGATCCGTATATTGTTGGATCCGTGGTGCAGTGATCCCTGTATAGTTTTTTTTTTTTTTTTTTATTTCTAACGTGTAATTTAAATCATGTAAATTTATTACTTAGTATGTTTGTATCTTATGAAACTATTTTTATATCATATATAAATAAAAATAAACTCGAATTAATTTTGAGTTCGATAATTTCACATTTTGCGAGTATTTTAAGTAATCAAACCTATCTCCCATTATTGTACACTTTATCTATTTTTACACGGTAGTATCTGGAATCTATCGCCCGTGTGAAAATTGAATCTGGTGTAACTATAGTCTTGAATTATAGCCATCAACATTTTTCCTCGTATTCAATCAAATTTTATTTTACTGCTGAATAATATAATAAAACACGTGTGATTTTCATATGATTGATATAAGCACGAGTAAATAGTATTTACATCACGAGTTTTATCATTATTTGAGTTTGTTTATGATAATTCAAAAACAATTGTCTGGGCGTTTTATTAACTAGTATGACGTACAAACATCTAACATATAAAGATAGGTTAGTTAGGTTAACAATTGAATTGCTGAAAAAAAATGTTTTTCTAAAGAAGTGTTAAAAAAGCATGCGATTGTTTTCATTAACAATTTGGAAAAATACCAGGTAAATCAGGTATGGGAAAGCTACGGCCCACGGGCCACATGCGACCCTATACGTATTTATGTGCGGCCCATTCGTCTCAAACAATTATCACTTCATGATTATAAATAATTTAAATCTAAATACAGTATTTTACTATCGGTCCGCCATTCATTTCCAATTCCTAATGTGGCCATTCCCGGGTCCGTGGTGCAGTGGTCAACGTTTCTGACTACGGTTACCGATGTCTCGGGTCCAATACCCGGTGCGGACGGTTTTCATAGATTCATTTTTCAATCGATTTATGGATTTCTGTTCGCAGTCTGAGTCCTTCCTCCCACCCATCCCATCCTCACGGGGCGTAGCGAGAGCGATTAGCTAACCACTAGTCCTGTCCTAGTCCTATCCCTTCTATCCGTAACCGTAGCCAGCGACGCTACCAACTGCGCCACAGACGCCGACAAAATAAGTAAATATCTTATTAAAATCAAATACAGATATTTTATTTGGCAAAAAATACCATTTTTTCTTCCGTTGTAATTTCCAATAAATAGTTTTATTTTGATATTGGGTGTATAAAAAATGTGAAAATTATCTTTTATAAAACTGAAGAGCCGCCTTTGCATCAAAAATAAAGCATATATTTATTTAACACCGTTAGTAAATAAACCATTATCTATGTATGGTTTAATTATTGGTCATCATCATTTTGGTACCTTTATGTAAAGACAAAAAAATGATAAGGTTATAACAGAATAAATACATTATTTGTTTTGTGTTATAAATAAAAAAAATCTGTATGTACGTGTTTTGTGCTATATGATCCGGGTTTTTTTCTTTTTGGCACCCTCAATTACGCTGATATATCTATGATGGTTCCAAATAAAGACCGCTTCAATGGGATTAACAGTATACGTAGCAAAGACATTTTTTATATTAACTTATATATGAAATAAATGTGATGTAATTATTATTATTTTCTGGTACTAATAGTATAAGTTTGCTCATTAAATGAATACTGTATGATCCTAGAAATACAGGCATATAAATTCTTGTTTTAATGACATTTTCTTATATATTTAACCACTGTCGATGATAATAGTAAAAATAATAACCTTATGGAGAGACGGTCGTTATTACTGAAAAAAATACTTCAAAATTTAACTTAGTTTTTGATTTCCTGAAAAATTGATATTTTGGATTTACTCATATGTCCGCCCATCAACAAACCCTATATTGTCAATACACCCAATGTTTAATTTCATTTAAGTCAGATATCATAAAATATAAATTTTAAAATGACACCCGGGATATGAACATGCTTTTTCACCAAGAATTGACAGTTAATACCTTACAAATGACTTTAATTACAAATAAACCCTTAAGTTATAGATTTTCCAAAATTCGCATATATATCGCGAATTTTCAAGTACAAATTAAATCAGATGAAGTAATAATATTATCTTTCATATTGGAGTCACTCAATACTAACACCGTCTGCGACAAAGTGCATCCGTTTGCGATTTTTTTAAACGGATTTGTTGAATTGCGCTCGAATTTGAAATTTGTAACCATTTTTTAAATAAAAAAAAAATAGTCGGGTAAAAGTGAATACATCGCGTAAAAAATTGGACTGAATAATAATAGTTGAAATTGTTTTTTTATTAAACCATAAAATACATTTTCGTCCAAATTATCTTTTCCTATCGACGACTATTCCGAAATATGAGAAGGAGGGAGACCACAATACGTATATGTATTAATAATGTAGGTATTATAAAAAATCATTTAGAATCAGGAAGTATTTAATTTAAAATGTTAATTGTTGTTTAACATTTGCAAAGAGTCCTAAAATCCCGGGTTTGATATTAAGAGAATCCCAGGATTTGAAGCCCTATTCAGCTTCAAATGTTTTCTTATATTTATCGGTCATGAACAAAGTAAAAAGAATTTATTATAAACTCGACAGACATTTTTAGGCATTTGCTTATTTTGAACGAAAAAAACAACTGCGCATCTTTATATTATAATATCATAGTATGTGTTTAACAATCTTGAGTACTAAAAATACAAAAAAACAATTATAGGTACAGTGCAAGAATTTTCAAGACAACAAAACTATTCTTGCGCTTCTGCTGCTTCCATTACGACACACAACGATGAAAACAAATGCATTAAATAATTTTTTTTATACATTTAACAATAATTAACAAGTTGTATTCACGGTTCGGCGTTCCGGTTCGAATAATCCGCGGAGAGGAGCGCGCCGTCCCGTGAAAAGTCAAAAATAGCATTCCGGTCCGTATAATAATAAAACTTTGTATAATAATTTCTTATCCATGTTCACCCCCAATGTGGAGCATATGTGCTCCTAGTGGAAGTATCTCAACAGACTTTTTTATACGAGAACTAATTGTTACTCAGTTCAAACTCTCTCTTACGACGAGAAAACGGATAGAAGTAAGCTATCCATATCCTTCTATCCGTACTCCCTTAAAAAAAAATAGAGTAACAAGTATTTTTCATAGAAAAGCTTTTGTTGAAATACCTCACTTACATGGCCATATGCTCTCCATTGGAAACGGACATAATTTATAAAAAACCCTGTATCCTCCGAATAATTATTTCAAGTGCCATCAAATATACAGTCGATAGTGCTAATTATTTTTAAATTATTAACTTACCAGAAATATAAGAGAAAACATCAGGCATTTTCACATCCAAGCACAAATCCGCGTCCGACACTCTGGTGATATTCCCACTCTTATTGAACACTCTTGCCACCCCATCTGTATCGTACCCTAACACAGTATTATTCATGGTATCCTGACCGAACGTTTCATTTAATTTCAACGATTCGTTCATCTTGATTCGGTGTATCTACATTGGACAACGGAACACAAATGAATCGTCATTATTCATTACAATTTGAATACGTCGTGTCAAAAGATTACTCAATTAAATGTATGCAATAAAATATATCAAACCCATAATTAATATACTAAGGTACAATATTATATAACTTATCTGCACACGTGAATCTTTAAGACATTAATTGACACTGAAAAGTATTATGACATCTAATAATAGCATTTTAATTTTGCGTCGCTTTTACCTGTATCCTTGAAAACGCTTTTTATTTAAACAGTAAAACCTCTATTATCCGGATCTTATTGAGCAAACAAAATTTAATTTTGAAAAGACCACTTAAATAATTTCCAGTAATGTAGCAAAAATTAATATAGGAGATATTACGAAAAGAGTAGCACAAATTTCAATATGCAGAAAATGTGACGAAGAAGATGCCACCGATTCTGGATTCCAGGTTTTAAGGGATGAGGAAATAATTAGGGAAATATCCGCCTCAGATGAACAAGATCAAGGAAACAATGAGAAGATTCGTGAGGGAAGATTTTCAATGCTTAGATGTGTGGTGGACGAATCAATAGGAATAGCAACCCAGGTAAAATGGCAACACTGGGCTGGCAATAGTCGAAAGCATTCCAAATTTTTAAGGATTAAAATGTGTTAATGAAAATAACTACATGATTTATAAATCATCTTAGTGATTCTAGAAACATGCAATCAACCAATTTTAATTTACTATTCTTGTGGAATCTAAATTGTATGTTTACACTATACGGAAACGTTAACTTTATAAATTTCAAATGGCATATAATATAATAGTGTATTTGTGTATTAAATAATAAATTGTGAGTATTGTAATGTCTGAACCAAAAAGCTTCCGACAAGATGAATGATTTTTTAAACGATAAAAACTCCAAACATAAATTAAAACAAGCATTTTAAGTTTTTCCTGTAAATAAATTGTTTAGTTTTGATTAACAATAAACATAACGAATACGTACGAATTTTTGCTGTGTTTTTTTTCAGTCGTTGTTTGTTTCTGAGTTTTGCATAAGTGCTTGACGAACATAACAGAAACACTTCAAATTATACCTGCTGATTAGTCCAACGGATAATATCTGATTACGGAAATACAATGAGCTAACAACCAAGAAACCCAAGTTATTTTCATGTATTCACTCAATTATTATGAGTTAATACATTCGGTTATTAAAGGGAAGCGAAAAGCTTCATATTTTGAGACACCTAATAAAGAAACAAATTGTTAAATGTCTCTTTACAAACATGTATGTAATTGATAAAACCAGGGGTGTGGAGTCGTTAAAAAAACGTGACTCCGACTCCGACTCTGACACTGACTCAGACTACGACTAAAAAAGTCTAATTTTGTCCGCTACTTTTCCTATGTATGTGTAATCTTTATATACCCGTGAAGGGTTCTGAAGAAAAAAATTGAAAATCTAAAATTGAAAAAAAGAATCAAATACGTACATACAGCGACATCTAGGAAAAACTTTCTGATGTATTCGTGTACGCACCAGACGAAAAACAAGAATATTGTGTTATAACAAGTGTGATATTGAAACTCGGGTTCGGGTCGGGCCAGAGCTGAAGATGATGGGCTCGAACCGGATAAGTCTATGAAATTTAGGCCTGTGCAGACCTCTAATCCAAAAGCAGTTCAATAATTAGAATTAAAACACAAACCCTTTCTTTCTTTGAGTGGCATTGCAACGCATGCCGGGTACTCACTAGTTTTATATAATTTAAGCACGAGTCACGTCGACCGCCGCGCCGCTTTGCTCGTCGCTTTATCAGTTTTTTTGTTCGTTTTCTTCCTTTGAAACTGTATTTAATGTTAAATGTAAACTCATTTATTACTGTCAATCGTGTAGATTCATGTATTTGTTTTCAATTTGTTTGAATAATATTGCTGAAGCGCAAATGTAAATGTAATCTCAATGTTGTGATAATACTTTTTATTAAACCACTGCTTCTGAATAAAAGAGATTAACCCGACCGAAGTGGAGTTTGTATTGAGACCTTCCAATATCATTCGCCCCCTTTCGAGACGAATTTGAGTCACGTTAATTTGTTAATTTCAGTCACTAATTGAAGTGTTTTGAACACTTATTATCAATTTATCATAAAAAAAAATCTTTCAATTATGTAGATTAAAATTTCTCCAATTCTTTGATTATTACTTCTGTGTAAGAATTCCAAATATTAGTTGAAAACAAATATTCGAATATTTAAGCCTTGTATTCAAATAATATAATGTATGAATTTCAACACGTATGTTTTTTTCACATTCATTTTTCTATTTCTCATCGCGTGGCTTGAGAGAGAATTATGGTGATAAAATAACAAAATAGATTGTTTTAAGATATAGTAAGACGCAATATTACATTGTTTTTAAATAAGTGATATAAAATCTATTAATACTATGAATGAATATTATTCTAATTATTTATCAAATACTCTAATATTATTCTTTTTCTTTTGAAAAGGAAATAATTAAGGAATCGAATCAATACCTACGATTAGAATAATTTTTTTCGATGTATTTAATCTAAGAACTATTTTCAAATAAATATGGCACCCCTACTTGGTACCACAATGTTGTCAATTTATATTTAAAAATTAGTAATGTAATATTTGAACACATTTATAGTAATTTCAGAGAATTTGATTTATTATACTATTATTCTCTGCGTACGGTAAACAAATATAATTCCAATGATTACATACAAAAAATATTTATTATAGAGCTTATGTTAATCCTTCAAGGTAAAAACTATATACATTGACGTATTTTACTGAAAACTATGTTTCAGCTCGACCAATAACACAGTAATTATATGAATAATGGAAAATGAGTCATATTATATCGACCCCTTAGGCCCCTCAGGGTCAAAGAAATGTATCTCAATTTTATTAGATTTCAAGTTTCTTTTTTAGTTTTGTATATAATACTGTTGGTGACAATGGGATTTATCAAAAGAGTCAACATATACAAAGAAAATTCAATATTTTTTCTTCTGAAAACACATTTTCGATAACTTGAAAGCGTTTTTGGGCTGTCAATGCTGTCATGAAATGTAAAGAAAAAATGGATAAGTTTCTTCGACTTCTAAGTGGCCGATAAATAATTTCAACATGGTACACAAAAAATCTTACAGTTTTTCACCAAACTAAAATTCATAAAATGATGATGCATTTCTCATTTGTCGAAAATTTATCACAAAAGCCACTTTGTTAATTTTATCTTATGGAAACATAAGAAAAATTATCATCTTGTATTATACAAACAAGAATGAAACCTTTTTTCGAAAGAAAATTTATTAATATTTCTTACGGTATAATTTTCGGAGAAGGAAAATTCACGTGCAATGAAACGTGATAAATGAAATTCATATTGAGTATCAATTTTAAGATATACTTATTAACTCCGTCGCCTGTTTGACGCGGCGTATAATCAATGTTCCAAAAAAAGTGAGGTTGAACAACTAAGTAACAAGCAGTTGTCGTAGAAAACTTCTATTGAGATACTTCCATTAGGAGGTCATATGCATCACGTTGGGGCGGACATGGTAAAAAAATGCTTAATGTTGAAAGTTTAATGTTGAAAATATCACCGTGGACTGCACCTCATCTAACACCAACCAAATATAGTCAATTGATAGTTAAAAGTTGAACGTTGAAAATAGGACAGTTGAACTAGAAATAATGGTAGCTAGAATGACATGTGCAAATTTCAAGTCGCCACTGTTCACCGTTTTGTAGATTTTAAAGTCTAATCTTTTTGGCATACAAATCATAGGATTTGTCATCGATGAGTTGTCATATTATGTTTCTGCCAGAATAAAAAAAATAACAATATGACGTAATAGTATTTTTTTCAAAGATATAATGTATGAACTCGTACGTTCCGCCACTACGTAGAATTTTTAACTGTATAGATTGTGACGCTTAAAACAGATGATCATCAAAAACTGACTTAATGCGTTCTTACAGCATCATTTTATTCAGAAATTTACAGACTTAAAAAGCCAATAAAATAAACATTAAAACCAAACCTAATATTATCGAAAAATTGCCGTTAACAATCTGTACGATATGTCGGGTCCGTGGTGCAGCAGTCAACGTGGTATGCAACGGATTTTATAAATAAATTTTTAATCTATTTATGAATTTCTGTTCGAAAGGATGGATATTTGTGATGTCTAAAGTTCCCTCCCGCTCATCCGATTCTAAAAACGGAGCGAAAACTATGCTGATTAGATAGCCAATAGCCCTGCCCTAACCCTATTCTTCTATTCCTATTCTACAAAGAAAATGATAGGTTAAGCAACCGAGTGAAAAACATCTCTCGTAGAAAAATTCTGTTGAGATACCGTCATTACGAGGCCATAATACGGGTCACATTAAGAACGGACATTGTAAAAAATATGATGTGTCTCATATAGACAATCCTCTAGCAAAAAACGGATTTAATTAGCTAAAGAATTGTTATTATATAGCCGTCCGACAGACTGTGGTTTGTCGAAAATAATAGTTCAGTTTAGTTGATAGTTAGTTACGAAATACATGGAAATGTTCAAAATCTCAACAATTCAAAAAATTTATAGTTTTTAGTAAATTTAATCGAAAAATTTAATCTTCACTCACCTATATCATGAACCAATACATGTATCGATGTTCTCATTTTTCCTTCTCGTAACTACTATATTTTTTTTTTAACGCAGTTTACGTATCAGTACATAAGCAGAATTTTCTAAATTTGAAGCAGTTTTTTAGAGGTCTGCACGGGCCCGAGGTTGGCCTGCGAGCCCCATCCCAGCCGTTCTGTGGGCCAGGCTAGGGCGGGTAAGACAAATAAGGTTCGGGACCTTGTAAGGAACTTAATTTTCAGAAAAATATCAGCCATACAGCAATACATAGCAAAAAGTTAAAAACTCAAATAGTTTTTTTCATTTATTTTATGAAATAAAAGTTAGGTAGAAACAATACCAAACATTTATTGTTTGAAAATTATGACGTCATTATATTTTTTTGAAGTTGAGAAACCCGTAAAATTGTGTGAGCTAATTGAAGCTTAATCTGAAACAATGCTTTCTTTATTTAGGAATGACAAATAGTTATATTAGTTATTCATACATAAATAACGTGTGAATATTATTCAGTATCTGCTTGCCGTTAGTTTTAGATGGTTAACAGTTCGTTGTACCAGAAAACTTATGATTAATAAATAAAATTGATTCGTAACAAATTAATTTCACAAATATTGTAAAAAAAAATATCGGGTTTCTCGCCGGATTCGGGTAACAAGTGTGATATTAAGACTTGAAGATGGCGGGCATGGACTGAATTATTTTATCACATTACGGCCCCTGCAGACCTCTAAAGGACATAGACCAAACTCACAAGCGAATATGTATACAACAAAATATGTTTGAAATAATGTGCTAAAATAATCATCAAGGAATACGATTATAAATATATCTGATAATATTCAAAATATTTCTTCAATTAGAGTGCTTTGATTATTACTGAAAGAAATAATATTTATAGATGTTACTTATTTATTTAATGTTTCCACAATAACTTGTAAATAGTCTTTCTGCTGCTTAGGACAATGTCCTCATTCAATCTTTCATGATCAATATTTTCTTTTAATTTATTTTAAGTCACGCAGAACATAATTTTGACACATTATTTTGTCAACAATATTCACAACAAAAATGGTTTTTTGTACAAATTCTTGAACACGATATTTAAGACTTTGAATAAATTACTTTATAAAAAAAACATTCGAAATGAAACGTTCACTTTTATAGTCTTACACGATTTTTAAAAAATATTAACTGTTTTCCAATCTAATCACAAAAGTAGACGTGTTCAATGTATTTGAATATAAAACTGTTTTGAAAATATTTATGTTTACTTTAAAATAGTTGTGACGGCAAAGATGCGAATGAATCAACAAGTTACGAACTAATGATTACAAAGGTAGACAAGGAATTAAATATGAAAAATATAAATACCTAAAGGGTTTTCGCGCAGTGCCTTCCGACTGGTGGGTACATAATAGTTTATTTAAAAACTTAATTATATATTTGTATGGTTATATTTCTTCGTTATAAATTTTTAATTTGTATAAATATATATATCGTCGTTGTTCTCGAAGAAGACACTAGCTGAGAAATACAAGTAACTTTGAGAAATCGGACTAACAAGTTCGTCAAATTTTATAATTTATAATAAATAAGTGTGTTCTTCCATACGGTAGAGTTCGAAATAAGGCACATTTTGTTATAACTAAATGTCATTTTATGATTTAGTGTTTTCTTCCAGAACAGCAAAGATAAAGAAAAATAAAGCGTTTATAATTAATTTACGTAAGTAATTTACGACTGGTACTTTACAATAATTATATGTTTATGAACTGTAACTAATCTAATGACATGTAAAAATACAAATAGGTACTTTCACTTTAATAGATGAGGTAATAAACCAAGTCATAAAACAATATGTGGCCCAAAAATGGTTTTACTAAATTATCACATTTTTTCAATTTATAAATATTGCAATACCTTATAAACCCTAATGAAAACTTCAATGAAGTCCTTTGAACCATAAGACTAATTCTGGCGTATAGTTCAGTGAAGAAATAAACTAGACTAGGGTGATTAAATTGTCAATAGTTTTCGACTTAAAACAAAGTTATAGAGTTTCAAAAATATCGTGAATTTTTTATGTTCTTACATTAGATATTTCATACGTAATTATCGTGTTAATATAAACATACCAATTAAATCATATAAAAATTTATCAAATTTCAACTTGGAGTTTTTCGCTGCTTTCACTGTCGATGACGACTTGTTGAATTTCGCTCGAATTGGAATTTTCTTCTGACTCGTTTGATGAATCGCTTTAAAAGAATAATTTTGAAAAAAAATAATCCTGTAGAAATGAATACATCCCGTAAAAAACGGAACGGTGACATCCAAAAAATCGTGTAAAAAGAGGACTGGGTGTAGTGTACTATACCGTTTCTTTAACCTCTAGTTTCCGCAATCAGGAAAACATAAAGAATACATAGTTGATCTGAGAACTGGGATTAAAATTATAATAACGTACAAGGTTCATTGTTTTAGAAAACTATGTTTTTCTCGCGAACGGACGAACCCTTTCAGTGGGATCACCTCGAGTCGTCACTGACATTAATGTTTTATTATTATATCTTCATTTCTATCAATATGTAAACGAGCTTAACTGTTTACCATGCGTCAGTTAGAGTGCATCTGTGACCTTGATAACCCAGATATTTCAATAGACAAAACGTTCAAAGTTTGAAAGATGATATCGTTGTATTGAAAATAAAATTCATTCTTTAATTTTTCAATTCGCATCTACAGCAATCGATTACGCATCTATACGCATCACGCAATCTACATTCAAAACTATTATAGTACAGAGTATGATGTGATACGGAAATACCTTCTTCGAACCCGTCAATCGCTTTGCATCCTCTCATAACGTGCCAGAGTCCCTCAGTACATCCTGTGGATAGTATTCGATGGTATTCCAGGACGCCGGAATCCCACCGGTCTGATGAAGAGGCGAGCAGTATTGAGACTCTCCAGAGGCGTCCCAGCTAGTTCCAACGTCTCTCCATGACCGCTGACATAACATGGCGCTGCCCAGTATGCTCCCTAATCTCCGAGTTCCTCACGAAGTCAAACCACCTCAACCCCAGTATCCGATGCCAGCATCTATTCTCGAAACTCAGTATACGGTTTTTCTGAGTCTTCGTCAGGTCCCATGATTAGCTACCGTAGCGCCGATAGAATGCAAGCGTTGAACAAATGGCATTTGGTTTACCTGACTAAATTAATGTACATTGCTTTTTCTCACTTTAGAAAATTCATACCTTCAGACTTATGACGACAGTGTTAAAATGGTGTTTGTTTCCATTGTGACGGTGACGAAAAACTGAAACCTTTGCAAACTTACATTTTTTACGATTCGTATGTAATATATCAGGAGAATGTAAAAATACGAAATTAATTAAAAAGTTTTAATTAAATTAGAGAATATAGCATACCTGAGTTTGATCATAAAAACCTTGAAGACATTGGAAATAATACATGTCAGAAAACTGAGCACAATAGAACAAATACCTACTACAGACACATTTTGTATCGATTGAGTTCTGGCAAAAAGTAAGGCACCCATAAACACTCACAAAGATGAAAGTTTGTCAGTTTATAAGTACTTAAACATTTTTCTGGATTCACCTTAAAAGTATAATGTCTGAAAGAAGATGTTCGTAATCTCTTCACTTAATATCAAGAAGAAGTTTTTGTCTTCAATTTGCAACTAGAAACCAATTCCTTATTTCACATTTAAATTGTCGAAATTTTGTACGTTTTCTCATTTACTTTCTTGATTTCTCATTCTACATTATAAATAAAATAAAAATGACAAAATTAGTTTGAGTAACCAAAACCCATGTCGTAAAATGAACGGCGATCATAAATGGCATTTATTGTGAAATCGAATTAAGAAGAATAATTTTTGACGAGTCCTTTTCATTTTTAACAGCAATGATTTTTGTACTTTAAGATATCGACTTAAGGTACTTCAATATCAAATTTTAATTATTAATATATTACACATTTCAATAAGTTTTAACAATAACGGCCTAGGTTCCGCTTTTCAGCATCTTCAGACATTCGAGTACACGAATGAACTAGAACTGAATAAAATAAATTTGAAACATCGCCTGTTTAACGTATTTAACATGTTAAACAGGTAGTAAGATATAAAATATTGTTTATTCATATTGCCCACATGTTAGAAAACGACTCAAATTTTTAATTTTAATTGCTCACTCTCAGTTCAATTAGTTAGTTTGTGTTAGCACACTAAAATATGTCAAAATGTAAAACGGCTAGCTGACTTTCAAAATCTTCGTATGAAATATATGTTCATTTACTATTTATGTCTAACGATTGAAAAGGAACCATATATTTTGATTTAATTTACATATATATTGTGATGGAATTGGCTGGAAATACGAATCTTTGAGTGTTTACGTGTATGGACAATAGCTCTTTTAGATCTAGTCCCTTCAATAAATAAAAATATGTTTTCGATTTACATACTTGGCGGCTACTTTGCAGATATTTATTTTCAGTCTAAAATTGAAATTTACACCTGTCTTATTCTACTTGTTATGTAATTAAGTGCCATTAGGGAATCATCGTCAGTCTAAATGTGTAAAATAACAGATGCAATTTAATAATATATCATAATTGAGTAAGTAGCATAGAATATTAACTGATATCCTTCAAATTTAGAAATTTTAATAAATCTCCTAAAAAGCACTGGAGCTTTTTATCGTAATTTAAAAAAGTAATAAATTAGCTAGAATGTAAATCACAATCGAAAAGTGGCTTCTTTTTAAATATGCGAAATCCGCCATTTTACCATGAAAAATATTTTTACAGTGTTTGATTCTTTTTAACCAACTCAGATTAGTCTTTAAAAAATTATTTGAGTTCAGAATCCAAATACAAATAGTGATTGTTGTCCATGTTTTTTACAGGGCTTCAAGTTTTTTTATATATATACATGGATTAAGTGTCGTGTCTGTGGTGCAGTGCGTTGTTGGCTTCATTTACGGATGTGTCGTGATCAAATTCCAGTAGAGACAGTTTCATTAATTAATTTTGCAATCGATTTATGGATTTCTGTTCGTAGGCATGAATGTTTGTGATATCTGGAATTCCCTCCCACCCATCCGATCCCAAAAAGGGGCAATTAGATAACCAGTAGTCCTGTCCTAGCCCTATCCTTCTATCCCTACTATCTTCGAAAAAGAGACGTTGAGCAACTGAGTAGTTCTCGCAGAAATACATCTGTTGACATACCTGCATTAGGATTACAAACGCTCCACATTGGGACATGGTAAAAAAATGAATAACTTGACATATTTAACACAAAAATTGACAAAAATGAAAAATATGGGTTTTGATGCTAGGTGACTCAATTATTTCCATTATTTATATCAGGCATGTCAAACACGCGGCCCTCTGACAAATAGTTGGTGGCCCGATGAAACTTCTTGAAAAATATTTTTTTTATTTGTAAAACAATATTAATTCTTTATTTTGTTATAATCATCAAATTAATTTGTCAAAAACAGAATTCGATAGAAGATTTATGGTTTCAAAAACTGCGAACTAAAGTTTTTACTTCATCTTTGTCCATTGATATTGAAATTATTGACGACAATTTACAAATGGAATTAATTGAAATCCAATGTGACTGAAGCAAAAATATTCTAAAGTTGGAGTTCCAAAATTTTACAAATATTTATCTGCTGATTGGTTTCCTAAAATGTTGTCTGTCGTAATGTCGTAATGCGTATAATGGCTATGTTCGGAAGCACATATTTATGCGAGCAACTATTTTCTGTAATGAAAAACAACAAAACTCTAGAAAGGTCAAAATTAACCAATCAGCATTTATCGTTAATTGTGAAAATTACGACAGCTCAAAATTCAACCAAATTATAGTGATTTTCTTTTTGGAAAACGGTCCCAAGTGTCCTGAAAAAAAGAATAAATCTTTCTCAATTTCTTTATAATTTGTATATTTAAAACGTCTTTTATTTGGTCCAATTTTAAATATTGAAAACATGCGGCCCTCCACTGATGTAAATTAGTTTATATGACCCGCGGTGCAAATCGAGTTTGACATGCCTGCTCTACATTTTCTATGCCTACCACTGCGGGAATAAAGTCTTCAGATCGTGTTTTTGACTTTCCTCGTGTAGACAGTACATTGAAATGTATTATATTATATGGGCTGAAGTCCAACTGGAGACGATTGACGGCTGATGTATGATGCATGAACTATCCATCAACAATTTCGTACATCACAGAGGTTAGTGACGTGTCATAAAGCATTTAACAATTATCTTCAATTACTCAAAAAAACAATATATCAGTAGACAATCATGTGAGAAGACCCAGATCGAAGAGAGGCGAATGGCTGGTTATCGAACGTCCTGGAAGGGCTGGGATCTCAGACAAACACCATTTCAAATCCGGTTCGACACTTATTTATTTTTAATGGAAGATGCAGGTTTACAATGCACAAAGTATAATCTTAACACCTAAAATTGATTCTACATTTACATTTACTTAGCAACTGAATTTACTTTAAGTTATAATACAATGACACGAAAAAAGATTTTAAATTACGTCCAATGCAAAACAAACACAAACGATTCACATCATCACCTGCACCGCCACGAGGCCGGCAATCCGCCCTGCTCGACAGATCGTAATCGACTGTGCACACATATAATTAAAAAAACTCCCTGCACGTCGGAGCTACCCCTTTCCGTCAAATATGGACTCGCCCGGCGGACGTGCCCGGCGGCTATTGAACGGCTTGGCAACAAGAGTCGGGCGATTCTCCGAATTATTGTCGTTACCGAACGTGATTTCAGTTCTGAACACTAATAAAACTTAAACTTAACAAAAAAAAACCAGGGTGTGTCACATGAATAGTAAAATTTCATCTATACATCATTTGTAGTCCCATATTTCTAATTTATTGATTAATATTTACTCAATAAATACTTTTTTTAATGACCTAGGCCCTAGGGTACTAAACATTGTACTCAGCACCACCCACTACGGCTTCACACTCTTACAGTGTGTATTCCGCAGCATGACAGCGTTATGCGTGTTTTAAATTTTTCCAGGAATGTTGAAAAAAAGGATTAGTTAGAGATGCAACCAAGTCGGCATGACCGATGGGTCCGACAGATCCGACTGATAGTCGTCCGTTTTGACCAATTTTTCCGTCAGGACGGAAATTAATCAGCATCCTGATTCGTATTACCGTATTTACATATTGGACTATCTACCAACCGGCCAAGCAGGTAGAGCATGGCAACGAAGTGATCATTTATGATTTGTCCAGTTATGATTTCACTGGTTCATAAATCAGGATTCAAAACTTTGGTTATCTCCATTCGCCATTTTATTTTCGGAAAGAATTTATAAGTTTGCCTACCCCTAAAAGAATTATCCCACCGATTCAACCAAATTCACATAGCAGCGTCCATTGCTACACTGCGAGATACAGTTTTCAAAAACAATCAATAAATACTTACTTCACAAACGCCACCGAAACGTTTGACAGCCAGTGCCGAAATAGCTTTTTGGGCACGGCTCCTGAAAAATTTACGGTGAACTGATTCCGTAAAATTAAATTAATAGTGTGGTAGGTACCTACTTGGCATTTTTCATAAATCAATTTTTTTTAATACATGATTCCGTCAATGTTAATTACCTTTTTAATATTAAATCAATTGTTATTAAACTTATTTAAGTTGTTCGCAATTGTATTGTAAAATCTTCCCACTTCCTATTTCAAGAATATTTATGAATCATTGTTAATCTCATTATTATTAATTAACTTTTCATGTGGCTTAATTTTTGATTACATATTACTAGTACCAGTGCTGATAAATTGCGCTTTATTTAAAAAAAAGATGCGTAGTATTTAAATAAGACCGTAAAAAATCAATGTGCTTTATTCTAAATACCTGCATTGTGGGCTTGTGCAATTCCTTATTACACTACTGACATGGAATGGGAAAATTTTATATTTTAACTATAAAAAAGTATTATGTATTGATTGATATATTTTTTATTTGACATTTAGTTTAGTTGCAGAATGCACCACCGGAGCGCTACTACTATTTTATAAAATATAACAAATTATTGCGAAAAACACCACTGGGGCGCTATGGCGCTACTATCTATGCTCAATCGTTGACATAAACAAAAAAATTCGTGCGGAATTCACGTACCTGGCAGATAATTTGCCAAATTCTTGAATGAGGCCATGGGCTTGGTTATTTCATGATTTAGGCAAAATTGTTCACTTTTCGTGAAATAAGTAATTTCACACATTCGGTGTAACATATATTAATTTATAATCACATATTGTTATACGTATTCTAAGATTCACACCAATAATTTTTGTATTGCCATCTATACTATTCATTCGAAACTGTAATTATGAAGTCGAATAAGAAGAAATCCTTAATTTTTAGTTGTAGAATTTAACGACGTAGGCGCTATCTATACAAATTATTCGGCTGTGTCATTTTTGTCAGCACAAAACTAACTTTGGTACTTTTTGCTATTTCATTCTGTCTCCAAATATTGCATTTTTAGAAAAACTTTCGAAAATACATTAAAAGATGAGTTCTATCGGCACCGGTGTAAGTATATATTCATTTATAATCAACTAACACCAGTAAATATTTAACTTTACCCTCAAAGATTCTTTGAGGTTATAACATTAACCGATATTTGTTGTGATTTTTCAAGCAAGTAATGATTATTTTTACATTAATTAAGTAAATGTGAACGTAAAACAAAACGGTATATCATATGCTCAAGTTTGTTTTCAATGCTTCAGCGTAAAAAAGAAATACTTTTAAATCTTCAATTATACTTACTCTTAAAGTGTGGTTAGTAATCTTAACTGTGCCAAATAAATATGTATCCCTGACACGTTATCAACGATTTGATGAATTATGAATAAAAGATTCTTTATTCAGAAGTATTGTGAAATATCGCTGTCTAGTATTTGTCTGTTTCAATACAATTAGAGATGGAAAATGCTATTGCATAAAAATGTAAACTAATATTTCACTCTTACGGCAACCAATTGAAATATGTTTGAAATTCTGTATCTCCTTTGTTTGTTTTTCCAGTATGACTTGTCAGCGTCACAGTTTTCCCCTGATGGTCGGGTATTTCAAGTGGAATACGCCGGCAAGGCTGTAGAAAACTCTGGGACAGTCATAGGTCTACGAGGAAAGGATGGTGTCGTATTTGCAGTTGAAAAACTGGTCACTTCTAAACTATATGAACCCGGAGCGAATAAGAGAATTTTTGACATCGATAAGCATGTTGGCATGGTAAGTAAATATTATATTATCAAAATGAAACACAGATCAGATATGTTTTTGTCTGCATCTAACGAGTATTTTTCAGGTAAATTCACTCTTTTTCTCCCCGAAAATTTACTAAATGTCGATAATAACAATGCAGTTATGTAAAATTTAATTACAAATAGGAAAATGCCAAATTATCATAGATGCAAATCATTACACTATTATTCTAACGTTTTCTTTCGTCATTTTTTCATTTTCGTTTCATAAAAGATTGTTCTACCCTATTCATTTTGAGGACTTTTCGGTATAACTTTGCATTGTTTTTAACAGCATTAAGTATCTTTTCAGGCAGAAAAACAGTAACACTTTGTAAAGCATTTGTACCGTTTTTCATACGATGGAACCTCAATTTTGTACTGAATCATTCCACATTGTACAAATTTTGTCTTAATTTTTACTAAGTGATAGAATCATTAATCGCCTATAAGCAGTACTGCATTTATAAACTTTGCAGAAGCATACCCTATATTTCTACTCTACAACATATGAGGCATCTAAAAAGCATAACCCACATTTTTTCAAAAATCAAACAAAAAATATGTTCATAAAAAATAAGTAATATAGGTACTTAAAAAATTTTCTGCATCATCGCTTTCTTTTACACCTTTCAAAACAGCTAAATGATGATTCCAATAAAATTATAATTACTCCAATTTCAGGCTGTATCCGGATTAATATCAGACGCCCGTCAAATCGTAGAAACTGCAAGATCCGAAGCGGGCAGTTACAGTGCACAATACGGAGTCCCCATTCCGCTGAAGTACCTCAACGATAGAGTGGCGATGTTCCTCCACGCGTACACATTGTACAGTGCGGTGCGACCTTATGGATGCTCTACTGTCTTATGCTCCTGGGACTGGAAAGACGGACCCAAAATGTACATGATCGACCCCAGTGGAGTTTCTTATGTGAGCTTTATTACCTTTTTGTATGAACTCGGTAGATTTTATTTTACATCATTGCAATACAGTGGAACCCTGATTTATCATTCTTTACGAGACCCTCTAAACAAAATGATAAATACGGGAAAATCTCGAAACCTGTAAATATCTTTTTCTAAGAAGAACCTATTTAATCATAAGACATTTTTATATTGAATCTGTCAATAGTGGCAGCTTGCGCCCGATGATACTATATGATAAGAATTTGCTCAAGCTCCCAACTAGTCTTCTTAACCGGTCTCTCTTTTCTTACTATTACTACAAACTCGTAGATCTCATTCTTTTAGCAACAATTAAGCTGAGAGTTAATGATACTAATCCTACACGTTTTGTTATGTCAACATGCTTTACTCCTGGATTTCTATGAACTTCTTGAATTATTTTAATGCGAATGCCCTTTAAACATTCTAATATTCCTTCAAAAGAATTATTTTTTCAAAATTATTTATTCACTAAATTCTCATCTGAATTATAACTTTGAAATGTAAAAACATGATGTATTATATTTTTTTGCTATGTTGTGAAAAATAATTGAAAGAAATGGTTTTTGTGTTCTTCTTTCAGTCATATTTTGGTTGCGCGGTAGGAAAAGCGAAACAAGCAGCCAAAACTGAAATAGAAAAACTCAAACTCGCTGACATGTCCATCACAGAACTTGTTAAAGAGGCTGCTAGAATGTGAGTAATATGATTAATCTGTACTTACATAGTTAAATCTATATATTATTGTATATATTTATAAAAATAACACATTTTTTTGTACCTATTCCTTATCATCATATATAATTGTGGAATTAGTCCAAAAAAGATGTCTTTATTTTAATAAATATAATGCCTTTCCGCCAAAAATTGACAGTTAACTCCTCTATATGATGATTACATTCTTTCCCACCCATTCTGTCTTAAGAGAGTGATATGGTAACTACCAATCCCTACCCTACCCTACACTCCAAAAAGAGAGGATTCCCAACTGAATTCTATCCTTGGCTATGCAACCATGGGTAGATCTTGGACTTCAAAGATCAGTGGTCCCTTGGCTGTTTCAAGGATTAAAGGATTACCGGTTTCTCACTGCCAAGCTCCAAAAATTTCCTCCAGTAAACGCAGTATTTTTCGATGAATTCAGCAGTTGTTACAAATTCATTTTTAATTTTATGTTAAAATCCTGTATTTCTACAATAAAATCAATCAATTATGATATTAACCTCAGAGTACCGAGACTGTGAAAAATAAAAAGCCAATCTAATGCTGCAAACTCACATCATAGATTTGTTTATGTTTACTTAATTGTCTTTTGTATAGAATACATAAAAGAATGAGCCAACAGATCTACTAGGTGAGGCTTTTAAGCAGAAAATCAGCATGCCAATTATCAGCCCTTTAAGGCTAAAAATAATAACTAGTATTTTGCTACTTTATTCTTTGTTTATTCCAGTAACGTAACCATTTCCCATTTATTTTAGAATCTATCTCGTCCACGATGAGCTCAAAGACAAGAACTTCGAGCTTGAACTCTCTTGGGTTGGCGAGCGGACTGGCGGAGTCCATCAAAAGGTCCCGATTGATATTCTTCAAGAGGCTGAAAGAAATGCTAAGCAAGCTTTGCAAGAAGATTCCGACTCGGACAATGAAGATATGTAAACGGGGCGGAAACCGACAACCTTTCATTTCAAACAGAATCGCTGTATTGTTGACCTTTTACAGTTATTGAATTCCCTCTGCCGTTTTGCGACATCTTTGCAATTCAATTTAACCCCTTTTAATATTGCATTCTTGGAAAAGTTGAATGTGAGAAGAAATTTTGATGAAGATTGAATATTGCCCGAATGATTTTTATTCCAAGATATTTTATCGGTTTCAGTTGCTGTTAATGTATTTTTTATAATATAGGAATATAATTAAAAATTTTGTAATAAGAATTGTTTTCTTTATTGAGAATATTTCTCGTCCCCTTACCTACTCACTTAAATCAACAATTAATTACCCGGTTGACTTCCTTGCATTTCCAATCATTACTTTTTATGTGCCAATCGTTTTTTTTACATTGAAAAAGCAATAAATAAATTTGTAATGTAAAATGAATAAATTGGCAAAACAATTATGGGCAATATTGATGTAATGATTAATTGATTGCACATGGCTGGCAAGATTTCATGATGCGACAAATTGTTGCGATAATGTTTGGTCAATTTGTATCTGGCAACTGTTATTGTGCAAATGGCCGACATTCGTCGGATAGTTAACAGCTGTCACTTTTTCCTCATGGTATGAAACTTTGATTTAAAGTGCACAGAATTCATGTATACCCACTATTTGAGTACAATTTCTGCAGTCCCGTTTCATTTAGAATATATTTAATACCGGCAAATACCTACGATTTTTTATTTCCCGTAATTCGTGTCTGAAATATTCAAAAATTACGTAAATTTTATGATGAATTAGGATACTTACGCACGGTTTTTAGAAGGTTAGAATTATAATGAATTTAAATTATATTGGCATTATAAAACTGCGAAGTGCCAATCTTATGTTTTGTGACATAATTTTTTTAAACAGTTTTTATTAGATTTACAATATAACCGAACATCGCATTTTGCACTAACTACTTACTACAATAAACTATCCATCCAGGAATTTATGACATACATTCATCGTAAAGTGATTGGAAATATAATAAAACATGATAATAACAGCAAAACGTGACAACGAGAATATATCTGACGTTTTCGACGGACGTACATAATTTGACAGATCTAGAACAGAGACACACATATCGGAGAAGGGAATAGATTTATCCTGTCAATATTGCCATAAAATCGATTGCGCTCGATTTTTAAAATATCATCCATGTGCAATACGGTAATGTTGCGGCACTAGTGCCTTGTTTTGATGTTTTATACACGACCACACGTGGTCGGCAGCAAATTGCCGTAAAAAGTTGGTCGTTTACAAGCCGCATTATACATGAAAGTAGCTGAATCTCCAATTGAATTATGCTCGTCGGAACAAATCTAAATTATTTTGATATTTAATGGAATAAAACTGGGCAACTGCAATTTTGGGGAATAAAACGGCGGTTGTCTCATTTGTAAAACGAAAAAAATCCTACCGTACAAATAAAAATTGTAGCATAAATTATATTATAATGTTGAGAAGTATTGATGACGAAAAATTTGCGAGTGGTATTTTTACGAAATGTGCAATGTTTATGGAAAGTGAAGAGGTCTGAGTGCAAAAACAGAAATCAACGCAATATAGTGGTACGACAAAATGACTGATGTAGGTATGCAAATTTTCACAGACGGACATAATTCCGTATAAAAACATTTTTGATTAATATCTTTTACTGAACAGTTATTGCATGATTCATTAAAATCTTTTATTAATCATTCAAATAATAAGTATAACTTTTATAATAAAGTAACATTATAAATTCAGCGAAAAATTCCCACGTGACTAATACGTTTGTATTGTTAAGTTTTACCTTCGGTAATAAGAATATTGGCAGTTTATATTACATTATAATCTTTACATACCTAATCTGAACAAACAAAGTGTTTTTCTCAAAAGGCTAGAACTTACTGTTCATAAAATTATTTGTGTTTTATTTTATCCACCCGGAGCTAGGTAGCCTATTATTTCATTTTTCCCCTGTTCTTTTCCTTCATAAGCATAAACTATAAGCATGTAAAAATGATCTGCCTCAATACTCACTAAGAAGATTAACTAAAAGTTAGATTTTTAATAGATTTTCCCACTCGACAATTGTCTGGCTAAAGGTTTGCCTTGATCAACGAAATAAAGTCTTTTCGTGGTTCACAACAATTGAACATCTATGAAAGGTTTATATCGAAGATAGTTTTTGAGATCATCTGGATAATTTTCTCCCAATTTTATTCATTAAGGGTGAGTGGGAGTAGCGTCGCCTATATTATGTGGCCCAAATATGTCGTTTTATCCTTTTTCTGGCAATAAAATCTTTCTCAAACCAGCGCAAGAAACAATATTTGAGGCACTGTTTGAAAATGACAAGAGCAATAATTTGGACGATCTCCGTAAATGTGTTATCACTGCAAAAAAGGTAAGGCAGCTTTATACAGCTATCCCAATATACATATTTAGGGATACCTAAAAGTCATAACAATGATTTCAATCTCCTAATTAAGAAGTCTTAGAAAGCTACAGAGAGGAGAGGAGAATCACAATTCTCTGGGGATTGAAAGTTAATGTAAAACTTCACTTTTGTAAATTGAAAAGTAAAGTTCAAATTCAAAATTACAGTTTTACAATAACTTATGAGAAATTCTAGATGTTTAAAAGGTTCAGCATGATCCACTGACGATTCAGATTAAAGTTACAAGGCGGAATTATACTTAGTAGGCGAAATAACTTTTTGACCCAAATACTTTTTTTTCCATTGATAAATAGCCGGCGAAGACACTGCTAAAATAATACTTCTTTGTTGACGGTCCATTGCGATGTTAAAAGATTTCACCTTAGAATAGCACACCCACACCAAAGCGCCTCGGTTAAACGCGGCTTTGGACGGTCAATTCATCCTCCACTCCTGCATGTTTATATTCTGTCGCGAGCGAAGAAACGTTCATGAATTTTATCGACAAATTTTGGTCACGCGCGATGGCTTCTCACAGTCCAGACGTCGCTAAATACCGCACGATTCTGAGAATCCGCTATGGAAGTATAGTGTGAAGGCAGCTATAGGTTGAAACCCTGTGTAGCTAACTAACTTCATTGCATAGTATAAAACTACATTAATTTGAAACGCTAGAATCAACTTTTGACATCCCTCTAAGATGGTAGATCAATGTTTCAATTTCACTTCCTCTTTATCAAAAATAGTATGGAAATGATTTGGTGTCTGTAGCGATAATAAAGTAGACTTTGTAATTTTTTACGGAATTTTGTCAATCCGTGTTGTATATTCATTTGCTATGTGCTACATTTTATCAGTTAACTTTGTGCCACATACAAAATATTAATTTCTTGATTCATTTGAAAAATACGTACACTCTCCGTTACACATATTCATACAATATAAAGATTGTCTAATGAGATAAAATCAGTGAATAAAAACTCCAATCCAAGTGCTCTTCACGAGTGAACTACAGATACACCTAGTTACATCTAATATTAAACAACAGATAATGCATTTTGGGGGCCCACAAGGATTTCAACATTTCAGGCCCACTATTACAATATTACAATTAATACATATTATAAGGCAAGAATGATACAAAAAAAATACATTTCTTTTATAATAATTAATAAATAAAATGCTTGTACTAAATATACATACAATTTAGTTCCTGCATAGATGTAATACTGGCATGCAGTGGCAGCCTGTAAATAGTTTTGATGGTGCAGTATTAAAAGTAAGAATACTTCAATCACTATGACGAACCATACATGGCCCTAACCTCACCAACTCAACGCGACAATATTTCAGTGTATATCTATGTGTAAGACGTGCATAAATATTTTGTTACAAAAAAATATAAGAACATTTTTAATAAATAGGAATAAACATTTAATACTGGAAAGACTGCCGCTCAAATATACGAGCTGCCACTGCTGTCGTGTCATTTTAGACTGCAAATCCTTTGTTTGGGTTACAGCTTTAGTGAAATAGTGACAAATTGATGAAAATGAGTACCTGAGGTACATCATTCTCACCCTTATACAACAGTCTTTCACTAATAATATTCATCAAGTCTAAAACTGATATAGTATACCCAGATATTTTTTTTTTATCTAAAACAGTGAATCAGAGTCAACATTAAATTCGCCTAGAGACAAATTTTGCATATAAATATATCAAAATTATTCTATAAATCTCGTTTGAGATACACACTACAATAATTTCCAGTGGCGTAACTTAGGAGCTAAAATTCTTCCCACGCTTAAAAAAAACCCTGCAACCGTTTCCCGTGTTGCACTTTACTGGTGGGTCTATCGATTACATGTACCTTCTACAGCCCCTAAATCTTGAGAACCCAACGCCTCCTGGCTTTTGTAGGCTAGTTACGCCACTGGTAGATTCAATGTCGTCCTGAATGATTGTGCTTTGATAAATTATTTTTAGATACTTTCTGAAAACATAAAATTAAAAATTGGATAGTTATTTGTATATTTTAATGGAATTGGATTTCTTATATTTATAATGCGTACTTTTCTCAAAGACTTGATTACAGTATAATAAATCGATATTATAATAAAGACAGTTAATTTTTAAGAACACTGGGTTGAAGATATTTCAAGTAGGTACATAACTTGTCAGTACTTGTCAGTTAAATGTTTTCAGTTAAAAAACAAAATTTGGGTAGGTACATGCGACATTAAAGTAATTCTCTTGAAAAATTATTGTTCTTCTTGTTATAATCGAAACTAAACGGTACGTAATACTGTTATGAGAAACAAAATGGAATCTTTAGGTCACTTTTGAGTACAATAATAATAAATTAATCATACCAGGCAGATTACTTAATTAAAATATTAAAATAATTCTAACTACAAATCTCAGGAAAAAAATTACTCTTTTTTCCAACATGTCAACAGTCTTATAAATGCCAAATAAAAAATACCAGCCTCTGATTTGTAAATTTGCTACACTTAAAACAATATCTTATTTATAATATATTAAGTTTATTTAAGAATCACTTTTTGTGACTTAAAAACATCAAATAACTATTATAATTCATGGAAATAAGTAGACTTTCAGGACAGTGAATGATTCCTAGAGTGAATTTCTAAACATCTAACCATTCTTTCTGTACGACAACTCAGATATTCGTCAAACAATTCGGTCAGTGGTGTACGGACCCGTAAAAATACTGATTTGGTAAACTGTCAGTTGATGTTATGTTAGGTATTGGGTAATGTTATGATAATTCAGGGTATTTTCGTAACCTATTTCAATCCTAAATATCAACCATATACTACACCTGTGTTTAAATGGAAAAGATACGTACTATTATTATCCAAAGTAATTATCGTGAAATGTTTTTAGATGTTACCACGCTCTACGGGGGCAGGGTCAAAAGGGAAATGCGATTTAATAATACAAATGTACCTATCGACATCGATCATGTCTTTGATGATCGTTTCAAAAATTCAAAAAAACTTTTTATTGCATACTTAGAAAAAAATTGGGGGGATTTAAAAATTGTGATGACAGGGGGGGGGGTCAAAAATGGCTAAAATCGTATGACGTCATTTATAGAGAGCCCCTTAGCTGATTTATAATACTTTTTGGCTAACTAAATATAAATTTAAATAGTTGAATTTGTGTACAGTTCCATGTATTTCGTCACTAACAAACGGGTTTTACCTTTCGGCATCTTCAGGCACTCGAGCACACGAACGAAAGGTGAAACCCCTGTCATTAGCGACGAAATACATGGAAATGTGCAAAATTTTAACAATTCAATTTTGATATTGAAATTTCATCAAGCACCCTCAGTCGATTTCTTAAATTATAAATTTAATGTATTTTTTACCACGTACACTCCAAATGTGGAACAGATGGCGTCCTAATGGAGATATCTCAACAGAAGTTTTTCTACAAGAACTGCTTGTTACTAAACTGCTCAACCACTCTTTTTTGAAGAGAGTAGGGATAAAGGATATGTTTAAGATATTACTAGTGGTGAGCTAATCGCCCTGGCTATGTCCCGTTTTTAGGATCGAATGGGTGGGAGGGAGTTCTAGGCATCTCAAACATTCGTGCCTTTGAATAGTAATTAATTTGTAAAAATTGCAGGCATTAGAACCTGTGAGATCCGTAACAGAAGTCAACGCAACACGGACTCAAATTGATTAATTTTATTATACTTTCAAAATGAAATTGATCTCCGCTGAACTGACACCACTGACTTTGCAAAACTATAGAGATATTAAGAAAATCTACAGTATCTGACATAGATGCTCAAATACTGCCCAAAGACAATCACGACAATCACATAAATATGGAATAATATCCTTTCCGTTTTACATTTTTGAGAAGGTAAAAAGTTCTGATGTTATTAATGATTCATTCTAGACTATGCTGAAAACGTTTACAATCTTACATCAATAAAGTTGTGGTTATCATAGGCGCTGTCATTGTTGTTGGATTTGACTGCGGGGGCTTGATTTTCAGTTTCTTGAATTTTGGTCTTCTCCATTTTCTCCATTGTGGATGAAAAAATTGTGGGCACCGAACATACTTGTTCCACGTTTGACGCTTCCGGGAAATGTTCGGGTAATTCTTTTTTGTACAAAAATCTCGCCCAGTAGCCCAGCAATACCATCTCCAACAGCATCAGGGAACTGTAGATCACTAAAAAAAGATGGGATGATTATTTCTTTAACCTCTGGAGAGTCACGAGCGACTTAACTCACCATAGCTTGTATGAATCATCATAACTCGCAAGCTCTTGTCATCGCCATTGCATGCCATCAAATATTTATTTTGACTTTATATTGGTGATTTTTTTCTTTAGGTCAAATATCAAAATTGTCGACGTAATCTACAATCTTGATAAGTGATGCAGCTTGAAACTTGTACATGCCACAGGGTTATCACAAATTCGTTTTCACATAAGGTACACATGCAAACGATATCACACAAAGAGTGTACTACTGGATACGCTTTGCAGAGGTCACAGTGATACCACTTATTTTCAGTAACTTTCAAGAAAGTATAAATCGACGGTGTTTTGGCCAATTGATGTAACCCTCAATATTGAAATTGTTCAGGAGAGAGTAAAAACTGTTTTTATCGAAAACATTATATTGCGTTATGAATCATTGAAATGCACTGCTGTAAATTATCATGTTTACAGATTATACGTAAGGGGTGTCGATATAATAGCGGCCTACATCAAGTGGCCGGGTCAAAATTTTTAAGCCTAAAACCAATGTAAAATGATGTATCCCTTTCAAAAAATAGTCAATTTATTTTCTAATTTACATCATTTGGCCGAGACCTGCTCTGTCGTATTTCAAAATGAGATCCAATCATTAACACATTTTCGTATTTTTTGAAGGGTACATCAATTGGCCATAACACTCCGATACATTTTCACACATTTTATTGTAAAATTGTATAGTGCAATCTATTGACAAGTAGTAAATTATTTTTATTATAACGAACATGTTTGACAGATACAATCTTATCTATAAGCATAAGTGCAAGTATTTATTGAAAGTCATTAATTTATTTATTTTTATTTTCATCATAATATAATGATAAATCAAGACAAAAAAGCTCAATTTTATAAACTACTCCAGTTTTTGTATACATTACAACTTTCATAGATATCACTGTCATATATATATGTTATATATATATGTCAAGTCTTCCCTTTAATTTCACATGAAATTATTGACATTAAATGTACGTAGAACAAATCAATACTCACAATTTCCATACACTGCTGGAGTTAGGGGCGGATTGCATGGAAGAAACCCAACCCACATGAGAAGTCGGCTGCTGAGCCCTTGAAATTTGCAGCAAAATAATACAAGCTGCAGGACAAGAAACTTTCCGGGCAAGAAATGGGAACTGAGAGCATCCCTAAGCATCCTGATCGTCATCACCATTCCCCACACACCCATCAAGATTGACAAGACCACAAAAGGCTGCACATACATGTAGTTCACTTGATATAGACTCTGAAATATACCATAATTATTTGCATTATGAACAATATCAGACATCGATATTCAGTCCAATTGATTAGTTTTTTAATGTTTTTGTTTCTTACGTCTTCTTCGGCCCACATGACGAGAAGAATCATATAAACCAATCCTTGTACGACTGGAAGCTGAAGCACCAGCATCCTTAGAAGTCTCACATTTCTCCTGAAATCAAATAAGAAATTATCTATAACAGAGTTTCTTAATCTTTTTGCTGTCGCAACTCGCAGCCTTCTAAATATATTTGCAGTAACCTCATAGCAATGTAATATGTGGAATGTATTATCTGCAACATAATATTTGTTTTATTTATTCATTGTAAATTCAAAAGATTGAAATGCATGGCATTACAGCTGACGCCAATGCGCCATGCATTCCACAAACATAACAACACTAACAATGATAACAACAATAATTATAATGAAAACAATAATACTAATAAAAAGAATAATGAAAATAAAAACATTTTTTTAAATTATAAAATATAAAAAAAAGACATTATTAATTTACAAGGAACAAATATTTGGTGAACAATACCCAGAGTTTGGTGCTGAAAATATCCAGCTCTCTAGGATATATCAGTCGAACGGCTCCTGCAACTGGTAACTCGAATGACCGACGCGAAGAACAAGTTTTAAGAATAAAAATTGCTTGGTTATGGTTTCGGCCACGTATGTAAAAATTGGGAGCATGTAAGTTTATAGTCATGACAATTTCAGGACAACTCGTCCCCGTAGAAGAAGAGAGAAATGCTTTAGAATCGAAAACGATGTTCGTGCTTCAAGAGAGTGAAAAGATAGAACACCTAAAACAAATTTGGTTGGCTAGTACTCTTTTAGGGAACTATTAAAGGGAAAGTATTTAAATTTTTTGAAATAGAAATATCGTAGAAATTTCCTATGAATTCGCTTCAATTTCAACTTGTAGGAATTTTCATATAGATTCCAGATAATAGATCCATATTCAAGCATACATAACCAAGGAAATGTATAGAGTGCGAAACATAGTTGGGTTTTCGAATGGTTTACTTTGCCTAACTATAAAGCCAAGATGTTTGCTAGCACGCATAGCAATGGAATTAATATGTGAATGAAATGTGAAAAGAGAATCAAACGTTATACCGAGATCAACAATTTCAGACAAACGTTGTAAACTATTATTCAATATCAAATAGTTATATTTAATAGGAAATATTGGGTGAGAGAAAGAAATGCAAAATCATTTCAAAATGTTGAAGTCAAGTTTGTTTTTAATAGACCAATTCAAAATCGAGTCTATATTATGTTGCAGAATAGTACAACCAGAGTCCTTTTTGATAGTCAAAAACAGTCATCATCAGCAAAAAGTAGATAATTTATTCCATTCATAATTTCCAAAATAAAAATTGGACCGAGATTCGATCCCTGTGGTTCCCCAAAATATGTTGGAAAAATATTTGATGCCATATTTAAATATTTATAATATATTTATGTGCTTTTTAAAATGATCCACAACGTTATCTGTGTGCAGTAAAGTTATTTACTAAGAATTTTCATATGTGTTCCATTGTTTTGTGTGCCACTATACGATTATGAAAAAAACACATAATAATCTAATTCTTAACTTATGACAATACAAGAGCTGGGATTTTTATGTGTACTGGACGCAGGGAGGGGACTAGACACAAACAATACAATATTAATTTACTACAATAATAATGAATAAATATCTTTTTAAAACGTGTAGGACGTTCGTTTGACCCCTTCCTGTTAAGAATCGCTGATTAAAAGTGTCATATTCAGGATAACGACAAAATTATCTAAGGCTATCTAATTATTTTATTCAAATAAATTATGTAATTTATTATAATAACATTTGTTATGATTTTGTTTAAACGTTTTGATCAGTTCTACGATATTTGTAAAAAGCTGAGGTGTGAGTCGTCCAAAAAAAGCGCGACTTCTACTCGGACTCAGATTACGACTAAAAAAAGTCAAATTTTCTCAGATTTTTTCCTAGCTTTCCTATTTATGTCTAATTGGTCTTCAAATTAAACACCAACCAACCAAACCGGCAAATAGCCAGATTTTTTATATCACACATATAAATGTATATTGCGGGACAAGTAGATGTTAAAGCCGTAAATAAAAATAAAGCAAGTACATTAATACACGCAGAAATTAAAAAAATGCACTTTATAGAAAAAGTAGTTGGAGTCGCTCGTTTTTTATAACTCCGGCTCCAGCTCCGGCCAAAACAGCGCGACTCCACGACACCGACTCCGCAGCCGTGGTAAAAAGTAATCTTGTGAACTCATGGAGGATAGTGAAGATTATTTAACTTACTTGTTTACAGTGAGAGATGGCAGAAAACAGCAGCACGGCCAACAGCAACAAGGTGCAACACGGGTGTCCAAAGAGTTTGGTTTGACACGCCTGTATATCAGAACAAAAATGCATTAATGCAATAATTGCATAATGAGCCCTCTAGAAGTAAAGTGAGGCAAGTTATAAAATCGCACAACTTTTTATTGAAAGTGTTAGATAATTGATCTTCTTAAATTAATTTACACGTTATTTAATTTAACTTCTTACAGAATAAAATACTTGTTCAGGGTGTATTTACTTAGCTCACTTCACTATTATGATACTTAATGACATGTAGAATACCTAAATGGAATATATTGTTTTTGAGAAGAGTTGCTTTACCTTATTAGTTCAGCTTCTCCGCCACAGTACGAGACTATCAAACAGAAGAGCTGATACATGGCAAACATGAACATTCCTTGTGCTACAGCTTCAGCGAGTAGTTGAGCTCTCGGAACAACAGCTCCGCAGTAAGTCGCTAATCCTACCACCTGAAATACAAATAAAAAAATACAGAAGAAAACAGCAGTCACCAGTTTATTAAACACAAGCTGGTTCTTATTAAAAAGATCAGCTGTTATTATAATTAAAACATATATATTGAAACTGTCATCAAGGTGATATTGGCGGAATGAATATCAATTCTCACTTTTAACTGTCAATTTTTGGTGGAAAAGCATTACATTTTAAAAATAAAACACAATTTATTTGTACTACTTCCATATGTTTATAATGATCAGAACCGGTTTTGCTCTTCACGAGCATTATCAACTGATAAAAATAAAATAATTACTGGGATATTTATATAAAATTGAATGTTAACAGATATAAGGTATATAAAACAGTTGGAACTAAGACAAGAATTTATATAGAAACGAAGTGAAATAATCTACAACTAAAATGCTAACGACCTCTTACAAATCATTAAATACTAATCGGAAATCAAAAATAAATCTACATTTTAACAGTCATTTTAGATGGGAGTTTTTAAGTTTAGAAATATATTTCATAATTTTACTCGTAGGTGTAAGCACGAAAAATGCTGCATTCGTAACTCGTTTTTGCATGCATTTGTGAGATATTATGTGTCATGATACTAGACCCCTCATGTGGAAGAAGTCAAATTAAATATTGAAGTTTCATCAAGCACCCTGATTTGATATCATAAATTATTACAATTTTTTTTCTGTAGAATATAATAAAAATGCTCTATGATAACGTAAGCAATGGTAAAATGATTAAGCTGTTCATCCAAGCATGATCATGACTATCAACAACTTTTTCTTCTAGTTAGATTACTCAGACAATGAGGATATTGTATTTTTTTCTAGGCTTTTTGCAGTAGTTGTTGAGTAATAAAGATTTTTTCTGAACACAAGATCTATTAAAAAATTGTCTTCTCACATTAAAGTTACTGATATATAAGTAAATAGTATATTTGTCTAATTATGATATTATAAATTGATATATATGATATATATATCCAGTTCTTTTCAAATTACCAATAAATAATGAAAACTTTAATTTCATACATCCAATGTGTCGTGTCCATGGGGCAGCGGACAACATCGCTGGCTTCGGTTATGGATGTCTCGGGTTCAAATCCCAGTACGGACAGTTTCCTAAATTGATTTTTCCATCAATTTATGGATTTCTATTCGTAAGCATGGATGTTTGTGATGTCACTAGTCTTGTCCTAGCCCTCTCCTTCTATACTTAATCTCTTCATAAAGAGATGTTAGGCAACTGAATAAGTAGCTATTTTAGATACATCTTATGTTGAGATACATCCATTAGGAGGCAATATACTCCACATTTGGAGCGTACATGGCTTAATATATATATATATCATTAAAAATCAGCCATCTTTGAAAAAAGAAGGCCTTCATATAACATTACATGATTTTTCGTATTCTTTGATTCAGTTGCTCCTCAACCTTACAAAATCGTGAATCTCGTCAGTATTATTTGTGTTACGTTTTTAAGCCACCTTTCAAAAAAAGACGTATCTTTTTAATTGCTGACAAGGTCATCAATTAAAATTGATAAAAATAAACCTTTTCACCCTATTTTATTAAATTGGTTTTATGACATCACACTTTCAAGCCACCCTTACAGTGTGACGTCAAAAATGGACGACCTCGAACAATAGGTAAACAGATTACAAAGGAAAATAGTCAATAAAAGTGTAATTAATTGTTCTATGAAAAAGAAAATGCGCTTACCGGATAAACACTGACTACAAAGGCAGTGTGTGTTTTGACACTGGGGAAGGAATTCTTCATGACGTGTCTGAGCGTGTCCAGGTAGAGATAGAGCATCATCAGTACTGCCAGCGCGCCCAATGTGAAGAATATCACTCCATACAGATTTATAGCTGAAACAAAAATACACAAGTCATTTTTTTTACTGATATAATGAAAGGCAGCACATTACAGTTTGCTACAGTCAGAGAATTTATTCTGAATAATTCTTTGTCTCAATATGAGCTAGGGAGTGGGAGATTTTGTGTCATGGCATATCGATAGTCTAGTTCCATAGTGATGCAACTAGAAATCATATTAATTATGTAGGTAGTATAAAAATTATGTATATAAACAAACCGAGGTACACGTTGTAGTTAATCAGGAAGAATTCAATTTGAAATATAATTTTTTTCATTTACAGTAAATCCCTAAATCCTGGGGCTGATATTTAGACAACCCCGGGATTGACTAATTGAACGGGATCCCGGGATTGGAGGCCCTAACTAATACCTATCATACGTATCTCCGGGAAGCTAAATTATTCGTTGATCGTAGTAGTTTTAGAATCTTTTTTAAAAAATTAAACACAATTCGTTTGTACTACTTCCACATATTTATAATGATCAGGACCGGTTTCGCTCATCACGAGCATTATCAACTGATGTTCGTGATGAGCGAAACCGGTCCTGATCATTATAAATATGTGGAAGTAGTACAAACGAATTATGTTTTATTTTTAAAAATATAATGTCTTTCCACCAAGAATTGACAGTTAACACCTTAAAAGTTTTAGAATCGCTGACCTTTTTTTGATGCCAATGAAACATGTTTCCCTCTCACAATAACTTAATCGATATAATATTCCGTAACAATGTGACCAAACATACTAGTAGCTAGTGATTATAATTTACCGTCAAATCTCATTTACCGGTAACTGTATTTGCCGGTAAATGAAAAAAAATACGTGGATTAGATAACCGTATATGGTTACTGTTTCTAAAAACGTTAGTCTAAAAAATGCCGTTTTGTCTAAAAACTTCATTATGTCTAAAATTTTAGTCATTTTGGACATATATTACTAAAAAATAAACAAATTATAAAATACCTAATCTACAATACGCCATTTTCATCAATCTTTAATGCAGTATTATGCAATAATATGTCTGTATATGTGCTTAATTCGATATTAACCGGTAAATTTTCAAATTTGCAGGTAAATGCCGATGGTGAGATCTTCCGGTCAAGACTCATGAGTCAGCTATGCGGCAATACTACTCATAACAATAAGTTAACAGCTTTAATAATTTCTTTCACATTTTATGTTCATCGTTGGAAATTTAGGAATCATGTTCCTAATTTTGTATAATTACAGAGATTTACTTTTAAGGTGTTAACTGTCAATTCTTGGTGGAAAGACATTATATTTTAAAAAATAAAACACAATTCATTTGTACTACTTCCACATATTTGTGTTTCATTATATAAAATACAGAGATTTACTTTAAGAATAGGGCGGCCGTCAACCTGCCCGAAAGCACGGGTGGACTCGTGTGGCCGACGGCCAGCGAAAGAGTATTGACGCCAGTGTGTCCACACGGTAGTGCACGCTCTAGAGCATATCTATGCTTCCTGTTAGTATAGACGTGCCATCTGTATTGCTTAATCCACCAAAGAAACATTACCATCTATCGTTTGAAAAATATGGCGTTATTATAAATATTTTTCGGGAATTTGAATCTGAGAAACCCATAAAATTGTGTCAATTATTTCTTGTAGAACTAAATATTTTATAATTTTACTTTTTTAATAAGAGTCAATTACATTTTTCGGTGCATTTTGAATTTCAAAGATTTAACATAATGGTCACCTCAATAAGTAACTGGTCATTCGATATCATAGATGTAGTGGATTAAGTTTAAAAATCGCAAAAATATTGGCAAATGAGGTTTGTTCGCCAATTGCAAGGACGTCCACTATCTATTACGACGGCGTTATATAATTCTAATTAAATCTCAATCCCTTTCGACATACACAACAAATCCGTTCTTTATTATTTAACATACATAACTCGTGCACAATTTTGGTTTTAATTAGTTTTAGTGTTGAAACTTTGTCACGCTAAGTGGATTAAGATATCAGTAGACTTGGATGAGAGTGGCTAATTTGAGGGCCACACGGGCCCGGGCTTGACCCGCGGGCCACTACCCGGCTAATTAATGTTCATACTTTTTTATAACATGTACTTAAATATTTGTATGGTAGTGTCCTTCCTTCTCATATTCCGTAACTACCGTAGACAGGAATAGATAATTTTGACAATAATATATTATTAAACTTTTTGTTTTTTTTTGAATTACCTATTTAAAATATATATATACATAACTACTATATATAAATAGAATCTTCTTAATGAAAAAATCTGACTAAATAAATATAATCATTACATGTATTCATTTAAATTCATAGGTGGTCAGCGAGTAGCCAGCGGGAGGTAATTTATGGTTTTACCAGAGATCAACTTACTAGCTCAAAGTAATCAAATTTTTACTTAACGTCTTTACCCATTATACGAATGATGTATTTTTGTGAAGATTTTGGCGAATAAGAGAAATCTCACTTTCAAAATCTTACCAAGCTACTGAAAAGGTCGGCTACATAATATGTTCTAATTGAAGTAATAATGGACACATTTAATTACCGTAAATGATCAATCACGGATTGAAAAATTGTGAATCGCGGAATCCCGGTCTTCATAAAAGAGAATCCGGAATTTGATACCCGAACTATTACATATTTATTATACAACTAGAAAGCTCTGAATATGCTTGAAATATTTATTTATTTGATACATAGATTTAAAGCCTGATTAAAATGAGACTTAACAGCACTATAACGAGTAGCTTTTTTTTGTTAGATTATTTAAAGCGCTTGTAAATAATATGAAAAACCATTATAACTACAAGTAAATGCAGCAATTGATAAAAAATTAAGGGTTAATGGACACAACTTGTTCGAATATAGTAACGGAGTCACGAAGTCGTCTTTCTGAAGGTTGACGTCTTTACTATCAGGTCGGTGCAATAACCTTTCCCAACATTTTTATTATTGACTCTTATTTTTGCTACTGTGCTATTTTTCCATACCGTGAGTAGATAGATAAATTATTAATTTATTCAGCTATATTATAAGTTGTTTTAGAGCTAAAAAAATCTTCACGAGATGGTATTATACAACATGATATCAAGGGTATACTGACAGAAGACATTAAGTCATAAAAACAAAAAATTATTTTTTCTTTCAAATTACTCTCTTACAAATACAATAATTGCTTGTTTTTTAAAAAAGTTTTTTTGTACATTAAAAAGAATAATCTTTTTGGCATAAAAATTTGGTATCGATGAGTTCAGTTACATGATGCTTTCCACCTGAATAAAAAATAACAATATGACTTGCGACTTGATACTGTTTTTTTCAATGCCATTATATCTTACGACTTAATGCGATTTACCAGTACGTAGAGCGTTAAAACATATTGACATATTTAAACAAAACACCATCAAAAACTGACTTAGTGCGTTTTGTCAGTACACCCTCGATATCCAAACACGAGATACCAGATAGTGTGAGACTATGTAAGAGTTTTGGAGGTTAAAAATGTTACAAAATAATTAAAATTCACGATCAGCGATTATATTTATTAAAGTAGCTTTTGAAATTCATCAGCAGATGCGTATCTTGCCCGCCATAATTTGGAATGAGCACGCGAGTAATAATATTAACTTTGCATAACATTGTGGCCTAGAGAATTTTAATAATTTTACAATTTAAGTGTAAATATATTATATCTAAGTACTCATTCAATTACAATGCGATTATAAATCACTGGTAAACCTGTCACCAAACTTTTATTTTTCAGATGGTTTTTAAAACACATAAAGCAGCGCTCCGAAACCGCAGTGCCGCGGTATACTAATGTCCGTCAAATAAAACAGAAAACTGCTCACGCATATAATTCGTTTATAATTTATATTTATATGAAAGATCAATTTCGCACATCACCTATTTCTAAGGTAGTATTATATTTATAAAAACGAAAATCCGCTTAAACGTAGTTCTGAGGATGGCGAAAAGTCAAAATAGCTATCAAATATAATTAATAATTCATATAAACCTACTTTGATATTTTTACCTTTAAAAAACACAGGTTATTATACCCTTTTCCACTTATGGTTTGTCGCGGATACATGGGGAAAACTTTGATGTGCCGTATGAGAGAAAAGATTGCGTAGCACTGCCATAAAGGATTAGGTTAGTGGTAAACAACTCATTATCATTCATTAACAATAATTTCATGTTTTCATTTTTTTAAAATTAAAATTGCGTTCTTTATTGCTTCAATTGAAATGAATACATGAATTAATATTTATGTTCATCGGAACAGTTGTTTTATTTATTGAGAAATTTTATTTGTAGATAAAAATATAATTTTATTAAAATTATCTATTCCTGTCTATGGCAGTTACTGAATATAAGAAGAATGGACACCACAATACATATATTATGAATAAATTATGTAGGTATTATATGCATAAACTAATCGAAGTATTTAATTTGAAGTTGAGTTATTTTTTAGCATTTACAGTTGATCCCGAAATTTCAAGACTTATATTTAGATAATTACAATATTACGGAATTGGCTAATTGACAGGGATCCCGGGATTGCAAGCCCTAGTGGCGATCAAAGATTAATATTAAAAGATATCACTTCTAAGGTGTTAACTGTCAATTCTTGGTAGAAAGGCATTATATTTTAAAAATAAAACACAATTTGTTTGTGCTACTTCCACATGTTTATAATGATCAGGAGGGGTTTTTTTTTTTTAATTGAAAAATATAACGCGAAATACGTATTTGTGATTATATTTATAGGGAGTGGCATAACATTTGGCATTCGAACCAAAAATAAAAACTGCAATGTAACAATCATGATGTTGGAGGTTTCACCAATATCAGATAACTGTTACGATGATGCTTCAAAGAACGGCTGATTATATCACCATGCAATATTAAACTTTATATTACACCATTGCTGTTCTGCAATAAGCAAGCTTACGTATAAAATAATATGTTACTACAATTATGAGTAACCGGAGTTCATTTGTACACGATACTAGTACAGCATGCCAATCTCTGAAGAAATTATCGAACAAGTCAAAATGCGTCAGTCGAGAGACGAGGGGAAAACAAACATCGCGCGGGACTCGAATCCAAGGTGATCTAGTCTCATATACAGTCAACTCCACCTTTCGATTCTTTCTCGTCGCTTTCGCAACGGTTGTACCTCTCGCTAAAGTTTCGTCTTAACACGATGAGCCCAGCAGCCGTGTTTTAAGGTGACAAGCTAAACATGCGTTGAATCTTGGAAATATGTTTGCACGTGATATTCTAGGCTTTCATAACGTCATTGTTCTGGAAGAAGGCACTAACTAAAAAATACTAGTTTTGAGTAATTGTACTTTAAAGATTGTCAAATGTTTGAAATCCTATAGCTTTTTCATTTTGTTTGTTTGTACAAAACTGTTTTTAAGAATAATTTATAAAAATATTTTTGTTCCTTCATACGGTAGAGTTTGAAATAAGGAACATTTTGGTAATTTAACTAACTCAATATGTAATTTTTTAGATTAAGTGTCTTCTTCCAGAACAGTGACGATATACAGTCATATTTGTGGTATTTCGCAATGTCTATTTTCAAAAATTCACGATAACCATAATAGCAGGTACGCAAATCATTCTAAAACAGTAATTCAATTGATATTTTCCACAGCAATAGTGACTGATTTTATCGACAAAAAATCTGTTTTATCATAACGCATTTGGACGTCCACTTGCCCTTTATAATGCCACTTGATGGTGCAGCCACCGAGTCCACTTCGAATTGAAACTTCATATCTTGCATCCACCAAGCAGGATGTCAGGGTATATAGCTAAATATATCCTGATACTAATAGCAGCAACAGAAAATTGAGCACCAAAGCAAAATAAACGGTTGGCGCAAAGCAAAAAAACAGGTGTTAAACTCGCTACATGTGCAAACATTGTCATATGGCTCTTCTTAAAGTAGAATACTGGCAATAAATAGTATCATTTAAAATATATTTATTATAGACTTTCAAGCAATGGCAAAAAGTTTCATTTGATTTTACTAATTAGTTACATATTTATAGTACTTGTAGACCCTTAAGAAAAAGATGTTTTTCTTCAAAACCAAGCTGAGCCCACGAGATAGTTGTACCTAAATTGGGCAAGGTTTTGTAGTGTTACGCGAGAATTTTTCTTCGAATTGTCGCTTCTAAGACGAATTGCCCACATTACGAATGTTTAAACCGATCACAAAAAAATCAAACACTCACCGCAAGGAAATAATGCAATTGAAGTGATTATATGAAAGAATCTCTTATACTTAGAGATGAAATTTTACAGAAATCTTTATACTAGTAATAGATAACCTTTTAGATAGAAAATTTTTCTAATGACGAAGGGTATCTTATTTTCTCTCTACAATATATAGTCATGTATAATTATTTTTTAATAAAAAAAAATAGTATTAAATTCGACATCATGATCGTAAAGGAATAATTTAATACTATTTTTTAGTAAATCAAAGTTTAATATGTGACTGACAAACAAGCAAATAAAACAAAAAAAATATGTAACAATTGTGGTAAAAATAATAACTGTTTAGCGGGTCCGTGGTGCAGTGGTCGACTCCGTAGACTTCGGTTACGGATGTATCGGCTTCAAATCTCGATACAGACAGTTTCATTTATTGATTTTTCAATCGATTTATAGATCTCTGTTCGAAGACATGTTTGTGATGTCTTAAATTCCACCCCACCTATCCGTTCCTAAAAATGAGGCGTAGCGAGAGCGATTAGCTAACCACAAGTCCTGCCCTAGCTCTATCCTTCTATCCTTACCCTTTTTCAAAAAATGAGAGGTTGAGCAACGGAGTAACAATCAGTTCTCGTAAAAAAACTTATTTTGAGATACCTATGAGGATCAATGCTCCACATTGGGAGTTAATAAATCTAGTTAAAAATTTTCATCTAGAAATTTAATATTTTGCATTTTTTCAACATATATATATTTTCAAAAAGAATTCGAATTTCAATGAATGTATACATTATACTAGACCAGGGGCAACGAACCTTTTCTGTCGGAAGACCGCATTCATTTATCTTAAAATCAAATAAGGCCGCATTTAAGAAACATACACAAAAATGTACTTACATTATTTTGCAAATGAAGAAAAAAAAATGGAATTTATTTATTTACGTGTTTGTTTATTTCAGTCAAAAGACGCACTTGATGCTCTAGATGGCTACAGGTTCGTCACCCCCTGTACTATACATAAAGTCTGTTAAAAGGGGCTATTTTGATTTATATAACTCAGAGTATGTCTATCTACTCTAAAAAATCTATAATACCATTCACCATATTTTTTAATTATTTCTAGAACGTTTCGATATCGGTTATTTTTTTATGGAGCAACATACGTAATTTAAATTTCAAAGGTTTTGCGCTGTTTCCTTTAACAATGAAAACCTTTTCACGTCAAATTTCTTTGTGTATATTTCTAATAAAGCTTCAAAGCTTTCATTACAACGTATTTTGTCATGATTTTCGTGAATATATAAGTTTTTAATCTTGAAATATCAGCATTAAATTTTTCTGACGTTTGATTGATTACTAAAATATCATATCATAATACTTGATTAAAGTTAAAAAATCAGGTGTTTCGAACACATTTTAATTAAATTCTTAAGAGAATTAGAAATTGTGATTAATACACCGCCTGCGCCAATGTCCCTCTAAGCTACGCGTGTGCACGGCCACGCAACAGTTTTTGAACCCCTGTGCACTTATTTTGTGGTGACGCGCTGTCAGTTACTGCTAAATTTTGAAGAAATATACATTAATGCGGCTCAAATAAATATGTAATATATTCAATTAAAACATAAATATAAATTATATGCCGAATAGTTAAAATAAATAAATAATAATTGCAACTTTGTAAAGCAGCATAAAAACACTAATATATCCCTGGTTCTAAGACTTAAATGCTAAGACTCGTCAGCAACTTGACCTCACATGTTCTGGACGGGGTTAAAGAACAAAATTAATTAAAGGTTTTAAAGATAAATTACGGTGTTTTTTTTTTGAGAAGGTTGTTACCCTACCTACATAATAAATATCATACCTCACTCAATAGCAAACTTTCAACAATGGAGGATGTCAAATTATAATTAATGTAACATACGTAGCACGCAATGCTAAACTACCCCGGAAATTACCGGCCAAACCCACCCTGTGGAAAATTCTGCGAAACTTTCACAAAACACATTAATTTATGACTTTCATAAAATAAGATAATTTCTATTGCAACATCATTGGAAATTATTTCCAAAGTGATGTACATCGATACTTCAGTTCCAAAGTGTAACAACTCAAAAAGTGTAGTTCTGAGATAATTAAAAAGTTTTCTAATATTAATAATATAATATAGGTTTTTACAGGATTTTCGTAGTTGTTACACTTGGATCTAAAGTATAAACCATAAAACTTAGTATAAATAGTGTTATGTTAATTAACAGTATTGAAGTTTTTGTCTTACCCCCTCTCCACGTCCGCTAGAAGGAAATAATCCCACCCCTTCATTTTTAATTTGAGAATTAGAAGCATTGTTTACCTTAGAAACAAATAACTTATATAGTTAGCCTGAAGATGCTTCTCAAAGAAGCGAAGCACGTGTCACAATAACAAAGTTTTGAATTTTAATCTTATGTATGTATTTTTTTGAATTGTTACACTTTGGGACTGAGTTGTCAATATGATGTTCTCAAATGAAATTATTTATTTTGCCACATCATTGGCAATTATTTCCAAAGTGATGAATTATGTCCCATTAAAATTCGTTTTCTCCTGACATACGTATTACGAAAGAGGTCTCGTGATACGTTTCAAGCATTTTCACATATCATCAGTTTATTATGCCATTGTTTTTTTCCATGTTTCAAATTATTTTTTATCACGTTCTGTTAACCGAAATAAAATGAAACGTGCCGTAACATCAATGCTTGAATGGGACCCGTTACTAACATACAGTAGACTCCCGATTTTCCGTGAATAAATTTAATTTTAAAAAAAATCGCTTTCTTTATTATGCACGAAGTTTGCTTTCATTTTTGGTATTCTATCGAGCATTAGACAAGTGAAATATATGAAATATTTGAGCTAATGACAAATTTGCATGGTTTTGAAAATGTTGATGGAGAAAATATTGAGAAGCGGTTAGAACAGTCGTTCCCAACCTGTGAACCGCAGAGCACTGGTACACCGCGAGCTTGTTGCAATCGCACCGCGAAATAGTGCAAACCGAAAAAGTCCATCGCGAAATTATGAAAGCCGACTAAAGATCTAATGCGATTTCTCAGGTAAAGAATACGCCGTATAACTTTCACTTTTTACTACACTTATACACTTTCTGTATAATACACAGAGCGTGTCAGTGTATTAGTATGTATGGATCCTGTGATCCTAAATCCTAGAGCCGTAGTGCACGTTAATTGATTTTCACATCAAATAAATTCCATTCTATGCTTCTGTTTAGTATTGCCATCTCGTCTGGGTTGCCATCTGTATTGATTAGTTTCCCACATGAGTATTAAATATGCTTAAATAATTTTGTGCTATAGAAATGTATAACATGTGGTATTTTAAAAGAAAAAGAACATAGTTCGGATTATCCATGCGGCCTCTCTCCACCATTCTCCCGGATAATCGGGAGTATATTGTAATTATAATAAATTTGACGTACGATAGGTATTTCGATTGACAGCCGTTTGATAATAAGCCAACGCAAAAAAAGGAAAGTCCAGTAACACAGCTAAGTAATACAGTACAAAATTATCGTATCGCTTTTTTATGATTTAATGTTTTTGGACTGGTTTTGCGTCAGCAAAATTCATATTATGTAACATCAAAACTCATAGCTCAATTACTTCATTTGCTGTGCTACTAAGCTAGACACGTTATTCAATCCCTGACTTTGAAGAATCTTCACATTACACAACAAGTGGAATAACAACGTTATAAAAAGGTATTTTATGTTAGTAATGAATTTCCAAAAGAAGCTGACACCGTAATCTTAATCTCAATAATGTCAGTTCGAGTCCATTCGTGTACTCGAATGCCTGAAGATGCCGAAAGGCGAAACCTGGGTCGTTAGTGACAAAATACATGGAAGTGTACAAAATCTCAATAATCCAAATTTGATATTGAAATTCCATCAAGCACCCTCAGTCGATGTCTTAAATTATATCAATAATATTGAGTGGTATTTTGTTTTTATTGCTTTGTTACGCTGCGAGCAATAAAACAATATGATGACATTATGTAAATATTTATTTTTATAGCCATACCATGTCAAAGAAAGCTGAAAGTGCTAATGAAAGGTGTGTGTAGTATCTACCTGCCTTATTTACATAAAACTGTGTAGGTGTGAGAAAATCAATTCGCATAGATGCCTTCGCTGTACGTAAGTGTGGGTAATAGAGATCTGCAAGAGTCGAAATTTTACAAAATTCGAACCCGAAATCTTCAGGTCCGGCGTGGTCTTAAAATAAGTCCCAATATTACACTTGTAACCCGAACCCGGAACGAAGCCTAGATTATTTTTCTCAGTCCGAAAAAAGCATTATTTTTTCAACGTAGAAATTCATTTCAAACAATACATGATATTGTTTCACTTTTTGCAACGATATTCATAGCACATGTGATATAAATTATTTATGTCTGATTCATGACCTGAACATAGTCCGAAATATTTTTCTGAAAACTAAATCACTTACTCGGGCCCGTGCAGGTCTCTACTGGGTAAAAATCAATACTATAGGAATTTCTTTGTTTCCATATTAATACAAATTAACCTTAGCTAATCAATACTACTGCGGACGGAACAGAAATAATAGATGACATGTTAATATAAGCCCTTATATTCCTATTTTTTTAAATAGGTAAAATATTAAATGTCATCGTCAATTTCACTACACTATGGCACTAGGGCATCCAATTTCTGACCCTCTTTATCATCCCGGGATTCACAATTTTTCAATTTCGGAATTGGGATTCATATGCTGTATATTTTAAATTAAATTCGTGTCCACCTTTGTTTAAATTGGAATGCATATATAATTTTATATGTTCTTATTTATTGAGAAGCTTTTATTTATATACAATGGTTAGATATAAAGAAATATATGTATTGTTGTCAAAATTGTCTGTTCCTGCATACGGCTGTTAGAGTAATGTGAGAAGAAAAGAGACCACAATACATATATTAATTATGTAGGTATGATAAAATCTGTAAACATAAACAAACCGAGGTAAAAATTTTAGTTAAATTAGGAAGAATTTAAATTAAAATACGAATATTTTCTTAAACATTTACAGTGGATTTCGGGATTGACTACTTGACCGGGATCCCGGGTTTTTGGCGCCCTACCCGCAATCACCTGGTTATCTTTAATCTGCCCGACCACAACTTCCGATTTGACCTGGGCTGTCAAATCACAAATACCTGCTTAGAAAATTGACTAATCGACCGGGATCCCGGGATCGGAGACTTTAGCGGCCATCTTAGACCTATGCTCGGGTTAAGTAGGTCTGAGTCAATAAAGTTTCCTTTCTATTCCAGAAATCTAGTTTAGTCTAGCCTTGTGAGTAGTCAATAATAGTTATTTGTTTATTAATATATTTCATTGAAAACACAGCTGTTTCATGTTCTAGGCTTGTGACACAAAACTAAGTGTTCAAATTAAATTAATATACTTTCGTTAACTTCAGCACTTTCTTACTACTAAGTAAAATGATTTCTAGGTCATTTTATAGCCATTGTGTACATCGATCGCTCAGTTTATTACTCATACATCTCCAAATAACCAGTATTAAGATAACGGAAAAAACAATATTCAAATGATCACCATAAATCAAATATTATTGATTTGCACCAGAGTTTTATACATTCTATAAACAAGTGTTTAAAAATTAGTTACTTTCCGAGTACTGTCAGTAGAAGTATATTTATTAATATCCTTTTGATGATCCAAAAATATCAGTATTTTTTTAATTCTTTGCAAGGTTATCTGCGTTACCATTTTTTTTTGGTAGCATTTTTAATTTTTCTGAGTACTGAATCAGATAGAGCAAAATTTTACATATATTATATGATAACTGCATATTTAATTCAAATTTCATAAATTTGGAGTTGTCTGACTAATGAACTGGAAGACGCACATTACAATTTAAATGTATTAATATTTCACTTGATGAAAGAGAAAGTTATAAATATAGTACTGAGAAAGAAATACAAAGCTTGTCATATTCTAAAAAGTTTTTGAATGTGTGATTCTATGCTTTCCGAAACACATTTTCTTGATTATTTCCGTAACAAATTCCGAAAAGAGGAAAGTTGAATCGATTTCTTGGCAACCCTTTGACATATTAAACCAAGAATACATTACCGAACATCCCGTTACCATTTTACACTGAATAATGTACCAACACGAGACAGATGATCGATAACCGTTGATATTTCAACTTTATTATAAACCTTGAGAATGAACCGGTGTATTTTATAAGAAAATTAAATTACAACACTGATGTAAAACTATTTTGTCAATTTAGTCGCACAATCAATTTAAAAAACCTACTGATGCGTGTAAATAATTATCATTAATGTTTCGATTATATCCTTATTCGTATTTTGATATAAATATACGCAAAAAACTATATCTATATTTATTAATCTATTGGCAACCTTGGATATCGAGGGTATACTGACATAACGTACTAAGTCCGTTTATGATAATTTTTTGTTTTAAATTCATATAGAAATGTATAAAATTTAACGCATTACGTCTACTTATTCTTTTGAAGTATTCGCCATAACTGAATCAATCTTCGTATTTTCAAGACTTGAACGCTTTCAGTTCTAGCCTTTAACATCAAAGATTGAATGAGTAGTGAAATCCAAACGGGCTCAAATGTTTCATTAATGGTAAATAATGTTTATGTGATGTAATGGACATCGTTTTAAATACAAAAACTAAAATCTTTTAATTCCATCTGTAAACATCCTTTTATTAAAAATGTTATTAGGCATATGCCAGGACTCCTTCTAACGAGCAGATAAAACAGACAACCCCAAGCTCTAAGCTGATTTCTCTCAGAGCTCTCTCTCACTGTCTCTCTCTTATCACGTCCAACAACAGTGATCCAGAGTTATCTTCACCAAACGAGAATCTCCGGCAGTTGTAGCACCATCAGCGGGTATCCAGCGATCACCCTCTTGTCCGAGCGATCATTTCTGACTATTGTAGATTGGTGCTCCAATAAACGTGTGACTTTTGAACTGGCGTAAATTAATTAATTTAATTGAGTGACTGAATTATTATTTTTGCTTCCCTAAGCAAAGTAGATCCTACCCCTATCCCTATTTTACAAACCCAACCGTGAACCTAAGAAGGTAAAAAGTGCTGTCCGTACTGGGATTTGAACCTGAGACATCCGTAGCGGAAGCCAACGACGCTGACCACTGCACCGTGGATCCGACATATACTAAATCATGAATAAATATATAATAAATGTTAAAAAAGTGTAATACAAACATCATCAACCAAATTTCTTTTAGGAATGCTATCTTTTCACTCTCTTGAAGCACGAAGATCGTTTTCGATTCTAAAGCACTTCTCTCTTCTTCTTCTGGGACGAGTTTATAATCCTGAAATTCTCATGACTATTAATTTACATGCTTCCAATTGTTATCTACGTGGCCGGAACCATATCCAGACAATTTTTATTCTTAAAACTTGTTCTTCGCGTCGGTCATTCGATCACCGTTTGAAAGAGCCGTTCGAATGATTAATGCACTGCCTAGAGAGCTGGATATTTTCAGCACTAACCTCTGGGTCTTGTTCACTAAATATTTGTTCCTTGTAAATTTATAATGTCTTGTTTTTTGTATTTAATAATTTAAAAAAGGAGTTTTTATTTTCAGTATTGTTTTTGTAGGTAGTATTGTTTTTATTAATTATTATTGTTATTATTGTTACTGTTATTATGTTTGCCAATTTTTTAAATTTGCAATAAATAAATAAGTCTTGGTTACCCTAGAGCTGGAGTGCAAATTTATAAAGTGATAACTCTAACCACTCGACTCTAGTGCATTCTGCAATATTACATAGTTAACCTTTAAAAAATCGCTATTACTATGGTGAGTATTTAACAAACAGAAAAATTGTAAAGAAATGGCCTATATTATGGTGGTAACATAAAAAACTACGCACTTTTCATCGCTAAATGACTCCGTTTTAACGACGAGTCCTTTGTTAGATATTTGTTCAAATATTTATCGAAGACTTTATATTATGCTGAAATAGAAAGAGAAAGAAATACTAAGGGAAGTAAAATAGTGACCAAGAATAATAAATTATTGTTCGTCGCGTAATCCTAAATAAAAAGGCACTCATAGTATCAGCTCAGGTCAAAGTAAACACCTTTAAATTTGAAATTTAACCTTTGTATGTATATGAAGTACGCACAAATAAAAGAAAATACAAATTAAGACTGTAGAGATAGTCCTTGGAGTTAATCGTTCGGCAATAAACTTTCCAAATATATTTATAAGCGAGGTTGGACGGGTATTATGCGTGAAGCTTCATATATGATAAGGCCACCAACTTTCGAGACAGTGGGAAAGGGAAAAATACGCGCTCTTACTAATTACTATAAGATATAAGAGTATTATTGTTTTCTTGCAAGAGAAATAATAAAACGATTAAATTGAGTGCCTGTTACATCATATATAGCATCATGTATTTTATACATGGAAGTGTACAAAATCTCAATAATCCAAATTTGATATTGAAATTCCATCAAGCACCCTCAGTCGATGTCTTAAATTATATATAGTTCTTCTTAATTAAGGAGCAGGTTTTCAGGTTTCGAATTGAGCCAATGAGAAGTGAAGTGACCAACAGCATTTTTACCATGTCCGCTCCTAATGTGGAGCATATGGACTTCTAAAGTTATCTCAACAAGAGTTGACGACGTTTTATTCTACGATAACTGCTTATTACTCAGTTGCTCAACCACTCTTTTTGGAAGAGAGTAGAGATATAAGTATAAGGCTAGGAAAGAAATAGTGGTTAGCTAACTGCATTCGCTACGCCCCGTTTTCTTGGATTGGATGGACCAAAAATCCATAAATCGATAGATAAATGAATTTATGAAACTCTCCGTACCCCGAATCGAGCCAAAACACCCGTAACTGAAACCAACGACGTTGACCATTGCATCGTGGATCCGACGGGAGCAGCATAATCAAACAAATATCCAAGTTTTGCAACAGGGCACCGTTGGCTCACGACCAAAGTGAACCAATTTTTTGTTTGCAACGACTTGATTTTGCTTTTCACACTTTTTCTACTCTCTGTCGGTCGAGTTTGTTAATACTGAAATAACTCCAGTAAAACTAATGCAATTGCTAAGCTGTAAAAAATGATACACAAATTCTCTCTCTGCTAATTACATAAATGAATCGCATTACATTTTAGTAGTTGATGCAACGTATAATTTGATGAAATCGCTTTTTATCAAGATATTGAGAAATGTTACTTAAGCACTACTATACAATTGCATTAAACTGTTTATGTAATGTGTGCATTTTACATCACTGCAGCCGCTTAGCTATCAGAAGGTCTGTGTACAACTATTGTCAATACCAAATTTAATGTTGAATTTTTTAATAGAGCATTCCTGATCTAACATATGGGATATCTTTTCTTCTCGAATAATGACTGTTTAAATTATCAAGCATAGAGTAGTTTTTAGACGGGTGATATGTCCCATGCAAAACGACCGTGCAAAAAAAAAACCGTGAAAAAAAGATAAATTGAAAATAGAAATATATAAAATACAGGTTCCGTTAAATTGCGCCGTTCAAATACAAATAGTCCGTGCGCAAAGAGAATTAGATGTAACACCAAATATTCATTTGGCAGTCACTAGAGGAGACTTACATATTTTATGTGTTGATTAAAATTGCATTTACTGGGTAGGACGACAAATAAAGGTATGTATTAATTAATCAGTCAAGTTATAGGTTGATTTCGTTTGTCATATCAGTTAAACTGATATAACTTTTTAGTTTTAATCAAAGTGTATTCTATTATTATGAAAGTTATCAATCGTTTCACATCCTCCAGTGATTAGTATAAAATATATTCTATAAAATGGCGTATTAGGTAAAATATCAAGATATTTCCTACGTTTCCATACCTCAAATCGTGGGTGTTAAAACGTTAACTTTTCATTGCCTACGTTTTTTGTGTAATTTGAATTTTAATAACGAACAGTTGAAACTCATGTCGGCACAATAAGATTTAGCTTTTGAAAAATAAAACACAATTTGTTTTGTACTACATGACATTGTACTGCTTTAGTGATCAGGACTGTTTTCACTCAACGCGAGAATTATCAACTGATAAAATATAAACCATAACAAGGCTACTTACATACAATCGAATAATTTAAGATATCGAGTTCGAGTTCATTCGTGTGCTCGAATGCCTGAAGATGCCAAAATGCGAAACTCAGCTCGTTAGTGATGAAATACATGGAAATGTACAAAATCTCAACAATTAAAATTTGATACAATTGAATGTTAATAATTACAAGGTATATCAAACAATTGGTTCAAGACATTATGACAAAAATAATGTACAGGTTAACAAAAAAATATATAATTTGCTTGATACCTGTGAATATGTTAATTGTTTATATATACTTTGTTTGCAAAACCAGTACTGATATTAAGCAGTATTGATACATTATAAGCATGTGAAAGTAGTACAAAACAAATTGTGTATTATTTTAAAAATATAATTTTTTTCCAACTAAAGACAGTTAACACCTTCACGATCTTGAAAGATAAGCGAACAATTCCAGAATTATAAAATATACCGTCATTGATATCAAAACAATAAAAATACATACTGATAGCAAATAGAGTGAAGAGTGTGCTTGTATTCGAATTGCCCGAAACAATTGAGAGACGTTCATGGACAAGTGGGTTGATTGATTATCATTCCCGTTAATAAAGTGTGGCAAAACATTGTGTGAAGTCACAATGTCAGTATACATTTTAAACACTGGCTCATAAATACCTTGAACTTTTGAACATAAGCCAAAACAAAATGTTGACAACTTCCCAAAATACACATTGATCAATTGATGTTACATTTTTAAAAAGATATCTTCGGGTATGTATTTTTAATTTTATTTTACGTTTATCAGGAATTCAGAATTACTAATACAAGCTTTTGGCGTTTGGTATACGTCATTATTATTTAAGTATCAAGAAAACTACTTAAAAAACGAAGAGTGTAACTAAATATATATTATTTAATGCCCGTAGAAAATAGTACTGATGCCATAATGCAAACGCATTGATCTATTGCATAATCTTTCTCTGTACACTGCAGAGTGTATTTAAAAAGTGCAAGTGGTTTCTGAGATCAGAAGCGGACCAAGGAAAGTCAGCATGATTGATTGAATTCGTTCATTCCTTTTAAAGAGGAATTTTTTTTTTAATCAGTTTACACCGTTTTTCCTTCGAAATATTATTGCATTGAAACGAATTAAATGCTCAGAATATGTAAAATATTAAAACTTCACTTAGTAATAAAAAAATGTGTGTATTTCATACCGTAAATACCGATATTTGATCTAACTAACATAGAATTCGTCACCCAATAAGATAATACACTGATCAATTCTTGAACATTTTGGAAGATCCGACTGCAATAAATATCGTAAGTAAATAGTCATACGTAAATTATTATATATTTGTAAAATAATGTCTTTATAACTGATACAAAATTAAGATGGTAAACGTCTAAGTTCGTAAGATTTTCTCTCGCAATGTGAAGCATATGGGATCATAATGAAGTATCTCTACAGAAAATGTTTTTACAAAATATAATTGTTATTCAGACACTGAGATCAAAAACAAATTTATTGAAGAGAGTAAGGATGTAAACAAGGAGCTAGAAAATTACTAGTTTTTAGATAATCGGTCTAGCTACTCCCCGTTTTTAGAATCAGGTAGGCGTGAGGGAATATACACATCGGACTTAAACACAAATTTTTAAATAGATTGAAAAATCATTAATTTTAAATTGTCAGTACGGAGATAAATATCTGAATTAGACGAATTCCATAGACCGGTGACCGTTAGTTTACAGAACAGAACAGAAGTAAAATATTTTTCAGCAGTATTGAGGGCAATCAACACTCCTCATTTCACCCCTGGAAGTCGAGACTATCAAAAATCGTCTGTTAAATGCATCAACCTCTGGTCGAGTCGGTTTTACTGCGAGTCAGCAAGTAACCGAGCAAGTAACTTGAATAAATAACTAAGTGCAGCGTGACGATGTGAAAGCTTCTACCGACCGGTTTTTATTGTAGTACGGAAGTCAACAACTTGCGTTTACTGAATGCATTTGGCTTGACCCATATCGGTTATTATGAAAATCATGATAGTAAAGAATAGAACTGGCACATTAATACATAACTGCAATAACGTAGGAATAAATTGCTGAACTTTTTATTGATAAAATATTATGTTAAGATTATGGAAGGCGACCGCAAAACAAATAAATGTGTTTTGTCAAAACATTCTTTAGAGACTTTAAGAGTAACTTTAGATCAATTCACCGTTGAGCAAATGTAAAGGTAAATTTGAATCGTTCAAATGTTGAACAGTTCCATAAATTTTGTCACTAACCTTCAGGCATTCAAGTGCATGAAGTTTTTTTCTTATATATCAAGAGTATACTGACAGATAGAAGACATTGAATCATAAAAACAAGTCATGAGATAGTCGCATTTAAAGCATTATTTTTTTTCAAATTACTCTCCCTCAAGTACAATAATTGTTTGTTTTTTAGAAAAAATAACTTTTGTGCATTATAAATAACAATCTTTTTGGCATACAAATCTAAGATTTGGTATCGATGAGTTATAGTTATATAATGCCTTTTTCCAGAATAAATTAAATAGCGATATAACGTCATTGTTTTTGTTTATAAAACAATGCAAAAAAACAGTTTCTGGTTACGGCTGTTACGAAATATGAGAAGGAGGGCAACCACAATATATACCTATATTTATTATGTAAGTATTATTAAAATGTATGTACATAAACAAACAGAGGTACATATGTAGTTACTAATTAATTATTAAATTCGTACTATGAATTATTTTCTAACATTTACAGTGAATGCTAAAATTCTGGGTTTACGAGATTGACAGAGATCCCGGGATTTCCAAGTAAGCACCTACAGAAAACCCGGAAGAGTATCTAAACCGAAGTAACTTTACTGCGCTAATATGAATTTAATCTGAAAACAAATGAGTTTTAGTAAATTGGTTTGCTTAAGATATGATTTCAGTTGACTTTATAAGTACATAAGCCGAATAACGATATTTCAAATGTTAATATTAACTTTTGCTCTAACATGTATCATTATAAGCAGGAAAAAACATGTACATATTTGGTAGACCATAAAAATCTTACACCATAATAACAGCGACATTTTTTTTCTAACGTTTGTCACTATCTGTATTGAATAAATAAGGGAATATTTTATAAGTGTATTTTTAGATTTAAGATTATACACCTCTAATCTATGGTGGCAAAACATTTAAAGATAAAATACCAACATTTACAAATCCACAAGCATTCTTCGAGAATACTTATTGCAACAAAAAATATTGCTGAAGATGTTTGGTCTAAAAAATGTTAATCTCAAATAAAAAACAATCATGAAAATGTATAATAAACAATGACGAGGATATACTAACAGAAAGCATTAAACAAGTTCTGAGATAATCACATTTAAAGCATTGTGTTTTTCTCACAAGGACAATTATTGTTTGTTTTTTAAGAAGATTCTTTTGTGTATAATAAGGAATAATGTTTTTGGCACACAAATCATATGATTTGGTATCGATGAATTATTCTTATATCATGCTTTTTGCCAGAATAAAGAAAACAACATGAGTTAATACTGCTTTTTCACAAAGCTATTATATCCTGTGACATTTTTTTCGTTTTTAAATAAAAGACAATTTGTTTGTACTACTTCCACGTGTTTGACTCAACTCAGTTGATAAAGCTCGTGATGAGTGAAACTGGTCCTGATCATTATAAGCATGTGGAAGTAGTATAAGCAAATTGTGTTTTATTTTAAAAATATAATGGCTTAGTTGACAGTTAACGCCTTAAAAGTGATATTCATGCCTTCTCCCAGTACTTAGACCAAGGATGCTCAACTGGTCGATCCCGAAAATTTTCGTGAATTTTGAAAAAAAATATATTATTTTATATAAATGAAATACATGTTATATATGTGGTCGGGACCGTGGTGCAGTGGTCAACGTGGCTGACTTCGGTTACGGATTTCACGGGCTCGATATTCCGGGCGGACAGTTTCATAAACTGATTTTTCAATCGATTTATGAACTTCTAAGGAATGGATATTTGCGATGTCTAAAATTTATTCCACTAATCCGTTCCTAATAATGGGGTGAAAGCGATGGTGATAAGCTAACCACTAGTTTTGGCCTAGACTTATCCTTTTATCCCTACTCTTTTCGATAATGAGATGTTGAGCCAATGAGTATCAAGCATACATCGTAAAAAACTTTTATTGAGATACCTCCATTAGGAGACCATATCGACGGTGTTTTGGCCAATTGACTTAACCATCAAAATTCAAATTGTTCAAGAGAGAGTAAAAACTGTTTTTATCGAAAACATCATATTGCGTTATGAATTCTTGTAATACACTCCTGTAAATTCTCATGTTTGCAATTACGAGATTATACGTAGGTAGTATCGATATAATAGTTGCTTACCTCAAGTGCCCGGGTCAGAATTTTTAATCCTTAAACCAATGTAAAATGATGTTTCTCTTCCAAAAGGTGGTCAATTTCTTTTTCTAATCTACGTCATTTGGCCGAGACCTGATCTGTTGTCTTTAAAATGAGATCCAATTATTAACTCATTTTTTTTAATTGTTGAGGGCTACAACAATTGGCCAAAACAACATCAATATGCTCCACATTCGTAACAATCATATTAATACTATATCTTATAAAACAGTTATATCGAAGGCACCGACCTCGATTAAACTAATATAATACTTTGATGAATTCTATTATTAAACAGCCAATAAAGAAATACCTTATATTGGAAGCAAATATTGAATTTTTCATAATTTTCCAAGGTAAATTTTTTCAACTATTATATATATTCCATACCACACGATTTTATCCAGCGTAAGTCATTTTCTTTCAGAGAGTGTCTGTAATTTTATTCTTCAGTGAGCCACTTTACAACTAACGACTGTAAAACCTTTTCCCTGTCCGCATATTGCGAAAATCTAAATAACATAACAAGCTGTTGGTCGCCACACGGTTCAGCTCAATTCTCGCGAACTCAACGATAACTTATGAATTATGTCAAATCTAGTTATATAAAATACCGATGCACTTATTTAACTAATCCGCAAGGTAAACTACAATCTTTAATGGAATTTTATATAAATAATTTCAAAATATTTTGTAATACAATAAATTATACTTGGCAAAAGATTTACTCCCGCATGTCGTGTCGTTGTGTTTATGTGTATACGGAAGATGGGCTGATGAGTGATGAGTAATGTGGTCCAAAAACCAAAATAATCGTTCATGCATCACGGTTGATGCATTGGTAGCTGAATTTATTGTCCCTTTTGATGAATATTTGTTGCAGTCTTTTCACACGTCGAGTCCCATGCGTTAAATCCTGGAAACGTGTTTTCACGTGATGCTCTACATTTTTTAAATGCAGTCATTGTTGTGATATTTATCAAAATGTATTAGAAAAAATCATGGTAACCGTAATAGCAGGTACTCAATTATTCTAAAACTGTAATTCATTTGGTATTTTCGTCAAAAATAGTGGCTTATTTTATCAACTATAAAACGATTTTATTACAACGCATTTTGTGCGTCGATTTGCCTTTCAGATGGTCATATGATGGTGCAGTCACTGTTTCCACTTGCATAATCCACCAAGCAGGTTGTCAGGGTACGTAATTAAATATACGCAGATCCTAATAGCAACAATAGAATATAAATGACCCTGTAAAACTTTGTCATATGTGTTTCCATAAAGTGGAAAACTTTGTAATAACATCATACAAAATAGAAAAATCATTATTTTTCAAGCATCACAAAAAGTTTCATTTTATTTGATTAATGTGTTTCATAGCTGTAGTACTTTTAGAAAGCCTTTAAGAAAAAATGCTATTCTTCAGAATTAAGCCTAAACATGCGATAGTCTCACCCAAATTGGGCCGGGGCTTACTTTTAACGTTCATATTTCTTTTTCATACTGTTCCAGCTACATTGCTTCTGGTGTGTTATTACTACTATTCCACTTTCTTAAAATTTGATTTGTACATAATTTATACAAATGATTCATAATTCAAAAAATCATCTTGACAACGTCAATGTTACAAACATTATTCTCATTTTGATGGTCTACAGAAAGAAAATTTAGGGATGAGTTTACGAATGGACCGAGAATAGTAAGCTTTTTCAGGATAGATTATGCTACAAGGTGTACGGTACTGCAAGGAGAGCTGAGATTATAGCTCGATAGCCTCAATGATGTATATGTTTAAAAATATATCTAAATGTTTAGTTTGCTAACAATGAAACAAAAGCTTATCTAAGTCAGTAAAACTATGATTTATTTACTAATATATATATATATATCTTATATCTTTTCATAAAATTAGTCATTATTCATAAGAATTGCATAACATTGTGGTTTTAAATGAAAATTACCTAACTAATGGCTGCACGCTGTGGTTTAATCATAAACTAAAAACAGTTGATTTTTAACCGTTGTATTTTTTCTTATTAATGTATTTGTGCTATAAAATGAAATGGTGGTACTGTTATAAGACAGGAAAAAATATTTTCAAATTAAACGCAACAAGTTGATAAAATTTTCTTGCAATTGTTTTGTAATTAATTATTAAAATAAATCATTTTTTGTATAACTTTGGTCGCTCAAAATTAACTAAAATAAAATTAATTACTTATCTATAAAAGTATGTTCTATGCATATTTTTAGTTTATAATAAGTGCTAATTCATTTAAATGTGATAAACATTTTTTTTCTCCAATGATAATTGTAGTCTTTAATATTATTGAAATCTCTATTTTATTAGTCCTACCACCATCATGAACTGAACTCAAGATGCAGAAGAGCATTGTGTGATAAGCTTATATTTTACGTATCTACGTCATGTTTTAAGCCCAGCATTTTAATAAAATAGATGGTTAATCATTCTGTCAAATATTTATTTAAAAATAATTTAACAACGTAAAACGACTTTGAACCAGAATTGTAATTTGATCTAATGACAAGAGAAAAAACAAAACATATTCATACCAGATATGTAGGAGTAGACATCAGGCAATCCTTCCCCATGGCAGAGGTCGCGATCAGGAATGCTGGTGCCGTTTCCGAACGTCATCGGTTGCCCGAGTCTTCCTCCCAAATGCTTCGCCACTACATCTTTGGCATTCTGGTCATCTCCTTCATCAAATGTGATCTCCATGTTCAACTTTGTCACTTTACACTAATATATATGATTCACAAAGTCATTGTATTGTATTCTATTTGATATTGAATTACAACAAGAATCTCCTCAATTTACTTTCACTAAAAACATTTCATCAAAGAATTGAAAAATGGTTGAGGTATGTCTTTCTTATATAATAATTGAAGTAACGTCATAAATAAAAAATTAAAATCTTACATGAAAGTACATGAACGTTCATATTTTCAACCGCGGTCGGACACTGGCATCCTGAATGGATTGCTTATGACAAACTGCACTATATCTTAGTTGTAAAACATCAGAGCGTTAATAGCATAAGTTATAAGCCATAAAATCAAAATATGTTCTATTAATCATGAGTAACCAATTCATTCACTGGTCGCTGTATTCAAGCAGGCCAGATATATCTTGACTAGCGAGAAAGATAATTCCAAAAATCTTCGCCAGTCTCACTTGTTACGCTATTCACTAGACATTTGTCACAATTCATATGTCACACATTTTTAAAATATTCAAACAAATATACATTTATGACAGGCACCATAAATATGCCCCGTGTTGCCGACCACTGTTTGATAATACAAACATTTTGAATTGTTTGTTTATAATATTATTTTATCTTGATGCATTACGTACAATTAATTTTTATATTATTTTCAAATTAACAACCTCAGTTAAGAATATAAAAATCTCAGCTATTATTTAATTTGAATGCAAATTGTGTCGTTTTAGGAATAGTCGTGCAAATATATTTTTGTTTTAGTTATCAAAATCAGTTCTTCCCAAACTTTTTATTCCACGGTCCACAACATTTGCAAAAAAACCCACGGCATCCTACCCATAAAACTAAATTAATTTAGTTATCAAAAGCTTTATTTGATAATTAAATTAATACATACACCCGTAAAATTACTTATAATTTGTTCTTATATGATGTGACACAGCCCCGTAATTATGGGGCGGACAGGAGTCTTCCAGCGATTCAAGACCCGTTTACAGACTCTTCCTACTAATGCAAATTTAATATGTAATATCTGTGCTAAGGCAATAAGTAAATTGTGCATTACATTCATTGTTATTAATAATTTACATAATTCACATCTTTTTACAAATATCTATGTACCCTAGTATTTTTACCGTTCAAAGATAATTTGTCATATTTGTTTGTTTACCGTTAGCCGTAAAGAAAAAGCGTCCGACGTCTAGAGAAATGGGCACTTCGCACTCGGCGGGTTCGAGGGGTTGTACACTGTCGGCAAGGCCACAGCGGCTTGGGGTCGAAATTGTGACCCTATCATAAAGCCACTTGCCACTTGCCGCGTGTTTAAATTTGAATCGTGTATTTTAAACTGTGTTTTTGTATCTGTTATTACCTTCAAGGAATAAATTATTATAAACTAACTGCAAATAAAAAGAAAGTTAACTGACGGGCGAGTTTTAATAGAAGATGAAGGAACCTGTGAATCATCCTTATTAGCACGCCGGAGTTAATTTAGAGCTTCCCCGTGGCGTCTGACAACCTTGGGCAGTCAAAGAGTGTTGACGCTCCACCTCCCCATCGAGTCGAACCCTTTCAGATGAATATTAAAGAAAAAGATGCATAATTAAATACTTGTAGCTCAACTCATTTTAAGACCCATAGTTTGGGCAGCACTGATCTAAATGATTGATTTAATTGTACAGCCACCTGTTTAAAATTTATTTATTTGTATTATTGTGATGCAAAAGATATTTCTGTACCTTTCCTTTTAACACGTTTTTATCGTTTTTAAGTTTGTAGTAAATAGTAATGATAAAAAATCCATAATAGAAATAATAATAGACAACTTTTATACTCAAGTACTACTTATTCATACAATTTCTCTTTTCTATGCCTTCTTTGTGATCAAATAATAAACAGTTTTTTTATTAAAAGGTTCATAAAAATCATATGTTTGAACCAAACACGCGATCGTTTGTTGGCAGCGATAGTCCATTGACTAGGATTCCGTTGGCATGTTAGGCAATACCGAAATATAATGATACAAATTTTTAATATATTAATAAGCACCGCTGCTAGCTGTCAACTACAATATGACAATATGTGAGTTAATTATGGGGAGTGTAAGCTTTAATTTATAAATAATATAGCAGGTTTCTACTATATTATTAAAAGTGAAATGATTAGATGATAAGAAAAGATCGACTCTTCCATTTCAAAGCCCTATTATCAATCTTTTGTATTCTAAGCGCGTCAAAATGAAATAATCAAATTGAGTTAATTACACTTCATATTCTCTTTTAATGTGTCAACTGTCAATTTTTGGTGGAAAGGCATTACATTTTAAAAATAAAACACATTTTTTGGTAATAATACCACATCTTTACAAAGATCAGGACCGGCTTCTCTCATCACGAGCATTATCTACTGGTAAAATATAAATCTTAACCAGGCATATATATGAAATTGAGTTACATATCGATAATTACAATTGGTTCAATAAATATGACAAGAATTTACAGATAATTATTCATCAACGAAATTTAAAAAGTCTACAATTAAAATTTTGAGGACCTCTTACAAATCAATAACTAGTAATCTGAAATGCAATACTAAACAACATTTAGAGCCAATTCTGTGAGAAAAATATATTGAGTTTAAGAAATATCAATAAATATTCATTAACAAAATAACTAACTAGCATGTTAATTACATATCGACTGTGGAAAGAAAAAGGGACGTAACCCACACCAAAAAATATTGCGTATAGCTCACACAAAACGTGCTAATACACTATATTTATTTATAAATATAAAACATATTGAATGTAGAAAGACAAAAGGACTTATTCCTCCGTCTTTTCAAAATATATTTTTCGATTATCACAATGTATACAATTTAATACAACTTTGTTTGGGCTATACACAGCATTTTTTGTTTTTTTGGGTTACGTCCTTTTTCCTTTCCACGGTCGATATTTAATATTCCATTAATTGTTTACAAATTATTAAAGTGGTTCTAAACTTTATTCTAAAATTTTCCGATTTACTATTTTATTTTACTACATATTAATGAATATTTTAAAACAATTGATTTTTATCGTAAATCATTGATGACGTTCTATTTATTCTGCTTACTTAGCAAGCATCTTTAATTAACATAGGTGCAAATGGACTTAATAAAAACTTAAAACAATAAGTCAAGTAGGAGTAAATATATGTCTTATATATATTATGTCATTCCACCATTAACAGATTTAATTAATAGCGACTGTCAAATGTTCAAATACCTATTGGAATTATATTTAATTCATTTCGGAGAATGTTTCCTTATTATATCACATATATCTAATATCAGGTGTAACGCTGGGTTTAGAATCACAAGGGCCTATCTACATAAACATAGTTTTGAGATAAACACAAATAAAAATTGTGGTGCCATGTAATTCGCAAAATAAAGCACATATTATTCCAAAAAACTTTGTGATTATAGAAACATATCACGTTATTTCATACACACACATCTTATAATTAATTATTAAAGACTACTTGATCTAACTAAAAAATATATATTTATAAAAGTAATCAATAGGAATAAGTAATGTTTTTTTTTTTTAGATAATAACCATATCTTGTAAACACTTATAATATGTGCAATATAGCACTGTTTGTGATTAATAAATAAGATCAGGGCATTACCGAAATTGAGGCTAACTCAAAGCATTCTTTTTTATACTTAGGACTCTGTGATTCTAAGCTCACAAAGTCGAAGTCGTAATATATTTTAGGCTATATCTTGTATCGTAATATGAGTTCATTTTTATTCGTATGAACTGCTTTGCGTAATATACCTGTCATAAATAAGTTATAGCATCGAAAACAGTTTTTTTTGACACAACCGAAAAAAGCGGGAAACGACACGCGTCGGCGCCCGGGCGGAACAATTCGGAAGTTATTTTTTTGAACACGGAACACGTTCACTTTCTTTCGCGTGCAATGGCGGAACACGAGAGACTGAAATGAAACGTTCGGGCGGCGCATAGGAAGCTTCGCGGGTCGTGTTGCAACAGTTCCCACCTTGGTACGTCACTGGTGGGGTTTAAAATAAGCCCACCAAGGTCAACGCAGTGACGCTGCAGGCGTATATCTCAACGGAACGAAAATAGGAAAATTTTAATTCATAATTTTCTCTTATCTACTTAGATTATACTACTTTTAGTGTAGATTTTATTTTTGAGATTACGATACAATACTAATCCAGTGGTCCTTAACTTTTTTAAGAAGTGATGCAAACATACCTGAAATTACAATAATAAACATTTAAACTGAGCTAATTTTTTTTTTTAATTTTTTAATAATAAATCAAAAAAATATATCCATTTCTAGTAACGAATCTCAATACTATTTGTTCAATGAGAACAGGTTAAAAGTTGCATAACTTGTCTCTTCTATAGAGGAAAGGAAAAGTACAAAATAATTAATTTTTTAAACCCTTCCTGAGTTTTTAAAAATAAATCACAAGGACCTGTTTCTCAATCAATTTACAAAACAAATCCTGAATATTTTTTACAAATATTTTTTTTCACCAAGAATTAACAGTTGAAATCATTGTATTTTATTTGAGTATTATCTTTACCAGTATCAGCCGTCACTATTTTCAGCAGGGAGTCAGCCTATATGAACACAGGATAAAACAGTATATGGAAAAAACCAATTAATCTCTTTGACATTTATGAGTTTCTGATAATTATTATTTGACTCTATTTAAAATTAAAAATCTAATTCCCAATTTTCAAGCCATACAAATCATGAAAATATTAGAAGTATTTTAAATATTAATGCTTCTTTCTTCTTTTTCTATGTACGGTTTCGTCCATGTTTTGATTTTTTCGTGTAGAGTTTTGCCCGTATCCGCTTTTTTCCTGTTCGGTTTTATCCTAGAACAGGCCAATGTAGCCAATACCGCTATAGCACCGATACCGTCATGCTTGGTACAAAGGCCCAGACATACGGTAGACCCTGCTAGCCGGTTCGCATTAGCCAAGTAATTTTGTATAGTTCAAAGTAATTTAGTAACCAAATGTGTGTGAAAAGACAAATTTAGTCGAGTAATTTAATAAAATCATTTAGTCGATTCAATAGATTTTGTTCTATTTTTTCAGTGGAGTAGAAGCCTCCACCACCTCTCACTTAATACTTAACAAGCCACGAAACATGTATGAACTCGTAATCTTTAGTCAAGTTCATTAGTTGTCGTGTTGTGTAATGTATGGTTTTTTCTCGGCGAATGTTTGAAACTAAAGTTTTATAGACTAATAATACTATTATTTTGTCTATTATTAGAGACTAATATTGAGATAGGTCAAAATATTTAGATTTCGTAAGACTTTCAACATAAATATCAATACAAATTATAAATTCTACTAAAATCTCTTTTTAAATCATTAAAATGTTTAAGTAGGTAGAATGTTTATAAAAGAAAATTTAATCATGCTCAAATTAAATTCACTTGACGTTTTTATGGATGTTTAATCGAGAATTTGGTATCGATTTTGAATATTAGTAAATAAGTAGGTACATAAAAAAAACCTTCGAATAATTTACCACTTTTTTTCGAAAGAGAAAGGGTGTGTTTAATTTAAGACATTGACTGAGAGTGTTTGATGGAATTTCAATATCAAATTTGGATTATTGGGATTTTGTACACTTCCATGAATTTTGTCACTAACGACCCGGGTTTCGCCTTTCGTCATCTTCAGGCATTCGAGCGCACGAATGGACTCGAGCTGACGGACAGTAAACAGTGTCTAACGTTTATATAGAAGATACAAATACGACAAATATTATTTACGAGATAAAATATTTCACACTGATACCTGAGTTAACATTTCGAGAATCGCCTTAATCTTTATTTTGTAAACGACACATTAACAGAATCGGCAAGGAATTTAACTGGGCTCTATTGATTTACAAAATTTTTTGATAAAATAATTTATGATCCCCCATTTTTTGATGCAACAGTGTAACCCCAACATCCGCATTAAACGTATGGTTCTCCATTAGCAAGTGATTTGCGAATGCCGAAGTTTCTTTTTTTAATGATTTGCTACGTTGTGCTCTGTTTATCTTGACACGTCATTCACTGTATTCGGACACTTTTCAGTTACTTAATCATTTAGTGATAATTAAATTACTATTCACTCGGCTAACGTACTTACTTATCTGAACCGGCCTTCAAGGCTGGTTCGCATTTGTATAATATAGTATAGTGAATAGTAATTTAATAACTAATCGTGTATGAACAGACAAATTTAGTCAAGTAATTAAGTAAAATCATTTAGTCGATTCAATACATTTTGTTCTAATTTTTCGATCGAGTAGCGTCCCCCACGTCACTCACTATTGTACTGTATTCGGACACTTTACAGCTACTAAATCATTTAGTGGTAACTAAATTACTCTTCCTCGACTGAATTACTTTACCAATCCAAACCGGCCTTTAGTCTCCACAGCACCAGCTTCTTTGAGAGGTTAAAACAAGAGTTTCACCTCACACCAACCCTCCGAGCTGCGAAAATGAATAAATTCAAGTTGCAAAGACCTCGTCAAGATGGTGACACAATCCTTATGCTCCCTCTCCCCTACTGTTATAGAAAAGTCTTCTATAGAAAAGGTGGACAAGGAAGAGGCCGACGGCCATGCCGGCTATCTTTTAATTGCTCCAAGAGATAAATCTTAAAGTTTGCCCGAGTGCGTGAGCTCTTGTATGGAAGCACGCGCGCTTAACAACACGAGCCAGGCTCGTATATTCAGTCAAAAACTGGGCAGGCAAATATAAGAATAGTAAATTCTTCAAATTTTCACCAATATTACGAGAATTCTGGGAAAGAATTCTCGTAATATTGGTGAAAGAAAGAATTCTCGTAAAGGTTTTCCACACACAAAGTGTTCAGCTGACAGAATCTTTTAGAGAGTTTTACTTAGGTAGCTTACACACGGGAAATGGATATAAAAACTTAGTCTATACCCACAGTAAAAAGAAATTTAGCCAAGTTTCAGTTTGAAAGTAGAGGTAAAAAACAAAACAGCTAAAGGAATAATTATTAATGCTTATTGATGTATCCGTCTGTAAAGCTCAGCACAATACTGCGCTTGTACACGACTCTGGTTGTGCAGACAGAGAGGGTGAGTTTTGATTGAATTTTAACTGGATACAGTGTCCCCCTGGTGTGAATTATGACTAGTATAGTAATATACTATTATGTATTTACTGGTTATCAGGTTGGGAAATTTAAGTGCGCCACTGCTCACGCTCTATTGACAATATTTATTATTGTAGTGCAGTCGAGTCATTCTTCTCTCAAATAAAGTACATGCTGGCCAAGAAAGTGGGCATTGCCCAGATTAGAGCAGCTTTGACGTGACCTCATCCAGACGCATCCAAAATCTCACCATTTTCGTGTCAAGTGACCGAAATCACTGTCATCGATATTCATTTAATATTAACCTCAAAATATTAGACATCAAAATAGGAAAGGTATAAGATATGTGTCATTTAGAACAACAGTAGTGTGACGCCAAATTTATGGATAATGATTTTTTACTTAAAACATGTTTCAAATATGTTATACATCAGTATTGGTTTGTTCGATATACACCACACATTCGTCAAAAAAAGAGTTTCTTTTGACACTTCCATAGTAACCATTATGTCCATATAAACTATAAAGTACCTCTAAAATCAGAATTATAGAATGAAAATTTGTTAAATATAATTTTTGTGATACATAATAAGTATGATACTAAACTTATATTTTTAAATAAAAAAGACTTATCATTCGGTAATGCTCGTGATGAGTGAAACCGGTCCTGATCTGATCATTATAAACATGTGAAAGTAGTACAAATGAATTGTGTTTTATTTTTTAAAATATAATGTCTTTCCACCAAGAATTGACAGTCTTTCCACAAGAAATTTTGATACTGTTACCACTTCACACATCCTCGTTTATCACAAAACTTCAGAAACTGGAGTTACACCACTATCATTCTAAGCAGTGGCGGCCGGTGACAGGAATATTAGGGAGTGCAAAAAAAGATTCACATATTTATGTAAGAAACCCATCCTCCACATATTGGATTTTGAAAGTACTATCAGACATATACGAAAATATAAGTCTGATATTGGCGATATCAACTGTTTCTCTTCACCAGGGTTTCCCAAACCTTTACTGCGGATTAATTTCGACGGACCACCTTTTTATAATAATATAGGTAATATCAATATGAATTTGAGTACGTCTAAATTTGTTGCAGCCCTAGCAGCATATACAACCATTCCAGGTTGTCGCGGATGATAGTTTGGGAAACCTTGTCTGTCTTTAGTCGTGGTATTTCTCAAAATGAATTGATCCTTTTTAAATTTTAGAAGTAACACTCACTTTCGACGGAAAACATCGATATTGTATAAATTATTTGTAATGGCTTAACGGTTTAGCTAAATACTACATGTATTTTTTATTCGTGAAGAGTTGAAGTATAGACAGGGCTCCAACGACATCGTAAAAATCTTCTCTGCTGTATAAGACAGTTAGTTCAATTTAAGTTTAAATTCCTCCATGAAATCGTATGTTAAGGTTACCATATTAATGTCTGCAATTGGAATAATTCTGTATTAAACCGGAAATTTTTCGCATAAGTATTTTTTGGGGAAAGTAATTTGTAGAATTCAATATTTCAATATTGAATATAAAAAATATTAAAGGAAGGTGTATTACGAAACTGAACCAGATACACAGTTGAATATTATGGAATAGGTATTTTAAATATTCAATTATATCTACTCGGTATTATACACGATCATAGTTATAATTTTATAAATTGTATTCATCACTCCAAAAGTTATAATGGTAGGTAAATATTATTCTTATTGAAGAGCGTATAGTAATTATGAAATTAAATGAGCTTACTACGCTTGTTCCACTGCTCTTTTTCATTCTTACAAATGACTGTTACATGCTTGTAAACTCAAACGTCAAATCGCTTTCGGGTACGTTCGGGAATTTTTGCCAGGGTGATCACTGCTCAAGGGCCCGCAAAAACAGTCCATACAAAATGCAACTGAAGCATAGTTCATACTGGTGCAACGTCACAAATATGTCAAAATACATAGAACATTTCAGACGTCTAAGGAGTGCAAAATAATTTATGCTCATACCGCGTCATCGACCGACTTTCATGCGTATTCTGAATCGACGCAGAATACGTTTGCTAGTTGTGTTTATTGATCATCGTTTCCTGCAATATTTTCCTATGGGAAACACGAGGAAAATTTAAAATTAGTGTATTGGTATAATTATTATATTTGAATATCGTTTATTAATGGAATATTTTGATGGGATTTATTGGAGTGCATTGCACCCTTTGCTCCTTTACAAGAGCCGTCCCTGATTCTAAGTGACACATATAGCAAAAGAAATGTAGAGGTGAAAGATACCCAAGAAACTATACCGCAATAGTGAATCGACAACGATTACTGATGATGACAAATTCTAATATTTTCTAATGAAACTGTTTGAGAGTTATTGAGTTTAGGAAAACTGTTTGGCGTAACTGGTAACTTGGTTATATTATTTTGTTAATGTTCTGTGGATTTTTGTCAGAAATAAATAATAAAATACATGTAGTTAAATGATTAGGTTTATTTTTTACAGTTAAGTTTACAGATACGATTTTCAGACGACTCTACGGTATGAAAGCAAAACGAAGACTTCGCGGCGAACCACATCAAACCACAACGACATCGGATCCGACATGAAGAATGTCGCGAAGTACTATAAAAAATCATAATTATAAAGCTAAGTTATCTAGTAATTAAAATGAGTATTTTATTCCTTCTCTATCTATATCATCATTACTTTTTTCTTGTCACTTCTCTTAATTATAAATAGCAAAAACGTATTTCAAAATCACACTACAGTATTTCATACATTGGATTCCTACAAATAAGTGCCAGTTTATTTACATGTAAGCTTATTGTAGAAGAACTAAGATAAATAGACGCAAAGAAATTAACGCGCCGGTCTTGACTTGGATTGACAAGGCTGACTGATTGCACAATGGCAATATTAATGGTGGTTTCAGCAGCTTCCCCCATATTTTTAAAACACAAACAAGGTGGCGTTTACCGCTTCCGGTAAGAAACATCCGTCTGACCGCTTCATCATTATGAAAATTGCTTCGTGAGGAGATGGTATATTAAAAATAGGCAGTCCTGTCTCTGGATCCAGGTAGTCTTTATATTTAAGTTCGTAGATGTTTTCATATCCAAGTTTATTGAAAATTTTCGCTGAATATGCTGAAGTAGCGTCCCCTTTCAATATCTGAAAACAAAAAAACAAATTACGAGAACTCAAAATATTAACATTTATCACTTTTAATATCTACACTAACTACCCGGTTCAGTTACTGGTTTTAGTTTTATTATCAAATATATCGATTGCAGAAAGGCAAAAGGACTTATTCCTCCGTCTTTTCACAATATTTTTTTTCGATAATCACAATGTATACAATTTAATATAAGTTTGATTTGGGCTATACACAATATTTTTTGTGTGTGAGTTACGTCCTTTTTCCTTTCCAAGGTCGATATATATTTAGTATCATAAATATTTAATCTATGGCTATGTTTGTTCATATGTATACCTATGTATAAAATGTTTATATACAAAGAAGAGGTCTGTACGGACCGAAATTTTATAAAACTACCAGGTCCGAGCCCTACATCTTCAAGCCAGGCCCGGCCCGAGCCCGAGTGTCCATATAACACATGTTACTCAAACGTGACCTGAAATCCATATCTATTTTCATCAGCCCGATTTTTTTTCAATACAGACATTCGTTTATACTTTTCAATCAAAATATGTTATTATTTCCATATTTTCAACGATATTCTTAGCACATGTAAAAAAAAAAATTTAAGTTATGAATAGTATTGCCTTATGGCTGGCTCGTGACTATTTTTCTGGAAATTAAATTTCTCATCCGTTTTGAGAATAAACTAATTTTTAATGTTTTGAGATTAAAAAAACTTACTAGTATGGTTAAATTAAAATTGGATTATAGGTGACTTATAATATAATTGAAATTCTATTTTGGATTTTTAAGAGGTAAGTCACATGTTATAAAAAAAATCAGATAATTTAAAATTTCTTCTTTTGCCTACTAAGATTTCTTACTCAAAATTTTTAATAAATATACTTAAATTGGTATATAGTAGGGGTCGGGGAACTTTTCTCACCACAAAAATATTTTTTTTAACCTTAGGTACGTTACCTTCTTGATTTTAAATACTAACTGACAGCTGGAAATGAAATCACAGAGCATGGTGTAGCGACCATAATTTCACAGATTAATATACTGCTTGCTTGTGCCTTATCGCAGAATTTATTGCTAGTTTCCGGGCATGTAGGCGAGCGGTCGACGGTCTTGATCGTTGAACCTTTTCGGTTGTAGTGAACACTCTGTGTTCAAAAGCTTGTATCATACAATCAAAGATATTTTACATTCCCGTCCATTCAACTAACACTAAAAAAGGGGTGCAGTGAGAGCGATATCCTAACTTCTAGTACCTTACTAGCCCCATTTATCATCATTCTAAAAAGAGAGTTTGAGCGACTGAATTACAAACAATTCGTTAAATAATTTGTGTTGAGATACTGCACAATGGGAGCGGAAATGGATGAATAAATCCACACTCTTCGCAGGGTGGCTCTGTTAACGCAGAACACTACAGATATTGATCAAAATTTCAAATGATCGAAGATGCTACGTTATTTCTTTAACTAGGAACAATGAACTTGCACTCTAAAGTGCAAGCCGCCGGGTCTTAGACAGCCGCTCCTGCAAAAAACTAAAACAACACCCATGACGTTGTTTACGCCACGGGAAACGTCTGCTAATATCAGAACGTACGGCCGTGGTGAGTGGTGGTGAGGACTACAATTTAGCTAAGACTATACATATCAATATTATAAGCAACAAACTATAACTATCACAACATGTAAACCGCCATTGAAACGCTATAAAATTTGGTAAACAAGTTGATCCACCCTCCCACCCATCCCATTCTCACGGGGCGTAGCGAGAGCGATTAGCTAACCACTAGTCCTGTCCTAGCCCTATTCTTCTATCCCTACTCTCATCGAAAAAAGAGAGGTTGAGCAACTGAGTAACAAGCAGTTCTCGTAGAAAAATTCTGTTAAGATACCTCCATTAGGAGACCATATGCTCCGCATTGGGAGCGGACATGGATAAAAAAAAAAAAAAAACAAGTTGATCAAGTATAATATCTTTCCTTACCTCTTGTCCATGGTCTTTGGCAAGCTGTACTGATCGCTTCACTAGCTCTTCGGCGATACCTCTTCCTCTTGATTTTCTGTCTACTGATATGGCTATGCTTTCGAAGATTTCATTAACACTGTATTTTGTAAACAGGTCCAACTTATCCGTGATGTTATAAACAAATCTGTACACCTTACTGAGCGTTGGGTCGTCAATAAGGTTCAGCTCCTCCAATTCTTTTGCAATATCACCAGGTCTCAATATTCCGTTAATAATCAACCCGATAAGCTGAAAGCATAATTTTAGTTGAATATTCATTCTTGCGTGAGTCAGACGAACTTTACGAATTGCTTAACCTCTAGAGTGGCACAAGCGAGTTAACTCGCCAAAGCCTGTATGTAGCGTCAAGTCTTGGACGAGTTATCTTGCGAGCTCTTATCATCGTCATAGTAAGCCATCAAATATTTATTTTGACTTTTGCAGTGTAAAAATGTAAAGTTGTATTGATAAATAGTGTTTTTTTTCCTCATGTGAAATATCTATATTATCAACGTAATCTGCAATCTTGGTAGGTGTTACAGCTTGACGCGTGTAGTTGTAGGTTAGGTACACATGCAAAAAATATATGTGGCATTATGTGTGTAACTTTGCTTTGAAATGTGCCATCCGTTAGAAAACTATTGTGTGTAAACAGTGATAGTGGTTGGTTCGGTAAAGTGACTAAAATTCTGAGGTTGTGATAACCATGTTTATATGTGTTTTTGAAATAGTATTTATCATTTTAGGGTGAAAATAATTACGAAAATCTCGATGAACATGTTGATTTATTAAAAGTACCTACATTATTTTATACATATTTCATATTTTTTAAACAATTTAAGACATCGACTGAGGATGCTTGATGGAATTTCAATATCAAATTTGGATTATTGAGATTTTGTACACTTCCATGTATTTTGTCACTAACGACCCGGGTTTCGCCTTTCGGCATCTTCAGGCATTCGAGCACACGAATGGACTCGAACTGTCAGTTCGAGCCCATTCGTGTGAACAAAATACATGGAAGTGTACAAAATCTCAATAATCCAAATTTGATTTATTTAATTCCAAAAATAGCTGGCCTTCAAGTGTCCACCTAATAAAACTTGCCTGGCATTAAAAACATTAAATACTAATCTTATATTTACCTCTCCATTTTCAAATAATCCTATCGAGTATCCCTCTCGCATTAACGCAAGATATTGTCTATCCATCTCTTTGTGATATGTTCCATTTGGTGTAAAACCCACAGCTAAAGCTATGGGTGCGTCTCTGTAGAAATTGTCACAAAGGTGTTGTAATGCCAATTTGTAATCTTGTTCATCAATTTTACGAAACTCCATATTTTTTCTAGAAAATTTTAAATAAATTACTTCAGGAAAATATCTACCTAAATACACGCATCAAATGATTCCTCGAGAAGTGAAGTGGACCAAGAAATAAAATAGTGAAACTAGTTCATTGATTGTTTTAGTTAAATTAACTTCTGACGTTAATTAACACTTTATTGAATTTAACTTCTTACAGAATAAAATACTTTTACATCCTGTATATACTTAGCTCACTTCACTTTTATGATACTTAACCTAACCTAATTTATTTTTTTCTAAAACATCAGTTGACTCACTTCACTTCTCATTGACTCAAATATTCTTTTATTTAAATTTAATTATATTTTGAATAAAAAGAACGAAAAACGTTATTTCAATTTATTTATTTAAAAAAAAAATGTAAACATTTAATTTATTTTAAACATTATATTTAATGATAATAAAAAATACACCTAAGAAACTTCGACAAAATCTTCTTTAAAAAAGTACATTGTCGTAATTTTTACACTCACTCGCGTTCACATAAAAGAAATATCTTTGAAAAATGTTAACGCTATTCCCAGTGGAATCAAATTGAGAGGTATGTACTAAACGTTTTAAAAACAAATAAAATAATATCCACAAGTAAACATATTCCTGCAAATATCTCATTTGGGCTTCGTATAACTTATGTATAATATGTAAGATAAATAAACATGTCTCACTTACCAATGCTTGAATCAAATTATTTACAACAGATGGTGTGACGTTGCGAATCGTTGAATTATTAGCACGTACTTATTTAAACACTTCTGATTTTCATCTGTGTCGAATAAATCTTTTTGCAGCGTTCATATCAATAAAAATTGCAAACACAAAATTGCATTCGTAAAACAGCAATTGACTTCTATCACGACTTGTTTGACACAACCGTACAAAAAGGTATGGGCGGTTGATTCGTTTTATTAAAGGCATATTTCAATAATAAATATGTTTCGTTACGATGTTTCTATTAGGGTTCCAATCCCGGGATACCGGAAGTTATCCCGGGATTGACTTAATACTAATACCGGGATTTCGAGACTCGCTATAAAATATCAAAAATTAATTCACATTTAAAATGTAAATTCTCTTTCCGATGTATGTTTCGGATTAGAATTTCAAATGTTGTATGATTGACTAGATCTAACTATTATGTGGATCCGGATAAATGTCTTCAGTTCAGTTCAGTTCATTTCCAATGTTTATCCATTTATACCGTAGTCGGCCTTATCGTTTTCTGAATTAGTCATCACCATTTTATCATTACATAATAATAAAGATATGTATTTACTTATATAATTAAGTTGATTCTAAAATTTTTGAAAACAAAATATTAGTATTCAATCCTTAAACTAATTTTATACATAAATAAAAATTAATTAATTATAAAATTCTGTTGATTATTTTAGATATGTATATTTTTTCTTTTTTTGTTAATAACCAGGTATAAAAAATAAATATTATAGATTTTTTGACCACGAGTTGAACTAGCTATAATTATAATCATTCTTATTACCCATAAAAACGTCACAAAGTCTTAACACGTCGCACTAAAATAAATTGAATTAGAGATGCATATTTTAAAAATACGCGGAAATTGTTTTATGTGTCTGCACATGTTAAAAATTATTATTATTTCGTTTCACATATTTTGATGCAATAGTAAACAAAAAACAACATCGTAAGTATTTTTTTATCAAATCTTTATCATGACCCTATCGCAAGATTTTGTACGAGCTTTTTATATATTTTATTTGGGGCTCACATTTCCGCGGCTGATCACGTAAAGCTGGGGTCTTCAAACTTTTTAGTTTAATAAACACACTGACTCCTCCACTAAGTCCCAAGCGCCAAGTCCTAGCTAGCTCATCATACCAATATACTGTAGTTTTGAATTACGTGCAAATTTTCGTATTGGCACCAGCCAGCGAGTGAGATATCTATGAGAGATAACTTAATTGTCTGACATAAATCGACACTTAGAGTGGTTCTCTTTGCCCCTGGATAAGTCTACAGATGTTTCAGATACTGCTCAGGTGGTACGTTTTATTCAAGGGATAGATACAAATTATGAAGTGCATTGTAAATTTTACAATGCAATCAAAATAAACTATAGCGGGCCGTAGTTTAGATAACCCTGATGTAAATTACCAACTGCATAAATCGAGGGATGAATGTATACAATTTAAAACAAGAATCTTCACTCAATGATCAATAACGGAATTGAAAAAAAGCCAATCCCGGGATTTAAAAAATGCTCCGGGATTGGATGCCCTAGTTTCTGTATACTAAAAACAAATAAATCTCATTAAAATATTAATTTCGTTCAAAAATATAGGTACTTAAGGAACCAACTAACTAAATATATTGAATAAACCGAGTAGAGTTACATCGGACTTGACGTTTTTTTTATTCGTATAGTTTATCGGGTAAGAATTTACATTTTAAATATAAATTAATTTTTGATATTCTATAGCTAGTCTCCCGGAATTTGTATTAAGTCGATCCCGGGATTGCGGGATTAACTGATTGCTCGGCATTACGGCATTTCGAAATCCCGGATCCTGGGACTGGAAGCCCTAGTCAACCAACTACGATAACTAAGTGATTCTTATGTGTGCAAATGAAACGAGTTTAATAACAAGTAATGCTGCATAATTAAGGTGAATGCTAAAGTTGAATATTTATAAGCCACATGTAAAAAATGAGATGGCAATACCAAAAATATTATTACTGTCACAATTTATTTGGTAGAAAACCGTGCAATACAAAACCTTTATTATTGATATATTGTAATAATTTCATATTAGTTCTCTTACATAACGTAGGATTTTACATCTCTCAAAAAAGCGTTTTATAAAGTAATACAAGTTTAAGAGATGTTGATTGGCATTTACTAGATAAAACTCCATTAAAATAGGATAAAATATCAGAGTATTTAGTTCTACAGAACTGTATTACGTGGTTGATAGCTATTTCGGTTTAACGCCATCGTCAGAGCTATGAATGACAATACTAGTTCTTATGAGTTCTGATTTTATGCCAATTTATGAGATTTATTTATGTATTATTCAGCACTTTTTGTATTATAAATGATTTGATTTCGGATTTGACCATTTCTGATATGAAATTGAGGATTTGACCACTTTTGAAACAAAATCGTGAGGATTTGTTTACCTTTGATACATAGTTTTTACTCGCCCACCTCAAGTCGTCAGTCATTATTATTGATTACTATGAACTAAGCATAGGTCATGTGACACTGTTCGTGAATATGGTTGGCCGATTTAGATTAGACGAGATTTGATATAAAAATAAGTGTATTCAATTATTTATGTATATGGTGTACCAGAGTTTTGAAATAGACATTTTTCCACGAGTACTAAGTTGCTCAACCTCTCTTCATTTTCGAATAGAGTAGGTATAGATTAAAGAAGGATAGGGCTAGGACAGGATTAGAGTTTAGCTTATCGCTCTCGCTATGCCTCGTTTTTAGTATCGGATATGGGTGGGAAGGAATTTTAGACATCACAAACATCCATGCATTCGAACAGAAATCTATAAAACGATTGAAAAATCAATTTATGAAACTGTCCGAACTGGGATTCGAATCCGTTAGATCCGTAACCGAAGTCAACGGCGTTGATTACCGCGCCAAGAGCCGGGATAGTAGATTAATCATCTTAAATTAAAATTTTCATAGTTTATTTTTATTTAAGCAGTATCAAAGGATATAGTTGTACCTGTCCACTACCACATAATATAATATTCAATTGTCCAATTTTAAAATCATAATCTTGAAAGTGTGGTGTGGCTCTTTCACATCGAAGACTGGCAGCCCCGTTGCAGGATCTAAATAGTCTTTGAAGTTCATTTCTGAGACAACCACCAATCCTTGGTCATGGCAGATTCTTTCGGAAAATATTGAAGTGACGTCACCTTTGAATATCTGTAATATAAAAAAATACTTTTTTGCAGCCATGCATTTTTAATATATTATCTTTATTCATATATTTTTCAGTATCGATATATTGAAAAAAAATCTGTAAAACATGTATAAACATAACGTTTTAAGACTATTTATTTATTTGCGAATGAAAATTAAAAGGCAAATAATCATTTGGTAATTAAGAAATAATAAATGGTTAGTTAATAATAATGTTGGGCCAGTAAATAATATCCAAATAAATAAAGGCTAAGTTAGATTTAATTAAAAAACTGACCGTTTAATTTAATAACTGACCATTGTATATAAACTGCTGACCATTTTCATTAATTACTGACCATCTACTATTCCTTACTGACCAGAAATTGAAATACTTACTGACTCCATAAATGAAATACAGGTTAAATTAAAATACATGATTTTACAGCTGACTCCAATATGCCATGCAATAAGCCATTACATATAACAAATAATAATAGACAGTTTTTAAAAATTAAGAAAATAGAATAGAGAACAAAAAAAAATATTTACATATAAATTCCTATAAGAAAAAAAATACAAAGTTTTTGTTACTGAAAATGTCCAAGTCTCCAAGTAATGTACTGGTCAACCAAACTGGCCTTGCAATTCGCGACTCGTATGACTGACGTGAAGATCAAATTTGAAGAAGAAAAATTTTTTGCTTATGCTTTCGGCGACGTAAACATAAATTGGGAGCACGTAAGTTAATAGTCTTGAGAAATTCATGATTATAATCTCGGCCTCGAAGAAGAACAGAAAAATACTTTCGAATTGAAAACGATCTTCCAGCTCAACAGAGTGAAATGATAACATTCCTAAAAGAAATGTGTAAATAGCGTAACACTATCTTAACGTAAAAATAATACTCTCTTTTGCAAAAAAAGAACTGGCATTTTAGTGACGGTTGTCAAGAGTGGACATGAATTTTCTAAAGATAATTATTTTGTATAAAATGAAAATTGAGGAAATTTGAGGACTGACAATTGTAGCCAAAATAGGCGGCCGCCAAATCGGTAATACTATACGCTAACTCAAACAGAACAATTGTAAGTTGTATTATATATTCAACTTACCCCGTTCCCGATGTCCTTAGCGAGTTGTATCGATCTTGCAATCAGCTGTTTACCGAGACCTTTGCCTCTCGCTTTTTTTTCCACTGATAATATGAAACATTCAAAAAAGCTATCAACGCCATACTTATTAAAAATCTCTAATTCAGCTGTTTTGGAATACAGAAGGGTGCATATTTTGGCAAGTTTTGGATCGCCTTTCTGTGTTTTAAGATCTGATAGACCTTTTGAAATGTCCTCGGCTGTTAGTATTCTGTTTAATGCAACAGCAATTACCTGCAGGAAAAAAGCGTTCGAATTATTTTCTTGGTATTATGATTATTACATTATTATTAAATCGTTTGTTTTATTTGGTTAATATTTATCAAACTTTAACTATGTATTTAAAGTTATTTTAAGTCAACTCAAACTAATATTGTTGATTGGTTTGCCACCATTGGTCCCTCTAAGCTACGCGCTTGCGCGGGCGCACAACAGTTTTTGAGCCAGGGCAATCATTTTGGACTTGCGCTCACTAAATTACTGCCACATTTTGGAGAAATATACATTCAATATTATTAAGCTTAAATAGATAATTAATTCAATTAAAAATACAAATTATATTCCAAATAGTGTAAATAAATTGAAAGTAATTTTAACTTTATAAAGCAATACAAAAACAATTATTCAAACAACATCGATATTTGCAAAACTGTGTGTATTCGGTCTGCGCAGTCTTTGAATTCTCCGCGCAGAGAACCTTTCGCCTTAGAAAGAACATTATTTCCCCCTTTATAACTTTTGGTATGACCCAATCGTGTTTGGTACGACCCAGCCGTGATTTATGCCGAGAACCTTCCTCGAATCACCTCTCTCCAACGCAATTAGCAAAAATATGGCAAAATAGCTTCATTTTGTAAAGTCGTTCATTTAAACTCAATAACAATTACAACCCAATTTAGGATAGTGGTTTTGAAATCGGCCGAGAGTTATTGAGACTGACCCCCAGCCTTCCGAAATCAATCTGACGGTTATTAGATAGATTGTTTATATATAAGACAAATTAAAAAAAATCCATATCACTATTTCAAGAAGCTACATCGATATCTGAATTATTTTTAATACTGATTTGATAAATTATTATCAAATTTGACTTTTAAACTTAACCGAGGAAATAATCGCATAAAAAATTATAACTCATAGGAGTTTGCAATTATTGCAGGTGGTTGTAAAAACCAAGTATCATTAAAATTTAATTGAAACAAATAGTAATAAAGTGATAAATATACTGATTTTAAATTTGTGAGTTTAGTTAGGGTAAATATAAGATTACGTATTATTGTAAAAAGAAGTAAAGAACATCTTCATCAGAGTTCTTCCAATACACGATATAAACCAGCTGAATCATATAATATACACTCCTTTGAATAATCTACTAAAATGAGTTATAGATATACCTCTCCATTTTCAAAAGCTGCGATAGAAAGCTTTTCGTGCAGTACTCCATCGAACCATTTTTCCAATTCTTCGTGAGGCAGACCTTCCGGGCTAAATTGGACCGCTTCATTCAGTGGAGCGTCCTTATAAAAACTCCTCCGCAGATGCTCTATCACCAGCATATGGTCATCTTCATTCACTATGCGAATCTCCATCATATTTGTTTTGCTTTTTACAATTCAGTGATGTTCGCTTTACGGTTTGATTTGATATATTTTATAACTGTATCAGTAGAAACAGAAATAATTTAATAATGTTTTTGACTTGTGATAACTTATGTATGAAAGTGCTGAAAGAGGTTTTGATACTGAATTTACGGTAACATTTTCATACAATATCACGATAACGATAAAAACGCTTGGGCGCCGAAGCCGATTTGACATGACCGATAAACACCACATACATTGAACTGAAAAGGGAAATATTTCATTGACTCTCCAACTGTTTGGTGGTTAAAATAATCCATGAGAATATTAATAGCTACGAAACGAATTCATTTATATATATTTAAACCGACCATGCGTTGTGATAGAACCACTAAACCAGATGATTTGGGCGGACCATTTTTTGACTTGCTCCGTTGCGTGTAAAATTGATAGGAATTATAATATGTGTAGATAAATATACAAATTTTGGGTCTGTGGTGCATTGTTTAACGTAGTTGATTTCAGTCACGGATTTCACGGGTTCGAATCCCATTACGGACAGTTTCATAAATCGGTTTATTGATTTCTGCTCGAAGGCATGGTTGTTTGTGATGTCTAAAATTCCCTCCCACCAATCCGATCCCAAAAAGAGGAGTAGTGCGAGCGATTAGCTAACCACAAGTCCTGTCCTAGCTCTATCGAAACTGAGTAACAAGCAGTTCTTGTAGAAAAATCTCTGTTAACTCATTCACTGAAGGACTAATTTCCTAGTGATAATACCGTACCGGTTGCCATACAGTTGCTAATTACTGACAACGCGCGTCGCGCGTGCTCAGCACTGAGTAAGTTAAGAAGCATCCATTAGGAGATATGGTGTAAAAATGTTAATATATATATACAATTGTTTGCAATGAAAAAAAATTAGAAATAAGTTTGATTAATTTTCATTATCATTCCGTATTGATTATAATGTAAAATAAAATGGCTGACAGCAAATCATCCTTCGTAGATTGCCTATTCTCGCTAAATATAATTTTAGCTCGGAAAATAATCGCTTGACACTCGCTTGAGTATTGAGCATACTTGATTACAGTGTTGTCGTTTTGATAGTAATAAACAATTTTCGGAGCTGTGGAGCACTACACAATTTAGGTGCTCCGGTTAAAACCCCATTGATCCACTGCTCAGAACTCGTACTCCGAGCTCCGCTCCAACGATCTTTTTTTTATTTTCAGAATGTAAAACATAAAATGGTAATATTTATTGATATTTTCATTTGAATGAGTCAGTTGAATCTGGTGCATCCAAATACAATTAGAAATCTTTATCCCAATAATAACTCTCATCATAATTTTCATTCAGTTTTTAGTACGAGTTCAGCAAAACACCAATGGAGATCGAATCATTATTTTTTTGGTAACATAAAGATACCATCTATTTTTCCGTAGAAGAAGCTTTTTTTAAATGCGTGTACATTTTACCTGATATAGGAATCTAGATTCCATATCTATTCATATACCTATGTTCTTAAATTTCAACGGGAAAACGAGAATATTTGTATTATATAAAAAAAACTTGAGGAAAATAGTTTCGTAAGTTCAATATAGAATGGCGTTCTTTGCGTTACATTCAAATTATTTCATGTATGTTGAGAATTCCAACAGGTATTGAATAAAATTGTTTAAAACTGAATCGAAAAAACAATGTTCCCACAAAAAAATATGTGAGGTTATACATTAATTATTTAGCTTATTTTTTGACACCTTATCATGAAATCCTTTTTATAAAGATTTAGCTAGGAGTGATGATGATTTGTCTTCCTCACGGAGTAAGACCTCACGAAACCTGTATGTTCGGTGTAATCGTGTATCAGTGTTGTAACGCTGGTGCTGGGATGGTCAGTCGTGTCGCTGTAGAATTTTGACAACTTCACGACGTGTTACAACATAGGATTATGCATGGAAAATAAAACTGGCTAGGAGTCGCAGCTTACTTAGCTTATATACAAAGAGGCCGCATTTGAAAAATATTGAGAACTCGCGTGTTAAATACTTTATAGTCGATTTATGAACAATCATACCAAATTGAATGTGTTTATAACATAATTCAATAAATTAATGTTTATACTTTTCGTTTGACAAAACGTAAAAGAAAATATTCTGATTCTTGCTGATGTGCAACGACTGAAATACCGTATACCTCGCCAAAAATAAAAAATCAATTATTTTTATTTTGCATATAAGCGCATGTGCGTATTGATAGCGCCATTGTTTTATAGTTTTTACACGCTTTAGAAAGCTTAAATTTACACTGGTTAATCTGATATGTTTTTTTATGTAATTTTAATCAGGTTTATGCCGTAATAAAATTAACAATATATCAGCAGCGCCTAGCAATGGAAATATGTTTTAACTATGTTCGCTACTAACGTGGATTATATGGACGTGCTATCCCCACCACCACCCGCCACGGCCGTAAGTTTTGGTATTAGCAGACGTGGAGTGTGTTATTTCAGTTTTGTGCTGGAATTGTCTCTGGAGCAGCTGCCCAAAGCTCAGCGGCTTGCACTTTGGTATGCTGGTTGTCTCTTGTTCAAGAAATTACGTAGCATTATCTGTATAGATCCGTTTGCTCGCCGCTTGGCGCTGCAAATTTGCTGAAGGCGCTATAGTTTACCCTATTAGCTACCAAGTCGGCGTGGCATGTGGGCCCGACAGCTGGTCGGACAGCTGGTCGGACCGACTTGAGAAGCTCTTCTCGCTCATTTGACACAAAATTTTGGCACAAAATAATATGGACTGTACATTCTAACAGAATGTAATTAACGAGAGCTGGGCTTAAATCTGTTAAGCGTCAACGACGATGAGCTGAAAAAATAGTTCAACAATTCAATAGGATGCAGAATACTCTCGCTACTGGAAGTGAAGTCGTTTACTTCGGGCTAACGACTTCACTTCCAGCTACAAGCTGGACAACGAAAGGTAGAAAGAGTTGTTGGCGGCAACCATGATTCACCCCAGATTATCGTCAGGAGCTACTCCAGATATGATGTAAGGATATAAGGATGTTTTTTAGAAGAAGGGCTGTAGTTAACTATTTGCTATGATCGAATATGAGGCTGGAATAAATGAATGGACAGCATTTATTTGGTCAACAACTGTTTCAATTTTTGGTCCGTCAGAAATAATAAAAAGTCTGTAATAGATCAAAATGGTCAGTATAAACGTGGTCAGTTAATATAGTAAACGGCCAGATATTTATGTGAAACGGTCAGTTTTTTAATTAAACCTAACCTAATCTAACCTTTATTTATTTAGCAATTATTTACTGACCAAATATAATCATTAACTAACCATCATTATTTTTTACTGGCTATATATCGAATTGGTTACTGACTGTGTATGTAATTAGTTACTGACCAAATAGTTTGTTGCCTAAATGAAAACATCCGTAACTGAACCAAAGTTCATAAATTGATTCGGCTACAGCGTCGTTTGGCAAAAAATAGCAAGTTGTTACATTTTGGTTACATTTTTATTTCACAAATCATTTGGAACCTGCCAAATAGACTATTCACACGAATTCATTACAATATTTGTTATTGTGGAGTATTACAAACTTCCGTAAAATTATCATGCATTATAAAATTACTAAGTATTAAAAACATTTTGTAAAAAATGATATCTGAGTTTATAATACATTTTATCATTACAATAAAAACCAGACATAATTTGGTAAATAAATTAAACTTAGATGTAAATATGATACAGATTGGTCATTTTCAAAATAATGTAGAATGAACATGATTTCGTTTTAACTTCTGGATTTCGTACACGATGGGAAGCCGTGATATTTTTATGCTTTTCTTGGGTCAAGAGCTACTGAATATTGAATATTGTTTTTTTATTTTCTAAATCTGGACGAAAAAATATGGTAAATATGTTTTACAACATGCTACTCTTTTTCTGCTTGAAAAAACCACTTAATGCTGCTAAAAACAATGTCATTCTCTAGGAAATTTAATTGCGGATAAGAATTTTGCAAAAATCACACATTGTAATCAAGATAACCAATAAATCACACGAAATACGAAATTTCTTTTTGAAAAATCGTTATTTCTTACCAAACTAAATATCAAATTCTCTCAACGGGGTTTTCACTTTATCTTATGGTGACTTATCGTATTTCGTATTTCCCCGATTCGTTGTGATATTAGTGGTGCTTAGTAAATTTTAGGATAAAAAAACAGTAGCATGTTGTAAAGCATATCTTTTACCAAAATTATTATTTCTTTGCATAAAAGATACATTCATCTTGTGAATGAATACGTATAAATATTTTTTTTTCCGAAATAAGAATAATTAACGCCCAGAACCTGAGCGTATACTTAACATCTTCTTAATTTTCTTAATGACTTTTTTCTTGCAAAGACAAGAAATGTTAAGTGAATTAGGCTTTTTTAAACCAGGCCATTCATGAACACATTTAATGATACATAGCAATATGATATAGGTACCTATTTACCTGTGATTATTCTGGTGAAATATTGTCGTGATTATTTTCGTATATTTTGTACCTACTCGCTGTGTATTTTTTGTTTGACTTATAAACTTTAAGATATTAAATAATATATAAAGTACAAATCATTATATAGTTACATTAATTAATTTAATAGTAATTTAAATTACTACAAAAAGTGATTAAAAACGAGTGCTTATCACATTACACAATAACTTTAATACAACAATGACAATATATTATAATAATGTCGATATTTTACAACACGTATATGTACTTATATTAATATTATAATCTATTAAAGCTAACATCAATTTGGTTATGCTATTCAATAAAATTTCAATATAAAATATGTTTAGTTAACTACGAATGATATTGATATAACCCTATGTCTAAATAAAGCGATCGTCCAGTTCATTAATCAGAAAACTTCAAAAACGTGAAATTTGAATTAAATATACAGTTATTTGTAAAATTTTGCGCTCTATCTATTTCAGTACCCATATAAGTAAAAATGCCTCAAAGAAATGCTAAGATAGATAACCTTTTGAAGAATTAAACAAATGTAGATATTCTGGATCAGTAAAGGGATATTTCTAAATATCCTTCTGTATCTCTAAATATACGGTGACAACTAATTATTTGGCCAGAAACTAATTCGATAAATGGCCAGTTAATAATTACGTTTGATCAATAAATAATTCCCAAATAAATAAAGACTAGGTTAGGTTAGGTTTAATTTAAAAAACTGACCGTTTTATATAAATATCTAACCGTTTAATTTAATAACTGACCAGTTTATAAAAATTACTGATCGTTTGTACTGGCTTTTACAAAATGCATAAAACTCGGGAACTAGCCAGTAATATTTGATTTACGGTGAACATTTGAATTTAATCTGGACGATCGAAATGAATTAATTTAATCTTAAAATAAATATTTAAAATCGCAACTGAAAAAACAGTGGTTTCGATTATAGCACGTTGTGTGTGACATTGTTTCTCATAAGCCAATACGTTACGCTTATTTATTTTTGTATAATATTAATTATTTCCATATAAAATATTTCATACAATCGCTCGGCGACTATTTGATATTTGGTAAGGTTATATTTAACGGCGTTGTAATATTTTATTCCAATCTAACTGAAGTAAATGTTTTTAAAATTAAATTTAGTGTAATTGCAAATTTGTAAACCGTTATTTATATGAAAGTGAAATAATACAGGAGTCATTTTTAGGGTATGCAGAATTTAAATAAACGAATCATTGTTTACTTTTAATCCTAAATGAAAAGATGCTATAACATACAATAACAATGTTGAATATACTCTCTAGCTGAGCGAAACCTGTTTTTGTTTTTTAATAAAATATGAATAATACATACATCTTCCAATTTTGTGCCAAAAATTTTAAATATTTGATAGTATCATTTTTCGAAAATATTACAATACCTACCAAACCGCAGCTTTTAAAAACAGCTTTCCGTAAACACAATTATAAAAGCACATGGAAAGTGTAATGTAAGAATTCGCCGTGGAAAGGCGTAGTATTTGTAAGGGTAAGTGCAGTAGTTCAGAGTGACATTTATGGATGAAAAAAAATGTTTAATATTTTTTTTATAAACATTCATGTAATCTATAAAATCTAGCTAATTATTTTTTTTTAATTTCCTCAGTTTATTAATGCATTCCTTACTAAACATGTAATGCATAAAAAAAGGTAATGTATAAACTTGTAAATATGATGGACAAACCGCCAGTGACTTACGGAAACAGTAACGAGTTATTTCTTTCATTCATCTCAACCAAAACGCGCTGCTTAATTTTGAAAAATATATTTAAAACTAACCAACAGAAATAGATTAATATCACCAGTTTTTTTGTAAATTTAAGAAAGCTTCATTTAACAGTTACTATTTAAAAACTGAATTAGCTAGTAATTTCTAAAATCTTGTTTAAGTCCTTTTCTATTTATAAATCCTAATTATGTAAATAAAAGAAGTGCACGCCACTGGCACCTTATCCGCACCATACAGTAAAAGTGGAATAGAATAACATGGAATGCGATTGTCAATTGAGATTTTTTTTTCAAATTTTTGATAGCTATGTTCAAAGAATGTTTGTAGAAAAACATTTTACATTTTTTTCATCCATAGATGTCACTCTGAACCACTACAGTCACCCTTAAGCATAAGAACTTAATCAAGACCAGTTCCACTTGTAGAGTGGGCTCAGTCGAAAATTCTCACTCGCTCTATTTGCATGTGTTTTATTTAAAAAATGCAATTGAAAACATCGTTTGATAATGTTAACCCCTGACGAGGTAACAATGTGTGTTCGTGTTTTAAGCGCTAAACACATTTAACATAGCCACTGCAACACTGTTAGTATAATAATTTATCATTTCCGCCAATCATTTGATTATGAAATCCGACTCTTTATTAAACTGACGTTTCTCCTCGGAAATATTTGCCGAGGATGTTGCATATTCCTCGCATTGTAAAATTATTATACCAAACTTTGTCTCAGTTGTCGTTCAGCCGCAGCACCATGATCTTTAGGGTCTCGTGGGGCGCTGGAACTTCAAACACCGGAAGTCCAGTCGCCGGATCCAGGTAGTCTTTGTAGTAGAGTTCAGTCAGGGCGACCATTCCGTATTTTTCGCATATCTTTTGGGAATACACACCCGTAGCATCGCCCTTGAAAAGCTGAAATTTAATTAATTTTCAATGGCATATTTTATTCTATATAGTTACAAGAAGCAAAATATAGCATATTGATTTAAATACAATTACTATTTTTTTAAACTTAAATCAGAATTATTGTGTACATCGACATCTATCTGTAATGAAACAAAGCAAATTAGGATGAAAATCTTTCAACAGGCGTCTCTTTAATCATTTTCAGTTATCGGTAACAAATTAGTTTCGGAAAATTGTTCTACTATATTTATTTGAAAAATAATTACAAAAAATAACCTTATCATTACCATAAAGTAAACGCGATTTTATGGTGAAATCGAATAGTTAATGTCAACGGTGTTTTGGCAGTTTGATGTAACCCTCAAAATTGAAATTGTTCAGGAGAGAGTAAAAACTGTTTTTTACGAAAACATTATATGGTGAGTTGCGTTATGAATTTTTGAAATGCACTCTTATAAATTCTTACGTTTGCAGATATGGGATTATACGTTAGGAGTGTCGATATAATAGTGGACCGTATCTCATGTGACAACCACAAAATGAAGTCCATCAATTAATAACAATTTTAAAAGTTGAAAGATAAAAAGTGCAGTGGATCTAGAAATGGCAACCAGAATGACATTTGCAAATTTCACATCGCTACTGTAAGCCGTTTGGAAAGAGTTTTTGTAACAGACAGACAGATGTATGTATTTATTTCCTGCTATATAGTAGAGATTATATGAATCTGTCTATATAGCAGAAAAAATGATTTAAGTTAAAACATGAAAAAAAATGTTTTAACTTAATCAGGAACGGAGGTCTCTAAAATCATGAACGAACGTTCTCCGTACCGCGAGTAATTTTTGAAATTGTGTCAATTTGGTTTTCTCGGCGCAGATGGGAACGTAATTTATCAAGACGATGCGTTAATTGTTTGATTAGGACTAATTGCCAGAAGCAGGTCTGATCTATTATTATATGTATATCTGCGGAGAAGGCGGTGGGTAATTCAGTTTTGTAAACGCACACTGCTATTAGCACACTAAATTCAATCAATAGTGTTACTAATTGTTCATTCCCCTTGTTCTGTTGAGATTCACTAATTTACCATTTTTTTTTATATTACTACCGTAGTCAGATATTGCAATGTCTAAAAAATTACAATTATTCGAAACAATAAGTGCAATTTCAATTTTTAGGCTAATTCAATAAACAACAGATAATCTATATAGCAGAAAACACATGTATAATTATGTGTGCCTGTCTCAAGAAATCCTCCCAAATGGTATACAGTTGTGACGTGAAGTTTGCACAAATCATTCTGGCTACCATTTCTAGTTAAACTGCGCTACTTTTATATTTCAATTTTTAAAATTGTTATTAACTTATAGACTTTATTTTTTGGTTTTTACATGAGATACGGTTCACGATGATATTTTCAACATTATTATTAATTGATGGAATATATTTTGTGGGTATTACGGGAGGTACGGTTCAAAGTGATATTTTCAACGTCCATCATTCAACATTACCTTGCACAAAAAAAATGCCAACGTCTAAATGTTAGCGCCGTCTATCCGGGTGAAGTTGGATAATAAATGCTAAGGAATATAATAAAATTATCCGACAAATACTTGGCCCAGCAAGGGAAGCCCAGTTCTCAACATTTGTACAAACGCTGAGCTTTTCGGCGTCGCATCGGCAATGTGATGATGGTACGATCACTCAGATTAGCAGTCACGCGGTCAGAGGCGAGCCTTCCAGACCACACCAGAGTCTCAAACGAAACGATGAAAACGATGTCTGATTGGATAATGTGTCTTGAGACAATCCTCATGTCTTTATCCATGCAAAAACATACACAAAATGTACTAGATCAGAGTGATATAGGCTATAGCCTATGTCACTTTATAAAACTAATTTTTGATGACTGACTTATTTAAATACTAACTTTATATCCGTTATCCTTGGTTACTTGTATCGTCCTCCGCATGAGCTCTCCGGCGAGTCCTCTGCCTCTCGCTTTGCCGTCGACCGAGATGATCCTGCATTCGAGGATGCCGTCCACACCGTACTTGTCGAATAAATCCAAAGACTCTGTGATGCTATACAGCAGCGTGAAAATTTTGCAATACTTGGCGTCGTCTAGGGTCTTCAGCTTCTCCAGGGATTTGGACGTGTCACCAGGTCTTAAAACTCCGTTGAGCGCTACTCCAAGCACCTACAGTTTATAATAAAAACTACTTAAACAAGACTTAAAATCGTACACCAGCCATCGTTTAGTATTTGTATGGAATAAAACTATATCTGACAAGGTTTTAAGCACTTCTCATGACGTGTCAATCCTATTGGATATTTATAACGAAAACCAGTGGTAAAACATATCCTTAACTCATGGTGTAAGAAGTAAAGGTGAGCTGGATTTTTGTTTGTAAAATATGTGATTCCACTCTGACGAACCAAATTTTTACTCTCACCAAAACACCGTTATAAACATAGTGAAGTGTAATTGAATTACTACGTGATGACGTCAACAAATACAAAAATAGAGACTGTTATTTTTCATCCAGCTCACCTACACTTCTCCTACCGTGGCCTTAACGATACACTTTGAAATAATATCGTTAGAAGAAACAAACTGAACGTCAAACTGTAATTTTCTTTCTATCAGATATTTTGTTTTTCTATCAGACGTTTCGTTTTTCAAAACAAATGAACTTTCAAAATAAGAACTATTCAAATAATCATTTACGATTCTTAGTTCAAAACAAAAGAGTAATAATATACCAACCATTCCAATTCTTATTTGAAATGAAGCAGAATCAAACTTAATCTATCATTTTAGTATTCAATTTATTTACATTTGTGCTTGATACAATGTAATATATTATCCGTTTCTTTGACTACAAATAAGCAAAACGTGATGTGTTAATTATTAAGACAACTCTTCATGTGCCGTTTAATCGTTTATTCAATTGAATACGATATTGCAAAACGCTACGTGGCTAAATTACAAAATTTAAAAAAAACATCTATCAAAGAAAATTCTTCAACTTTAAGGCTATTTTATATCAAACACATTTATATTTATTTATTTTGAGACAACACGGGATAATTAACGCTGAATTTAGAAGTCTACAAAAATTACATGTTAAATGTCAGTTTTTTTAAACCATGTCTGCTGACAATGTAGAAGATTTTTAAGAGAAAACTGCTTGTTACTCAGTTGCTCAACTTCTCTTTTTTCGAACACAGTAGGGATATAAGCATAGAGTTAAGACTGTACTAATGGTTAGCTAATCGCTCTCCCTACACCCCGTTGTTAGGATCGGGTGGGATGGAATTTCAGACATCACAAACATCCATGCCTACTGACATAAATCCATGAATCGATTGAAAAATCAATTTATGAAACTGTCCGAACTGGGATTCGAACCCGTGAGGTTCGTAACCAACGCCAACGACGTCGACCACTGCACCACTGACTCGATAAAAAGTATGTTTATAGATATTAATATTGAAAACAGTACATGTTTTATGAAAGAAAAAACAGATGTAATTAAGATTAAGATAAAAAAAAAAATTAATTAAATTGCAATTGTGAAAACGCAAAGCATTAATAATTACAATAGATCACTCAAAATATTGATGTTCGAATATCTAATTTTTGGATATTCGAATATTATTCGTTCATATTATTAAAATATATTAAAACACTGGGTTAGTAAAAATGTCATTCGGTGTCGCAATCTTGACATAACGTTACCTTACTATGAAAAGATTCTAGCTGCACTTGACCATGTTTTGAGATATGAGCGTTTGAAGTTTTGACTCATTATATTTTCTATTTTGAAGAAAAAAATGTGTTTTTAATTAGTGAGTTAGCATATATTTATAAAAATAAATATATTACTTGTTTTTCATATAATTTATTTAAACTAAAGCTTTCATTAGAACTGACAACAATAGTTTGTTTGAAAAGGTTTTATCGAGTATTTCAATTTTATCAAACAAAATGTTCTGATTTATGAAATATGTATTAATAGTATAAATTATCATGACTTGCTGAACTATATAAGTTAACAATAATATTATAATAAAATAGAATAATAATACATATACACTTTGAATGTTTGAACGAACTCAGCTAATTTTCGTCAATGACCACATCGATAGAACAATAGAAGTAAAGGGTAAAACACACCAACCATCGAGCAAAGAATGTTCGACATGACGTGAAAACCTTTTCAAAAAAACTGTATGTTTTTTCTGTAATATGATAATAAGCAGGTATATCGATTCATAGAACCGTATAAAACAACTTTATGAAAAAAAATGTTTGGATAGAACTCCGGAATACGGCTAACTCCCTCATTGAACAATGTATTACTCTGAAATCAACGTATATGATAGAATGTGGCTAATACAACATTTTCCAATCAAAATGTCATTTTAGGCCAAAATGTCAGTTAAAACCTTTTCAAAGTAAGGTAACGATAATCTATTTCACGTACTGGTTAATATGTGCTAACAATTAATCTCGTCGATATTACGCCTCATCAGAAATATGAGTGTATAACACATGATGAAATAAATACATCATATTGTTCGAATATAATAAGGTTTTCATATTCGATATTCGAATATTTGTTTTCAACGAATATTTGGAATATACGTAATGCTCTCGCGATAGGCGCCTCGTGTGCTCGATGGGAAGAATAAACGGAGGCATCACAAAAGTCGTCACGAGATATGCCATGGAGATAAGCGACAGGGGTAGTAAACAAAGTAGAATATTTCTAAGGATTTCAGGATTTAAAAATTACAATTATTAATGTAAAAAAGATACGAAACTAATTAAAACAATCTACATAGATCAAAATAGTTAAAAATATCAATTTGATAAATCTTTTCTAACAAACATAAATAAATAGATAAAATTATATAGCAGTAATAATTTAAAAAGAAAATAATTTTGCTTATAATAATTGTTTCTTAGATATCTTTTGGATGTTCCTGGCCGAAAAAAAGTCTTAGTTCTCAATTTAATATTTTGTGTTTAGTGTCAATGTTAAAATTTGATTATATTGTTATTAAAATATTTAAGTGGTTGCATTTGAATAAATATTTAATAATTATATTTATATTTTTCTCGTATAATTGACATTAAATCTGGCATAATTTTGGATTTCATATTAATAATTATTGATTTGTTTTAGATCCTTATCAGTTGAATTTTGGGCTATTTAATTTCGTTTATGTATAATTGCTATTATTTAAAAATTCTTGTTAAAGTTCTTGAAGCAATTGTTTGATATACTTTTTAATTGTTAATTTTCAATTTCATATAAGATTTATTTTGTATCAATTAACAACACTCGCAATGAGTGCCTTTCTATAAAGTATAATTGACAATTAACAATTTGAATTATAAAGACTTTCCAACAAGAATGGAGAGTTAACACCTTAAAAATGATTAATTAATTACGGAACAACTAAAGACAAAACGAAATATCTTAATGCGCTTTTATATGGCTTCGAAAAAACGGCGCTTTTTAGAATATAAGAAAACCTGATTATCTCGACACTTTTCTTGAAGACTTTTTTCCAATCACACGAAAGTAGTAACGGGGATTCCTATTTCGCGCCCCCAATAAACCGATCATCATTCAAATAGAGTTGCCAGAATGACACGCCCATCTGCCGAGTCAATGATCCAGAACGCTCAGATAAAACTAACGGAAAAATACGTAAAGGTGTGCAAATATTTCAGGGACGTGGAACTTTCACAATTTATTTACCAGCCGAGAATTCCATACCCGCCCTCGACACTTCCAATACCACCCCGTTTCCCGACCTTGGCCGCTTCTTATTATTCTGCCACCCTCGTTTATCTTACACAAAACCACCCCGACGCAGAGACGCTCAATTTATAGTGCAGTTTATCTTACGTTATTGCTTTCGAAATTTAAAGAAATTTCAATTTTTTCATAATAAAAATTCGAAAGTTTTTCATAATATTCTCTCTCGTTAAGAAGGCATCTTTCGAATATATTTATACAATTTTCGGGTCTGTGGCGTAGTGGTCTACGTCGTCTTCGGCTACGAATCTCACAGGCTCGAATCCCGGTACGGACAGTTTCATTAATTGATTTTTCATTCGATTTATGGATATCCGTTCGTAGACATGGATGTTTGAGATGTCTAAAAAATTTTCTCTCACCTATCAGATCCTAAAAACCGGGACGTAGCGAAAGTGATTATCTAACCACTAGTCTTGTTCTAACTCTATACTGGTATCCCTGATATCTTCGAAAATGAGAGGTTGAGCAGGTGAAGTAAGAAACAGTTATTCTAGAAAAAGTCTCTTGAAATTCCTCCATTAGGAGTCCATATGCTTTACATTGGGAACGTACATGGTAAAAATATCTATATACGTAATCAGCTTAAAATGGTACCGGCAAATTGCAATAAAGCAGTTGATATGTCCGTTTTACCGTAGCTTACAGGATAGTAAATATGGTAAAATATACCAAAGAATATTATAAAATATTCAAATTAAATGAATAATACTTTTATTCAATGGATCTTCTTCACGGATAATGGCTGACATACAGAATTTTACCATCACATCCTGACAAATGTTTTATTGTAAGAATAAGCCCAATATAACAAAAACGGACATATCAACGTTCGCTATAACGCCACAGATATATTACTATCTTAATTAAAAAATAAACAGGTTTGCCAGATGAAACTGATAACAATATATATTACTGCAATAATACAGTGTATCCTAGACAATTTAAAGTTTTTAAATGCTATTTAAGGTTTTAAAATGCGGATCATAAAACATGTAACATTAGTTTGCTGAATAGTTGGCTTTCACAGTTAACTACACACCATTTAAGAATAATCTTTTAAAATACGACCCGTAAAACAAGAGAACAGTTTTATCGTTCTTGTGCGCAATAAGGGTTGCAATCCCGGGATTTTACAAAGCCTTTTCCAGGATTCGTTTTTAATCATGCCTCTCCCAATGTGGAGCATCTGAACTAGTAATGACAGAGCATCTCAGAGCAGAATATATTTTTTACAAGAAATGGTTTCTCTACCAATTCAATCACTCGTCCTATTTTTTTCAGTGAGGGTTACAAATATACATTCGGTTTAGCAAAGTACAAAAGGTTAAGTATTTTGTCTCACCACATCTCTATGTTACTATCAGATAGGTGGAATAATATATTACATATCACAAACATCCATGTCTTTGACTAATATTCATAAATGTGTTAAAAATCAAAATATACCAATTGATCAATTTATTAAATTGTCCATACGGGGATTAAGTGCATGGACACTTCAAGCGATTAGGACGAACAGCATTATTTAACTTGACTACAAGACAGGACCAAAATCTACGATATTTGAAAGCTGTCAAAGTAGATTACTTATTTGATGACTATTGATCGATCAACCGTGAATTCAAAGTACAAACCTAATTGAAAAAATAAGTTTGCATTAGTTATAATGCTATGAATTTTTGTTGAAGTTTGGAAATATCATACAACCAAAAATCTCTAACGCCACTTTTAGAAAACATTCAATGATTCATTCGTGATTTCCTATACAGATTGAATTAAATAATATTATTCCTGCAATATTTTGAATTGTAATTTTTTTTCGATCCCGATGATCTGTTGAAAAAATCCCGCGATTGTAGATTGCAAGCCCTAGACGTAATAAACTCAGTACTTGCAGCTCCTGACGATTCTCCCTTCAAACGATGCTGCCGTAGATAGAAATATATTACTTTTTTAAATAATGTTTTATATCACTGAATTACAAGAGAAGAGTTCCCGAGAGATGAATTGTGATCAAACAAACGCAGAGAGGAAAAATAGAGTGGATTCCCACTTTTGCTAATGATCTACCATTATTCACTGTTTTACTATTGCTGAGCATTTAGATATTTGCTTTTCCATATAAAGCGATTGACAAAAATGGCGCTATCGGATTTTATAATATCTTCTACATATAAAACTGTGTGTATGTCTGTCGGTCTCAAGTACTTCTCCCAAACGGTGTACAGTAGCGATGTGAAATTTGCAAATGCCATTCTGGCTGCCATTTCCAATTCAACTACGCTGTTTTCAACTTTTAATGTTTAACTGAAAAATTCAATATTTTTGACGTCTCAATGAATAGTAAAAAAATTAACAGAAAAAATAATAGCAAAAGAAGGTCGCTTAGCAACCGTTCCATACTAAAATATTTCGTAAGTGACCGTTAAGATAATAACGCAAACGTCAATTACTATCAAATGCAGATCAAAAAGCTATCGAACGAGAAGCTCTACAACAAGATTGAAGGTGGAGTATTTTTTTATCTATTATTATTTCTATTTACAACTTTTAACATTAATATTAATTGATGGACTATATTTTGTGGGTGTTACAAGAAATACAGTCCACGACGATATAATCAACTTTCAACGAAATTTCAACATTACAAATCGCAACCAACTAGAATATCAAGTAAGCATTATACTATAAGATGTAAAATAAGTATGAAATTGTGTCCATTTTTATTATTTCACATCTGAAATAAATATGACTTATTAATGTTATCGTTGTAATAGTCATTTTTGTCAACAAAACTGAAGAATATTGGATTTTTAATGTTCATGATTATCATAAACATAATGTTTTTGTATTTATTTTTTATTGAATGTGCTTGATAACGCTTTGAACAATCCTATAAAGTTCAATAAGGGCTGCTATGCTATCAAAATTAACCGATTCATTTAAAGATACCGTTTGTATTAATTCAAAATATTTTACATTATATTATATATATATATCTATTTCCAGGCATGATAATGTTGTCCTGAAATATTCCTGGCATAATATATTTTCCTATCCTAAATCAGATCTCAACTCAACGATTTTTTTCAATTAAAACTTTTTGACAAGTTTGATTGGATAGGCTTGTAAAGTACCTAATAGGTAGGAGAAATTCAATTAAAACTCTCGAAAGTTAATCTATCTCTGAGCCTCCAAAAAGGGGTGCTCTATTTAACTAGCATGTTGTTTTACTGTGGTGAACAGCTAACACAATAATTATTCATTCATTTATTACAAAATACGTTTTTTCGATTTCTCTATTGCATGTCGCTACGATTCATTCCTGTATTAACATTTTTAGTGCCAGAAAAATTTCACCTAGACACTTGACCAGCTATTTTTGGAATAAAATAAATTGCTTTAACAATAGGAAATATGCATAAAATTATGTACGTCTGTGAACATTTACCAAATCAACTCGTTTTTTGAAATTTTCGTAAATATTGGCCCACTAAAATGATAAAAATGCTTTTAAAAATATACATAAACAGGGTTGTCACAACCTCAGAATTTAAGTCACTTTACCGAACTACCAACTATAGTTTTCTAGCAATTATAACATTTCAAAGTAAGGTTCTATGTTAAATGGTTTTAATTTGTACCTTATGTTGCAAACAAATTTGTGATAGCCTTTTGGCATCTACAAGCTTCAAGCTGCAACACTTATCAAGAGTGCAAATTATGTCAATAATATCGATATTTGACCTGAGGAAAAAAAATTACTTCTTCTCAATTGATGGCACTATAGAATTTTACACTACAAAAGTCAAAATCTATATTTGATAGCTTGATATGGCGATTATAAGAGCTCGCAAGTAAACTCTTTGATGGCCTGACGCTTCATATGGGATTTGGCGAGTTAAGAGAAAGCCGACTTTACAACCATATTCCAGATATCTCTATTCAGAGTTATCACACTCTCTCTCTTCAGTTGCTCAAACTAGAGGTCATCACGGGCATGGTTTTGGTCTAGGTAAGGTATTTGCTCTTCACAAAAATATTTCGGACTATCGTTGGGTCGTAAGTCAGCCATGAGACACTACTATTCATAAATAAGTTAACAGCTAAAATAATTTATCTCAAATTCGTTATGAATATTGCTAATAAAATGACTCACCTCTCCATCTTCAATGGCTACGATAGAATATCCATCTTTCATCGTCTCCACGCACTGTCGCTCCAACTCCTCGTGGCCTTCTCCATGGGGACAAAGCTGGACGGCTACGTTCAGAGGTTCGTCCACAAAAAAACTCCTGCGTAGGTGCTCTATCACCAGCGCATACTCGTTCTCCCCTACTATTCGGAAGTCCATGACGTATGTTATCTGGAACAGTTGGGCAGCTTTATTAGGCCATCGATTTAATTCTATATCTATATTATTTTTTCTCATATAGTTGTAGTACTGCATATTTTGAAATAATTATCTGGAAATACCTCTATCATTTTATTTAATATTTTTAGACAATTTCACATTAGCATAATACCTTATAGAAAATGCAATACGTGTTCCCTCTAACACAAGAGGTTCTCTGCGCGGAAAATTCAATGGCTGAGCATACCAAACAACACGCGGCATAATTTTAAACATTTTGCAAATGTCATGATGTCATATTCGAATATTTGTTGTACGAATTAATATTTCTTGCGTAGTAAAAAATAGTATTATTTATTCATTTAAACTATTAAGTTTATCACTTTTAAGGTCAATTCTTAGTGGAAAGGCAATATTTAAAAAAAATGAATAATAGGTTTATATTTATATTAAAATTATTTTTAATGTGAACTGCATTCATTTGGAATAGATACGAACATTTCTTCAAAAATTCTGGAAATAATTTCCCGAGTGTTCCAAAACTGCTGTGCGGCCGCGAACGTGCGGAGCTTACTGGGAATATTGAGCGCAATTTCACATTATAATCGTTTTTAATTACGTTATCTATTTTTTTTAAACGTAGCTTAATCGTTTCATTATTAATTTTAATATTAACATATTATGTACGCAAATAGTACCCACATAATGCCATAACTAAGTGAAGTGTGATGATTAAATTAAGCTCACGTCCAAAAAATCATTAGTGTCTACCCCAAACAGGAGCAGCAGTGTTTAATGAAATTAATAACTTTTATTATCAACTTAAACCGACATTCTAATCCAGCTATTTCTAATTGGTGGGAATTTAAGAGATGGTAGGGCTTTCAGGAGGGGCAGTTCAACTCTAAAACGTGGACATTCAATCCGATCTTCAATAATTTATAATCGATTCACAAAAATGTTACTAGCCTCACAATATAGTATCTATAAATGTCTTTTTTGCAACCCAACCCCCTGCCCCTTTCTTTACGATTTGTGTCTATAAGACTTTTCGTAAAATCAATTTTCAACTGTTTATTCTAATATGCAGAAAATAACAAAATATTCGGTTTTACACGATTGTATTACTTAGTTGATAGCTTTTTCGGCTTCACGCTATCGTCAGAACTACGCTAAAACTTATTTTAGCTGAGCTATATATCAAGTTATACTGACAGAAAGCATTAAGTCATAAAAACAAGTTCTAAGATTTCTAAGATGTCGTATTTCAAGCATTATTTGTTTTTAAAAGTACTCGCTCTCCCAAGTACAATTGTTTGTTTTTCAAAAAGATTTTGTGTAAATTATAAAGACTTAATACTGTTTTTTTTTCTCAAAGCCATTATATCCTATGACTGTATGCGTTATATCATTACGTAGAGCTTTGAATTATCTACATTTTAATATTTAACACAGAAAATCATCAAAAACTGTCTCTATACGTTCTGCCATTTTCATTTTACAAAAAAATAAATAGACCACCCATAATAGTCTGGCATAATGAAATATAACGAAGAAAAGAACCCTGCCTGGACTCATATTAAATTCTCAACTATACAAATCGACTAAGTCGAGTAAACTGAATAATCAATCAAATAATTGGGCCAAGCAGCGATGAATAGATGTATAGAATAATGGGAAACCGATATTAAATTGTTAATAGAAACGGTTTGATTGATTGTATAGATTTCAATTTACTTCACGGATAATAAACTTGTCATTCAACTACTACTGGCCAGTCGACTTAGTTGAACAAATTTAATATTACACTGTGCATGTTTCCGCATCTTTACTTTCAATGATATTATTCTGAAACATTTCAATACAGTTCCAAGGTGTAACAAGTCGAAAATAAACAGTTTTCATTTAAGTATGAGGAAATGCTTAGACTACCGATATCTACCAGTTTTGGTGTACTTTGTACCAGAACTTTTTCATTATAGGGTCTTTAGGTTTAACACATCAATATTGAATATTATATTTTAACGGAAACAAATTTTTTTATGGTTATACATTTCTTAAATAATCCGGTAATATATCAGTTACTTTTCGATAAAGCATTATCAATAGATTCAAAATCAAATGACAATCAAAATTATGTCAGTTGGGCAATTCTCTCGATATCTCAGTTCCATCTTGTGACAACTCAAAAAGCATAGTTTTGTGATAGTTAAGAAACAAGATTTTGGGTAGGCTTAATCTTCTACTGTACATTTAATTTTAATGAAATTCTAGGATTATCTAAAAAATTTATTTACATTTGTAATATTAATAATAGAAGTTTTCATAGTTGTTACAGTTTGAATATAAAGTAATAATAAACACTGACAGTCTAACATAATCACAGATTATCATTTGTTACATTTCGCAAATGGTAGATATCGGTATTCTAAGCATGTCCTGATACATAAATCCGAACCGCAAATTGTTGTTTTTTTACACTTTGGAACTGAGCTACAGATGTCATGCTATTCCAATTTTTGTCAACAAGTAAGATAAGTAGTACATTTAAATGAAAATGAATTTCCAAAAAGATTTTAAATCTTTACATCTTCAAAAAGATAAGCAGCTTATATCTGTACGCGAAGGAAAATGGCGTTTAGTCTAAAACTCGTACTTTTCAGCAGGGCCAAAACAAGGTTTGCATTTGTATGAAATTTGATGAAAAATTATGCATCTATTGTAGTTATTTTAGAATATATAACTCAGTTCTTCAATTAACCTAACTCCCTTTTGCTTTCGCACACAGATATATTTCACAAACAATATCAAGCATGGCCATTTTTGTCGTTTTTATTTTATTGACAAACGTTTTCCAACGCCATAACATAAAACGACCGACGTCTGATTTGAATTTTAAGTGCAGGCGAATTATTATTCGTCTCGGAACTCTCTCACTTTAGGGAAAAGGGTGACCTTGAAACCCCTTTCCCATCTGTTTAGATGTGAACAAATATTCACGATTATTCCAAACAAATATTCAGAATATTAATACGATATTGCGTAGCAAGTAATATACATATAATCAAAACATTTATTTAAGTACAAACTTTACTGTAAAAATTTCCCATTTTCTATTTCTGTTAATGAATATATATGAATAATTTTTCAGCTCGTTATCATTTTTTATTTCTCTCACAAAATCTAAGTTTAATGTGGTTTACTTTTGAACATCAGATAAGTAGCTGTTGATGTGTAAGAGGTCCTTCACATTTTAAATGGAGACTTTTTAAAAAAATTAATCGCAAGTTGTTTTGTACTACTTCCACATTTTTATAATAATCTAGATCGGTTTCTCTCAACGGGAGTATTATCAACTAATGATCAGATAACAATGCTCATAAATTGTGTTTTATTTTTAAAATATTATGCTTCTCCACCAAGAATTGACAGTTATCTATCAACTTAAAAAAGATTTTAGACTAATTTTATTAATGTATAATTTATTTGATTATCAGCGATAGTTCTTAAACCAATTGTTTGATATAACTCGTAATTATAAGTACTCAATTTCAAATTAATAGCCTTGTTAAGACTTATACTTATCAGCTGAAAATACTCGTAATAAGTGAAACCGGTCTTAAACATTATAAGAATGCAAAAACAGTACAAAATATATTGTTATAATTTAAGATATTGACAGAGAGTGCTTGATGGAATTTTAATATCAAATTTGAATTGTTGAAATTTTGTACATGTTCGCCTTTCAGCATCCTCAGACCGGTACACGAGTGAAATAAACAAAATTTCAACAATTAAAATCTAAAACAAATTGTATTTTTTTTCAAAATAAAACGTCTTCCCACCAAGAACCGACGGTTAACGAATTAAAAGTCAAAATGCCAATTATTTATTTACTGTCATTGTGAAGAAACCTTATAGTTTCCACAGCTTTCCTTTCACGGGAAATTTCAGGAAACTATTGAAATAATAATATAACTTTACTAGACGACCGTCTGTAACTTCCAGCCACAACAAAGGTCTGAATTATAATACAGATATTTTGCCTTCGTCAATTTTGTTGAAATAATATTAAAATCGCTGTGGCTATTTTGCTCAAGATCCTATTACAAATTATTAACAAATTCCAAATGGAAATACTGAACTGATGTTGCTTAAGACAACAATTAATTTAATAATAATGGAATACTATTGAAATTTTTCATATTAACATCAGAAATTAAGTTCTAATTTTCATTAACAAATAAATGTGTTTTCTTATTTGAAAAATATTCATTGAAAATTATTAAATGCTGTGTAATATTACACATTAAACAGTCGTCATTATTTATGGAATGTAACAGATAAAATATTCTTCCACTAATTTGGAAATACTAGTTTTGTGGAAATTAATTGTCAATAACACTATTCAAATATCGTGAGAATAATAAATTTCGAGCAACGAATGCACGTAAATGTATTTTTTGTGTATTCGACGGAAACATTTTGAAAATTCATATTTAATACAAAATTAAAATTGATAATTAACTTAACTTCTTTATTACTCTAGCTGTTTTACTAGTTGTGACATGAGTTTCACCTCTTCAAAAAATATCTTCAGACTTTAAGTCAAAGTATAACATTCAATTCAATATAACATATAATTCAAGTAAATAATAATTTATTACTACAAAAAAAATGTATTAGGCTGAGTTTCTACGTTTCTGTATAAATAGTTTTTGACATGTAAATCGTACAGTTCTTTTCTCAGACATATCCAAATAAGCCACATTGAGATAATGGGAAAAGCAATATTCAAATGGCCCCCATAAATCAAATATTATTGATTTGTGCCTTGTACCCAAATTTTATAGATCTCATAAACAGGTGTTTAATATATAGGTACTTTATGAAAATTGTAGTCAGTAGAAGAATATTAAGGAATATCATTTTACTGGCCCAGAAATATCAATATTTTGTATGATTATTTAAAAGGTTATATGCATATTTAACTCATTTTCTTTTTATTTGTCCGACTAATAAACTGAACGATCGATATTATGTGATTTTTTTATTTCAACAATCATCTACTATGTGAAAAATACACCAGACGATAAAGTTTGAAAATGGCAACGTTTCAGAATAAATAGCACATAAAGGACGGGAGTGATAATATATCAAAAATATCAAAATCGATTAAATAAAGGGAAATGTGTGTGCGGTAAATTCAAAACGTGACAACGCGTTTTATAGATAGCATGCTTGTAACATTGATGGGTCTGCATATATATGATCTAAAGGTAGATAAAGTATATTATATTAAATAATAGTAATAAATTATCTTTCAAAAGAAAAGTTACATTTCATCTTAACATTCTTTGTCTTGTCTATTTTCTTTGTACCAATAACGTATAATATTTAAGTTTATTACTTCAACGTTTCAAATTCTACTTTTAATTTTAAATTATATTAGAATCAATGTACATTTATTATGAATTTTCTTTTTTTAAAAACAAAATATGGCAGTGGTTTCAACACTATCATAGGACACCAAACAATAAATATAGTATGAACAAAAACGGCCATTATTTGAATATATCAAAGTTTTGAAGAGATAAATTGCATGCAACTTATAATGTGTTAAAAGCGAAGTCAACACGAAAGCTCTGAAAGCTCACGTTCTAAAAGTCAAAGCAATTGATAATACAATTGAAATACTCACCGGCTAAACGCGTTATCAAACAGCAGGTGAAAGTCACGTGATTTTTCAATGCAATCCGATTGATATTATTGATAAGTAATTAATTTAAATTGATGACGGTAATTGATTTTTTAGTCGACCGATAAAAAACGCAATTCCGCAAAACCGTCGAACAGTGAGAGCGAGTTTCGTCGAAAAATATTCTCCGCTCTTTGTTTTTCTCGTGAAAATGAAGCGGCACGTTTTTCCCTGACGGGAATCGGTCGGGGAATGGTCTCGTAGTCGAGACCGCCCTCTGGAAAATCGCCTCGCGTCTCGCTCGCTCCCGCCGGGTTCTGACCCGTTTGCTTCGGGACTGGGAACTAGGCTATATACGTGACTATGTCAGAATACTACAGCTGAGCACATATACATACACAAGCATTATAGTATAATGTCGTATAAGTTTGTAAGCCTGTCGTGAGAAACGTATATTGTACATTTACGTATATAGTATTATATCAATGTGAGGGACGTTGTAGTTGTGTGCGATTGTGGGGCTCCGTTTGAGTAACGCAAAGTTAAGGGCTGCGTAGACCTCGTTTATTTTATTCAAGCCGCTTAATTTATTTCATAAACATGGTATCTCAATTGGAAATCTGTTTCATGAAATGTTGGCATTTAATTTAATTTTTGTTGCTCTACGTTTTCCAGCTGCTCTCGTTACTCGTACCATTGTGATAATGACTTAATGTATATAATGGAGACTTTCCAAATACAGGGTGTTTCTGTAAACCAAAGATGATTTATTCTTACTACAATAGATACACATTTTCACATTACATACAATATGTAATACTCCGTTGAATTGTCTAGTTAAATAAAACAAATGAATCTGCAATATATAATTTGTATCTTCTAAGAAAGTATCAAACTATTTAGATCTACAAGAATTACATTATGAATTGATTGATATCTATTTCGGTTGATAGCAATTCAAAATAGTTATAAACCAATTCATATTATAATTCTTTTAGTAATAAATACTTTGATATTTTTACCATATCTTCAAAATTACCTATCGGGTCCGTGGTGCAGTGGTCAACGTCGTTGACTTCGGTTAAGGATCTCTCGGGATCGAGTCGCAGTACGGACAGTTTCATTAATTGATTTTTCAACATTATCGTTTTATTAATTTTTGTCCGAAGGCATGAATGTTTGTGTTGCCTTAAATTTCCTCCCTCCCATATCAGATCCTAAAAACGGTAAACGGTACTAACCACTAGTCCTGTCCTAGCCTTATCATTATATCCCTACTCTCTTTGAAAAAGAGAGGTTGAGCAACTCTGAGTAACAAGTAGTTCTTGTAGAAAAGCTTATATTTCACATTGGAAGCGGGCATGGTTAAAAAACCAATAGTCAATTATTACAATAAAATAACATTTAATATGTAGTATAAACCTATTTGTATCATCTTTTGGGCTCACAACCTATGATGATATTTTAAAACGTCGAACATATTTACATTTTCTGAAAGATACCTGATTGTCTATTTCCCTTAACAATTAATTACAAATGTTTAAAAGTACCAGTATTTTAAAAATAAATAGTCAAATAAGATATGCGATCAACTTTTTTCTGAAAATAGATAAAAAAAATTAAAAAATTATTGAATTACAGCGTATAGAAAATAAAGTTTTCAGTCAATTTTCACGCATGAAAAGAACGTTTTACGATTTATTTTTATTTGTCGATATGGAATTTACCCATTGAAAAGAATCTGGAAATATTAGTACGATGAAAGTTTCTTTGTATTATCATGAATAATTATTCTTTTTTTTATATAATATGACGATTCGGGGATGTGGGCAGAGCATGATAACTGCTTATGGTCATTTTGTGATAAGAGTAAAAATTGGGCTACTAGAGTATTATCTTTCATTTGGTAATGGCATTTTAAAATTCTTAGAGCGCAATGGTTATATGATGATATTTGAACGAACATGGAGCAATTCAAAGCTTAAAATTGCTCTCCTGTAACAGGTTATGCCTATGCAAGTGAATTATATCATAATCGTTTTCAGTGTTGCAAACAAATTAATTAATGTAAAGAATAAATGTATGTTTATGAACATAAACCGTCTATGTGTAAGTTGTTTTTTAGAATTGTAATTCTTTATTGTTTGTTAATGGTAAATTTTTATTGTTTACTATTTTTGTTTTATTAAAAATGCGTACAAGATAATGTAATGATAAAACATTTAATTTTAGCATTATATCTATCAACTTACCTTAATTTTCATTTCATCTCTTTTTCTTAACAATATCCGCTTCCTACTCGAAGCATATGGCCACCACACGGTGCCTCCCAGATTCTCTATCCCCCTCCAGTCTCCTTGCTTCCTCCCAGGTCATACCAGCGTCCCGCAACACCGCGGCCTTCCAGGGTGACGCAATCCATCCGGTCGGTAGGACAGATAGGCAGGATTCAGACTCCCATGGAGCACCGCAGCACATGTCTGTTTTCGAAGCACACTATAAAGTTACTCGGTGCTTTCGTAATGTGCCATGACTCATAACCGTGAAGCAGCACTGTCAGGACGCACACATTGAATAGGTTATTTCAACTCAGCTATATGAAATTTACTAATTTAAAATTCCATCTGAATAGTAAATAGGCTCGACCGTTTGAGGTAGGTCATGTACTGGTCATTGAAACTGTCTTTGGGGACTTGCATGACCATATTCTCTAAATGTGTGTAGGTACCTATTATCTAATTGACGAATCTTGAGACGAAAATAGCTTCTTAATTCTTCTTACAATACAAGAGTATTTTTTGCGATGACTGTTCGAACACTTTCCGGCTACTCTGAATAACTAATTAACACAAGTTCTAGCAATAATAATGAATCATTTTTTAACTGGATCGACGACTTATTGTCTTCATTTATTCACGCAGCCACTAATTTAAACGTCCTCCAAACGCAGCAGGCAGTTTTTAGTGTCGTCCTAATTAATTTGCATACTTTACTTGGTCTTTTCTACTAGCGTCTAGCTTTTATGGTGAACTAAAAATTAATTAACTTAATTAACTGATACTAGAAATTGAAGCTATAAATTAATTGCACTTACCAACGTACAACCCCAAAAAAATGAAATTTTTGTTAAATATGCAGTTATTTACATGTCAAATTTTGCGCTCCCTTTGATTCAGTACTCAGATAATTCAAAAAGGTTAATTAACATTTTAAAGAATTAAACAAAATCTTGATATATCTGGGTCAGTAAAAAGATATTTATAAATATGACAATGCTCGGAAAGTATCTATTTGTTAAACGCCTGTTTATGAAATAGATAAAACTCGGGTACAAATCGGGTGTTTGTTTGTATCTTATGCACTGCCATACCGTTTATCCGATTCCGATAAAACTTTGTCAAGTTATTGCTTGCATTTGCGCAAAGGATATAGGCATAGTACAATCAGGTCCGGCCCGGCCCGAGCCCGACTCCCAACTTTTAATTTTTAGCATACAGTAGGTCTTATTATATATAAAAATCAATCTCACAATCCAGATATATCTAAGATCTAAAAAAAACCTAAAATAAAGAATCAAATTCGTATAAATAGCAACATCTTGGAAAACCTTCTGATTTATTCGTATACGCACCAGACAGCAAACAAAAAATATTACGTGTCCAAAAGCACTTCAATAAACCGAATTAAAACACAAACACTTTCTTTCTTTGAGTGGCATTGCAACGCATGCCGGGTACTCACTAGTATATTATAAAAAATGGTTATTTATTATTAATCTAGTCTTTACAACTCACATAAAATGTTTCAGCAAGCCGAGAGACAATTATCTACCCGAATTACAATTTTTCCAATTTTTAAATTATTATTTTTTATATAATTACTTAATCATTAATCTTAAACCTTGATTATATGTATTAATTTATAATTCTACAGAGGAAATTAAGCTTAAGGACTTTATCACACAAATGCAACTTCGTAATCAGATCTCAAAAAAAAATTAAATAATCAATTGATTATCTCTCACAGAATTCAAAAATATTTTTTGTATTTAAATTAATGAAATATATTAAATATTTCTTTGGTACTGAGTTGCAGTATAGGTACGTAGATATTATTTGCAGAGTAAGAAAAAGCCTCAGGTTGGTGACCTTATTTTGCCGGAGCCGAGTTCTTTCGCGTGATCTTCTCCGGAATGTCCGGGTCAGGAATGTCTGGATAGGGAGGACCTCGTCCCGACTGTGGGAAGCCTCCCTTTTGTTCCAACCCCGTCCCGTCAACTTGGCGTTCTTATTACTTATACCGCCTTTTTCATCAGGCCATGATCGTTAAATTGCAGGTCAGTAGAAAAATTTCGTAGTTAAAATATTAATTTAAATTATTCTGTATTATTATAATATAAAGTTAATTCAAGCATACATATCATGAATCAGTGACATAACTACCATTTGGGAGCCTCTCGTCTATATTTTTGGGAACCCGTACCCAATGCAAACATTCAATCAACAATTCATTGGGATACAATTCAACATTATTAATTCTTTTCTGACCTTTTCCGATAAAATCTTCATCTCCAATTTACGATGTTCTGTATAGTGTCAATATTAATTACAGACATATTTAATACTTCATGTGTGGCTATTAAATATAAGTGGATCGCAACTTTATTGTAAAATATTCTCATTTCCTATTTCTTTTACTGAATGTTATCCAAATATCAACCGATGATAATGCTCGTAATGAGCGAAACCGGTCCTGATCATTATAAATATGTGGAAGTAGTACAAATGAGTTGTGTTTATTTTTTTAAATATAATGTCTTTCCACCAAGAATTGACAGCTAACACCTTAAAGTGAATATTTATGAATTATGTTTAAACTCATTATATTTTTCTCACATAATTTTCATTAAATGTGGCTTAATTTTTGATTTCAGTTTAGTAGTTATTGATTTGTAAGATGTCCTTAACATTTTATTAGTAGACTTTGTTTTTTTTTTTAAATAAAACACAATTTGTTTTGTACTACTTCCACATTTTCATAACTATCAGGACCGACTTTGCTCACCATCACAAATTGTGTTTTTATTTATAATATTTTGTCTTTCTACCATGAGTTGACAGTTATCATCTTAAAAGTGATTTAAGACCATTTAATTTCGCGTATCTATAATTTGTGTGATATCTGTAAATTCTTGCATTAGTTCTAGAATCGATTGTTTGATACACCTAGAAATTATTAACACTCAATTTCATTCAACAGTCTTATTAAAATTTATATTTCATCAGTTAAAATCAGTCTTGATAATATATAAACATGTGGAAGTAATACAAAAAATATATGTTTTAATTTTAAATTATTAATTATTTAGCAAAAATATAAAGTATTATCCAAGTGAGGACAACAGTAAAATGTTTATTTCCTGAAGTCCCTTCCACGTCTAAGCCCCTCTCGTATAACAGAAAGATGTATCTTCTAGTCTCACTATTGTCATTCTTGACTGCTTCTTTTTTGTAGCATACGGACGCATAATGAAAGACTTTATAATGAGCAAAGCAGGAAAATTGGCTGTGACATATTCGCTCAAATTCTCTTCAGAAGGGTAAAGGTAGAACGATTGACATAGAGAAGAATAAAACGTATCATAATGGAATCAAATGCTTTACATATTTTTCTTGCAACCAACAAAAGATAAAATCTTTCATATTTATTTACCAAGAAAACGGAGTGAAAAAATGACCGGCGCAAGAGCACAAAACATGAAATAATTCGTACGCTTGGATATGTTTGTCAATTGAGTTCATCCATTTACTTGAATGTCTGAAAATTTCGAGAAAAATTATATTATAAAAGACTTAAAAAAATTAATTATTCAAAATCCTTTACCTTGTCGAGGCCCAAGATTGCTCGACAATCTCTACTATATGGCACAAAATACATGTAGTAATATGTATGTTTGTATGTATGTCGGTCATAGCAACTCCTCTCAAACGGCGCACATTAGCGACGTGAAATTTTCACACGTCATTTTGGCTGCAATTGTTAGTTCAACTGCGCTATTTTCAACTCTCAACTATCAACATTCAACTTTTAACCTCAAACTGAAAACGCGATATTTTTGACGTTTAATAATAAAATCAACAAACGCCGAGGAAGATTGCCTAGCAACCGCTCCATACCAAATATTCCGTGATTGTAAACGTCGCGTCGCTAAAAAACTATAAATGTTTTATGGCATACACGTCACAAACAGTTATTGTTCATGCTTGAATCGTACAATTTGTAAAAAGTCAAAAGATCGAGCCAAAAATTATCCATTACGTTTTAACTGAAAACAGTGACATTCTTATTTCGTGTCTTTAACGCACCGGTGGAAATTAAGTTGTCATCATCTTTGCTGGAAGTGAAATGAAGATTCGTGATGTTATTTTGAAAATGCGCAGATTTACAAGACTCACACTTGACGTTTTATACATAGGATACACTCATGTTTCCACGTGCTGATAATCTAGATGCAATTAATATCCACTGTATATAGGAAACATTTTCATTCATATTTGGTTGACATGTATGCTAAAATTGAGACGGAGCGATTATTATTTATCAAAACGAAATCAATAGAAGTTGCGTGTCGATGAATATAATGAAATCTGATAATGTGGGTATTGGTAATCATTGGATCGTCTTAAAGGTCATTTGTAAGCAAAGCAAACGTTCAAATAACCTAATATATGCGTCCTCTATCTTGAGCGAAGCCGGGTGAAAACGACTAGTTTCCATTATATTTTGAATCCAACCTTACCTAAATGACAGTGTTGCTTGTTACAAAAATGATGCATTGTATTCTTTAATTGATTTCATTGATCAATCACTGAGCATTCTGATTTTGCTATTATCCATTATATATAGAAACGTAATGAATAACAAATACATGATATGAATATGTATTTTTATTGTTATATGATTGTTACGGTGTCACTGATTGAAAATCCCTGACTTCGGAACTGTATGAACAATGAGAGAAACGACACCTTTTATTTTTAATACTTCGTACGAATTTCAAAATAAATCATTTCCCGAAAAGGCTCGCCCGCTTAAAAATTCTCATTTATCTGTCAAATATAAGAGTATTTGGCTTACTAGATAACACAATTATACTTCTTGCAATAAATATCTCCAATGTTCAAAAATATTAAATCGTCAAGAATTGATTTTCGATTACAGTGCAATATGTATCACTATTTCACTATGTCCAGTATCGAGCGACACATTTTCGAAAACAACAACAAACGCTTAGGTACATATTTCGATGGAAAAGTTTTTCCCACTTCTTGTTGTTCAGATGGGAAAGTACGGAAAATAATATTCTCTTTTATTTATATTATAAACCTAAAACAAGTAAACCTAGTATAACTTTGTACTCCGGCTATAAAATTCAATGATTTAATCAACAGGAAACATAAACCTAAGAAAAAGTATACATTATTTAACTTGATGGCCACGATATAATATTTTTTTTACTTATCGTCGATGTTCTGTAAGAAAATTCTAAATCCAAAAATAAAATATTGAATTAGTTACATATACCAAAATCTTCCTTATTTCAAACTCTACCGCAGTGCTCCGTAACCTTTTCTCATCCACGGCACATCTACTTAGAGTTTCGTGGCACACCGAAAGCAAAAACAAAATTTACGTGCAAATTTTCTTTTTCCACGGGGGATACGTTCCAAAGACTGCCGTGCAAAAAAGATAATGTGTTCATATAAAAATGGTAAATAGGTTCCAACTTACAACTTGCAATAAAAAAAACCTTAATTTTTCATAGTATATATTATTTAAGAGAATATATTTTACATTATATATCATTATTATTTAGTCATTCAATATCACTACTAGATAATAAACTGACACCGCCCCGTACTTATGGGGCGGACAGGGTCTTCAAAACCAATCTGCAGACTCTTCCTATTAATGAAAATTTAAGAATGTAATACCCCTGCTGAGGCGTTAAGGGTGGGGGTCGGATTTGTTGGTTGATGTTGTTGATTTGCAGTTTGAAGTGGGGGGGAAGCGCCTGCGATCCTGCCAGAGTCAGTGGGGTTCCGACCGTTCTGGAGAGGAGGTCGCGGCAACGCCTGATCCCTTCGATTACTATAAAACCACTTACACAGTTTAAATTAAAAGTATGTAATTCTGTTGTGTCTAATGTCTTGTGAAACTGTAGCTAATTGCAATTAAACCAGATGAGTACGCGGATAAACGACCGGGGTTTTAATGGAAGGAACCGTTGTTTTCTCCTTTGTTGTCCTTATCCCAGGACGCGGGCCTTGAAGTGTGTTGAAGCCCGCACCCCGCTTCTCCCCGCTCCTACACCGTCATCCCTCGAGCGGCGAGCGAGACAGATGTGATTTGTGTCGTTTGTTGTTGTTTCTTTTCTCCTACTCTCTCAAGTGTCGCCTGCAACGTGGGCCGTGGAGGTTTAAATACCTCAGGACTTGACGACCTGAGACGCTAGCCGGAAGATTGCAATTTAAACAAACCCCGTTATTGTAGAGACAATACCTCGGAACAAACATATGTAAACCGGAATTACGTAAACAAACCACGTGAAAATACTTCGAAATACACGTATGGAGACCGTGTGTACGTAGATAATTCGCGGTACACGTCGAATAGGTTCGACACCTTGGAATACGTTAACGATGACCGGATGTACGATGAGCCTCGCTATAAGCCGAATCAATATGCTAACGATGATTGGATGTACGCCGACGGATCGCGCGACACGTCATACGAATACGCAGACGACGATCGGATGTACGCTGAGGATCCGCCCTACTCATCACATGAGTCTGAAGCTGACGATGACCGGATGTACGAGGAAGAGATTACTTACATCCGCCCGCCAATAACCAAGCTTTCGCAAACCGGCATGAGGTTTGATGGAGACCCGATGATGACCGCAGAGCGCTTCCTGGAGTATTGTGAAGGAGCGCTCCCTAGAACCGGGACACCTATATCGTCCTGGGTGGCACAGACTGCCGACATCTTGGAAGGAGAGGCCAAAAGCTGGTTCACAGCGCTCCGCGAGAAGCCAGCTAACTGGGGAGACGTTCAAGGTTGCTATTATCGATCATTATAGTGACGAGAACCGCCGAGCTCGTGACAGAATTGCGCTGATGACGACGAGGCAACGTGAGGACGAACCAATCGTCCTTTTTATGATAATAAAACGGGACCTAGCCCGGAACGCCGTCCCGAGTGATGACTCGGAACAATTGGCGAAGGTCTGCCACAGATTGATGCTGCCGAGAGACCAGCGAGAGATGAGTCAGCGCTCTTGGAGAACGTTGAACGAACTCTTTGATGCCGTCCTCCGATACGAGGGAGGCCAAGAGAGCCTGGCTACGAAGCCGCGCACATCATCGCGACGCCAGTAGATGACGTCATGACGTCACAACGCTGAAACGGCCGAGTTAACGGGTCGTAACGAAGTCGCCTCTACACTTACGAATGACGAAGTTGTGACGTCACTAAACTTGGACGCCGTATGTTCGATTCAAAGTGGAATCGCGCCGACGTCCGCTCATGAAACCGAATTGCCGCCCACACCTCGAAATCAGCCCGTCTACACTGAAGGAAAGCAAGATGGCCAGACAGTCGAACAAGCCCCCGACGTTGTGCAACGACACCCTAGCTCCGAAAGCGGACTAGAGGAAGACGCCGGTGAAATACATTCACTATCTGCCATCGCCGCCCTTATTCCCGACGTGGCTGCCACCAGTGACAGTGGTGAGGTCGGAGACCAGCCCTTGGACGAGAACTGGAAGCCCGTTCGACCACCCCGCCGGGCGAAAAAGGCACCAGTAACGCTACTGCCTAGTCTGCAGTTGCCAATTACGCCACTGCCTGATTTGCAGCCACTAGTAACGACACCGATTAATTTGCCGTTACTATTTACACCGCTACCCGCTAAGCAATTACCAGAGATGTCACTGCCTGAGGGGCCATTGCCTGATATGAAGTCGCAAGTAACGACACTGATCAATGTGTCGTTGCTAGTGACACCACTAGCCGCAAAGATAGTGCCAGAGATGTCGCTGCCTGAGTCGACAGTGCCTGATGCGAGGTCGCCAGTAACGATACTGCCGGATGAGCAGCTACCAGATACGCAGCCGCTGGTAATGCCGCTGATAACGACGCCGCTGGTTGCGGCCATGCTTGATATGCGTACACCGGGTAAGCCGCTGCCTATGATGCCACCCGACGTTTGGCCGTCTGGTAGACCATCACCCGAAGTGCTACGCAAGCGTGCGCCCGATATGCAGCTTAGAGAGCTGCCTGAGATGAGCCTGGAGTCGCCGCCTATGATAAAAAAGGTTGCGACCATCCGCCCTGCCACCCGAACTGTGGGAGATAAGCCTGGAGTCGCCGCCTACGCTGACGATATTACGGCCGGCCGCAAAGCCACCCGATACGCCGTTCAGTGATCCGGTGAAGTTTAAGTGGGAATCTTCGTTGCGCAAACTTACGCCACCGCCAAAGCCGCCTGATGAGACGTCGCGACGCCGACGAACGCGCCACTTCGCTTAGTGACTTATGCGCGTATTTACAGAATTTCTTGCAGTTTAGAACGTTAGTTTTAGTGTTCGATATGTCATTTCCATTCTGTGTTTGTGTTTGAGTTGAAATTTCTCTTTAGTGCTTATGTTTAATTTGACATTTCTATTTTTGTGGTTTTTATGATTGACATTCCTGTTTGTTTTTACGTTATTTTTGAGCTTATTTTATATTTTGCTGGAAGAGCTGCAGACGGTTATTGAACATTGGGAGTGTGGTGATTTGACACCGCCCCGTACTTATGGGGCGGACAGGGTCTTCAAAACCAATCTGCAGACTCTTCCTATTAATGAAAATTTAAGAATGTAATACCCCTGCTGAGGCGTTAAGGGTGGGGGTCGGATTTGTTGGTTGATGTTGTTGATTTGCAGTTTGAAGTGGGGGGGAAGCGCCTGCGATCCTGCCAGAGTCAGTGGGGTTCCGACCGTTCTGGAGAGGAGGTCGCGGCAACGCCTGATCCCTTCGATTACTATAAAACCACTTACACAGTTTAAATTAAAAGTATGTAATTCTGTTGTGTCTAATGTCTTGTGAAACTGTAGCTAATTGCAATTAAACCAGATGAGTACGCGGATAAACGACCGGGGTTTTAATGGAAGGAACCGTTGTTTTCTCCTTTGTTGTCCTTATCCCAGGACGCGGGCCTTGAAGTGTGTTGAAGCCCGCACCCCGCTTCTCCCCGCTCCTACACCGTCATCCCTCGAGCGGCGAGCGAGACAGATGTGATTTGTGTCGTTTGTTGTTGTTTCTTTTCTCCTACTCTCTCAAAACGTGATCGTTTTCTGTTGTTTTTTTGCGAAAAATCACTCTCGTCACAGGAAATTTTTATTGGCCATTTATCAAGAATAAAATTTCCGTTTTCTGTTTCATTGATTTTAAATAAAATTTCGGTTTTCGGATGCCATGATTTAATTTTTTTTAAGTTCATTATATGATTCTTCATAACGTGTCATAACCATTTTTAAATCACGCTGGAATTGCACAGCTCGTTCATGGTACTGTCGGTCTTTTAGACTCACATAATGCAGTGCACGTGTGATTTTTGTCTTTGGTTTAAAACCGTGTTAAAGTATGTAAAAACAATGTAAAAAAAATATCAGTTCTTTTTCTTGGACCGTGCTATTTCGAATCCTTGCAAAAAGAGAATTTCGTGTACTTACTCTAGTAACTAGATTGATATCTGAATTAATTTTAATACTGATTTAAAAATAATGACTTTTAACCGTTATTGGGAAATCAATCGCATAACAATAGTTACAAACCCAAAGAATTCTTCAATTATAGCCGGTCATAAAACCAACTATCATTGAAATATAATCGGGAAGAAATATAACATACTACCTACTATTTTTAAATTGGCGAGTTTTGTTAGGCTAAATAATATCACAATAAATTATTCTGATCGCTGGAATAATTTATGATTATTTTACGAACTAAAAGTATAGTTCTCTATGGTCAATACATACAGAGAGATAAATTTCCTGTCCGCTTCTATTTTTGAAAATATTCAAAGCAGATTAGCCATTCCTATTTCAAAATAATTTATTCTTGTAATTTTGCGACGAAACAAGGCGTAGTGATGACATCAGACGTAAATCAGTAGACAATAGAGTGGGTGTGAAGAAAAGACCCATTCCAGTTCCGGTAAAGTTCGCACCTGCAGATTGAATGCCTGATGTCAGCCAAGCCAAAGTCTACCCGAAACGAGAAGACGCGATGAAAGGAACGAAGTATGAGAAACTTTCCATCGGAATTCTAATAAGAGAGATGCGGTGAGGAACTTTTATTGTCCTTTATCATAGAAATAGCTATTTGGTTTAACATTATTCTCTCGCCTATAAAAATGCATGAAGAATTGTTTTGAAGAATTATTATCGTCGTAAATACATACATTCAATGCTCCCTTTAAGAGGCGTAAGAGGTATAGGTAGGTGAACTGGATTGTTGTTTTTGTAAAATATGTGATGTCACTTTGACGAACCAAATTTTTATTGTCACCAAAACAGTGTTGCAAACAAAGTAGATTGTAATTTAACAAATGCAAAAATGGCGACTGCCATATGATATCCGGCTCACCTATATTTCTCACACCATGGGCTGAGCAGACCAAATCAACAAATGCGCGAGGTAATTTTAAACTTTTTGTTAACAGCAGTACATATATCATATTTTTGATGGTGTGTTCCAATCCTAAAAAACGGAATATAGTCAGAACAATTAGCTAACCACTGGTTCTGACCTAACTCTCTCCCTCTTACTCTTTTCGAAAAGATATGTTAAGCGACTGAGTAACAAGCGGTTCTCGTAGAAAAAATCTACTGTTTAGATAGCACTAAAAATTATTGGAAATTTTTATATTACCTACAAATTATATTAATAAAATATGTATTTTTGTAATCTCAAATAACTTGTCATTAATGTCGAAACCCTCCAAATGAAAGCATAACTATCAATATAAGTTAAAAAATGGTAATAAAACATAAAAAAACAACGAAAAAAGGAAAAAATATTGTAAATTCTGAATATTTGTATTCTTAAAAGATACATTCTCGGTTAAATTCCATCTCGAAGGAATTTAGTATTTTGATACAAATTTCCTGCAATTTGTAGGATATTTAAATTGAAAATTAATTACTCACTAAACCAAAATAAATATTGAAAACCGAATTAAAAATATGTGGATTATTTCAAGAATATACTGACAGAACGCATTGAGTCAGTTTTTGATGGTTTTTTAAAAACGGAGCGAAAGTGAGACCGATTAGCTAAGTAATCCTGTTCTAGCCCTATTCTTCAATCCCTACTTTCTTCAAAAAAGAAGAGGTTGAGCAACTGAGTAACAAGCAGTTCTTGTAGAAAACTTCTGTTGAGATACCTCCATTCGGAGGCCATATCCTCCACGTTGAGAGCCGACATGGTAAAAAATAAAGACATGGAAATAAAATAAGCAAAAATAGTGTTGATATATCTTTAATAATGATTTTAAAATATAAATCGATCAATCGAATAATGTTTAACAATTATAGTCTGTGAAATTTTTGACAATATTTTAATTTCAATGACGAAATAAAATAACTTATATACAAAACAGCTTTTATTGCACTTAACATACAAAATATAAATGTGAACGAAATTTAATAATATTCACTGCGTATATTTCATTTGACGCACAATTTATTCTCCTAATCTGTAAGTCTATTTTACCCTCGGTAAATGATATCCACATCAACCAGTTCTTAAAAAAGGGAAAATATTTTTTTAATAGAATAACATCTTCTATTTGTATACTTCCACGTGTCGCCGCTGGTTCTAAAATACATCCTATGTGACTTATTGTACACAAATTACACTTTGCCCATAGACTTTAATAGAATAATATTATTCACTATGATTTACTATCACCAAAATGGGCTTACAAGTAATTCTATAAATGATATTACCGAGTCAAAAATATTGCTTTTCATAGAATTTAAATTTTTGAAACATAAGATTTTGATGGTTTACAGTTGCGAGACATAGCGCATCACGGAAGTTTGAACACAGATGCTTGAAAAAAACACAAGTGGGGAGGCAGTTTGATTTCGTTAAGAATCAAAAGTTAATTAAGCTGACTGTGGAGCCTTTCATCATGTCTAAAATTAATAAGATCCACGATACAAATTTCACCGATCTTTTCTTCCAGCTCGATGGATTCTATCATCCTGGAAAGCTACAACTGCCATCCATGCAATGTCTTTGGCAGAATAACAGAACACAGAGAAAGCACCATCTGGAGGATATAAGCTGCCATGCCAAACAAGAAAAAGATAAGTATTTATTGCAGAACCAACAATGATATATGAAATAGTTGATTATATTTAAATTTGAATTATTGAGATTTTGTACAACTCCATGTGTTTTGTCACTAACGACCCGGGTTTCGCCTTTCGGCATCTTCAGGCATTCGAGCACATGAATGAACTCGAACTTACAGACAGTAAACAGTGTCTAACAATTCAAATTTGATATTGAAATTCTATCAAGCACCCTCAGTCGATGTCTTAAATTATAGATTATATTTAAGTCAATATAATGAAAATATTATACTGGACAAGCATGGAATTTTTATTTTGAAATATCTACCTAAAATCTAGGTTAGTTTTGACATTTTCATTCAATCATGCTATGTTCAAAATCTTGGAAATTACATGGCTAAGTCCATTTTTGTCTGAAATGATTTCGGGACAGTGCGTAATTTTATTTTGGGATTACAAGTAACAATTCTCGAATGATTTATCACATGGTAAAGACGAAAAGTTTTGCAATCTTCTGAAAAGGTTCAATTATTCAATTATTTTTGTTTTGACAAACGATTTCCAAAAATACTTCTTTTTCCAGCTCTATTGTCTGGCAAAACATACATATTATCGTTTTCATTGCAAAATTGTGTATATATGCATATGCAAAATCGCCCATAAGTGGATGAAAAAATATACATATATTTAATATTAATTACGTGCTTTTTATTTTTGTTTTAATTCGATTAAGTTGTTTTTTAAATTGTTTTTATGCTTCTCTGAAAAATTGAGATTTTGCAGATATACAATTTTGGAATGGAAACAACAATATTTTTTAAATTTAAAATTCTCAAAATCAATAAAGATTGTATAATAATAAATTTGATTAAAATAAAAACAACTTTTTAAATTGAATCACTATAAACCATGAAAATTAGTGCTAACCCTTTTACTTCCAGATGATTTTGACATGCATGTGCATAAAATCCCAAGCATCTTAGATTTTATTTTTATAAATAAATAATTGAAAAAAATATTTAGATTTTCATCATTAAAACAAAAAAAACAAGATTTGTAAAGTGTTAGACTGATGGTAGTAAGAGTGTTCATGTCTTAAGGTTTTTTCGAGAACAACACAAATCAAGCAACTTTCCCATATTTATTAAAGGTTTTTCTTTAGCATAACTGAAAATAACAAACACACAAAGTGCTGTTTTTCAACATCACATTTTTATTTCTTTCACAATTCGACTAAATATTACATAATGATCAGAACCGGTTTCGCTCATCACGAGCGTTATCGACTGATAAAAATATTTATTTTGTATAAATCTGATCATTATAAATGTGTGAAAGTAGTACAAACAGATTGTGTTTTATTTTTAAACATAATTTCTTTCCACCAAGAATTGACAGTTAACACCTTACAATAATTAGTCTCCTACAACAAAATACAAAATTCATTTGTTAAATAAAATTAACAGCAATGTCACGGCGCGCTTGAAAACATTTTACAATCAACAGTCTTTGAGGAGTTTTAAATAATTAGGCTTCATCGTCGCTTTCATTGTGTCGTCCAGCTCCGACATTCTGTGCTGCTTCATGTGACTCTTCATATTCCCGCGCTGCGCATATCCTCTCTTACAGACCGGACATTTGTAGGGCGTTTCTCCAGTGTGCAGTCGCATGTGTTCTTTTAAATAGTCATCATGAAAGAACGCAGAATCGCACAAGGTACATACACTAGGTCGCTCTCCTACAAAAGAAATTCAATCTTTGAAATATATATATATATATATAATAATTTATTGATTAATAACAATAGAATTATGATAATACTTTTGTTCTATGGTGGAAAATAACTAGGTTTAACACTTTCAGCGACATAGCCAAGTATTACGTGCTATCTATTATCTTTTGCTGGAATCGAAATTTTCACTACACATATCAATAAGTGATTTTTGGCAGTAAGATCATATTTATTATTTGTTTCAAATTAACGAAAAAACTAGACCTAACAAAACACACATGGGAGAAATTCATGCTCACCGGTATGGACTGATCTCACATGTATGTCGACAGATTTCTGCGTTCGGTATTTTTGTGAGCAGAAATTGCAAGATTTCCAAACGAGATTCTCAGAATGCGACTTCATGTGCTGTCTGAGGCCAGAGATGAAAGCGTACTGCTTCCCGCATTCGTTGCAGATGAACTCCCGCTTTGCGCTGTGGCATCTCTTCACGTGCCTCACCATGTAATGATCCAATTTGAACATTTTCTTACAGTTGGGATCTTGACATTTTATCGATCCCGTCAACACTTCGTGCTTCAGCAGTATGTGACAGTTGAGATGATACTTGGACTTGAATATTTGCCCGCATGTATCGCAGAGGTTGACGGATTTTTTCGGTTTTTTCCGTTTGGGCAATATTTTTTTTGCGGATCTCTTGATTTCTTTCTTTATTATCAATTCCTCTTCGTATTCCTTTTTTATTTTCGATAATTCTGATAAGCTTTGTTTATTACTTTCCTTCTTACTGTCGGTCGAATCAAACCTGAAAATTAAAATAAATCTTTCACGCTAAACTTAATTGCTCCAAATATTATATTACTATAATACTTTGTGTAGTAAAAAAGGAAGACTTGCAATAGATGCCCAAAACATATATTGGTGAATATATTCTATGTTTCGACTGACATTGTGAATATTCTTCTGGCTCGAAGAAGGCCATATCTACATTTTTCTTTTTCCAAACAACTCAGCGGTGACTTTATGAAAATTCATTTTAAGTACAAAATGAAATTATCTTTGTTATTACAGTGTTTGTGTTACAAAGTATGACACCCACTCTTAGTAACATCAATATAAATAAATAATTAGAATCAGTGTCTACGTTATAGTTCATATCTATTAGTATATGTCAAAGGCTATATCTACCTCCATTCGTTCCCATTCCATGAACATGTTCCTTCTAATAGTGATGTGGCAATACTGTTAGTAACATTATCATTCTTTTTAAGAGTGCGAGTCACAGGATTAGATTTCTTTTTCTTTTTGATCTTTCGTAACGATGTTATTCTATCTTTTGAGTGTTTCCATTCCTTTTTTTTTGAAAGCTTGATAGAGTCGACGACAACTTCTCGATTTGGTTTTAAGTCAGCCAGAATTTCTCCGTCACTCGAATTGCACTCTTTCACATTATCAATGTCACATTCTACATTATCAAAATAGTCATCGGGGAAGTCGTAATTGTATTCCTCGTTTTCCACTTTCAAAGCCGCCTTTGTGAATCCGTTTCTTAACTTGAAGTCTGAAGCTTCACACTTTTGTTTGAATTCAAATGCGGTGTTAAGCATAGAATAGCATAATGAACATATGCTGCTCGGATATTCATCTTCTTCAGTAATCTGGAATCATCAATTAGGAAGGGTTCATTTGATTTATTATTGTTGCAATATCTATATTGAAGTAACTGAAGCCTGTCAAGACAATTTTTTTTATTTTTTTTATACTATGTCCTCTCCCAATGTAAAGCATAATGTCGAAACTCCCTACGTATAATCCTGTATCTGCAAACATTAAATATTACAAGAGAGTCTGAAACATTGAAAACGCAATTGTAACAGCTGCACATATCTTTTTCAAAATTGGGACAGTGCTACTATTTTAAATCTAATTTTCCCAATGTCGTTTGATGCCTACCCATGGAACTGAGTGCATAGACAACAAAAATACCAGCGTATAATCACGTATTTGGCACTTACTTACATGATTATACGTAGGGAGTATCGATTGCAATTAACACTTCTCAAAAAAGCTCTACTTGTTTTCCAGATGCTAATCCCTCTTTTTCAGAGAGAATAATGACAGAAGGATTTGGCTAGGACAGAACTAGTAGTACCTAGTTGTTCTCACTAGGCCCCAATGTTTTTAGGATCACAGGCAATCGAGACATCATAGACATCCATGCCTTCAAACACAAATCCATAAATGCATTAAAATTTATTTATGAAAGTGTCTGTAATCGATTTCCAACCTTAAGAGGAGGACTTTTACTGCTCAGCTATAGGGATGGATTTTTTCTGGATAATAATAAATATTTGACAATACAGCTAACTTGTCAGGTATTTTGAAATCATGTAAGATAAACTCAATAACAAATTAGGCAAAATCACTCGAGAACAACTCGAGGAGAAAAAAATCATAAAGACCCATGCCCGAGATCTTCTATTCATGTTATGGCAACCAGAACAGAACAAACTGAACATGCAGGACATATTGAAAAAATCGTTTTCTTCTGATTTTACAATAAGATAAACTAATATTGAAAATTTTCAAAACATTATTAAATCTATATTACTCAACAATCACGTTTCACTGAAGATACTATTACGATTAGTGTACATAAATGAAGAAAACATCTGATTACCTGAATAGTAGAACAAGCCATAACTTTCAAGTAAACTTTAGTGTTTTCCTCTTCACAAAAAAGCGACAAGTCAGCTCCGCCTTCTAGACAAACCCTGCATATGCCTTTTACGTCGTTTTCAATATCCATTTTTACATTGATGCATTTATTATATCGACATTATAATACTTATGTTTGAGTATTACAATAATATTGACATTCTAACCTCACACGATTGACAGAAGCAAACGTCACTTTCGGACATATAAATATAAGTCAGTATTGCCGTGAGGTTGGTACTATTTCTACAAATCAAAATATGTACATTTTCTAAAACATTCTTAGTATAGTAGGAAAACATGGAGTACGGGTTCCTTATAACTCATTTTCATATGAGCTCACCTTAAATTATGTAATTAAAACGCATTGACAATATATTTTTTAGAATATCTGATACAGAACTTCCCAAAGTTTTATGAACCATGGCCCGTTTTAATTACCAAGGAATGTGAGAACCCTGTAGGATCGCGAACCACCGGTTAGGAACCAGATCTTATTATGGGAAATATCAAGTTGATCAAAGCTTGAATAAACTATTATATTACTCTTGAACTGTTACACGTTGTGACTTTTTAAATGTGAAGTATAAACTTTGAGTCCAAAATCACAATGTGAAGCACTGTAAACATAACAATCAGTCATTTTAAAAATACAATATTCGCCTAAATGTAAAGTTAGGCTTGTTAAATAATATAAGGAACAAGGGTTCCCTTACACACAGTTCCCTGCGTCACAAAAATAAATACTTACTTCCCAATAGGATTTCTCTCGATAGTTGGACATAATACATAAGTATTCATAACCATAGTATTGATATTTTCACCCTTAGAAATACTTGTATTCTCACAATATATTTTTTGACTGCAAGTCTGTGGTTAGTAAACATAATGTTGTAAATTGTTTAGGAACCAAATAAAGAGATGATGCATCATACTCCAGCACTCAGAAATGGATTTATGATCAAACCACACTGTTCGAAGAGAGTGTTGAAAAATTCAGTCAACCAGAGACCACTATGAAGAGCATAGAGCATCCAAACGCGCTAAATTGACAACTGTGACCACTGAGTTTGCTGGACGTATGTAACAGAAACAACATATATTATATTATATTTATGTAGAAGTAGCATAAGAAGAGAGTGGCAGTAGATCAAATATTGCCAGTTAGCTAATACAATGAAAAATGATATTGCACAACTTCATTCATTTAGATATGACATGTAAAAACTGATTTGCAAAATATTGTAAGATAAGAATGATTATCAGTAAAAAACGTATCTTGAGCTAAGTTTGTTTGGATAGATCAAAGCTGACAATGAATTGAGAATACACCTGACCCATCCTCTTTTTTTAATGCTTATTTCTACACTGTTTCAAAATTGCATAATCCAATGTAATGAAACCCATCTTTCATTTGCTTATTTTCTTTACGGATTTATATTTGTCTAAATGGAAACTGCAATAGAAGAGCATAATGAATCTTTTATTTTAGTCTGTTTTATTTATAAAAAATTGTTTTAAAAAAACACCTTTACCTACCTCTTTGACCTGTGGTGTAGTTAACTTGATAATACTGCTTTTGTTTCAAGACGGGATGATCTTTTGGCTCATATTTTGGATATGTCTCCGGGCTATTGTATATAAAATAAAACAACCATATTTTTTGTGATTGATTTTTTTTATTCATAACTGACATAATGACAACTTTCAATAATTCAACAAAATAGACTCTAATTCAAAATACATATTTACATCTTATTAAAAAGTGAAATGAAGCTTTCAAATAATTTTATTCAAATGTATGAAATGTTTAAGCCTCGCGTTAAGTGAGGGCAGGACGCAGATTCATTCTACTCATATATTTGAGAAACCTTTCAAACATGTGAACATTGTATTATGTTAGCGAGGAATGTTCAATTTTCTTTCTACTGCACGCACAATATTACCTAATGTATAACATGTATTCAAATTCACACATTCTGATATTGTAACAGTTTGGAATACAATAAAGAGGATTTAGCCAATAATTATATTGAATGTATAAAGGTTATATTTGTCCGATTGATACAATAAATAAGCATAATAGGTCCATAGAAAAGGGAGAAACAATTTTAGAAAAAGTATGAGTTTCCTATACAGAATAATTATTTAAAAAATATCCCAGGTAAATTCTGTGAAGTATTAAAATGTAACTGTTCTGTTATTAAACTTAATATTATGTAGTATAGACAAATTCACTAAATACACTGTTAAGTTAACAAAAATAATACTGCTTCTCCAAGTACACAAGAAGAGCAACAAAAAAAATCACATTTTGTATCAATACAAGTGAACTTATTTATTTTGATAATGGGAACACTGAACCCTTTCGGATTGAGTCTGTTATCAACATTTATGCATTACAATAATAACAGTATTGTCATATATTATATTTTAACAGCATAACCAAACAACGATGATTACATGTGACATTTTTATAATACACATAATAAATATTTACATTTCACCATTGAGGTTTTTAAAACGTTCTCGATTCTAATAAAATTTTACCATTACTTTTATTCATAAAGAAAAATGCAACAGCAGCAAACTGAAAAATTATACATGGTTTATTAAAATTTCTAGCACAAACCGGACGAGTGCTTTCGCAAATCGCTTAATTTCTAACAAATTATTGTGGTTTTGATCACGTTTGATGACCGTCTCGAATCTACTTAGAAGAGCAAGTCTTCGTCTCCTTCATCAAGAAGATTTGCGACATCGCGGACGTCGGTCCCTTGAGCTATCAGCATCGCCTTTCTCTGTATAAAAAAAACATAAAATAAAATTTAATTTATCTGGAATATCACATGCTCATAATGGGACAACCTTTACCACAATATTTTAGGTTATTTCCATGAATCAAACATCTTTTTTTTTCAATTTATATATTAGTAGCATGTTGTGGAAAATCTCAGCAGTAACAAACCTCAATAAGACAAACATACAATGGGAATAAAAAGATTTCTTTGAGGCACATTCATGTTTACAGAAATTATTTTTCTTACATTTACATTTTTTATTACATTAAACTGATTAAATTTAATATGATGCATATTTTGTATAACTTAAATTGTACGTTTTACGAATTGAGTGCTAAAATCAATTTCACAACTATCATAAAACTGATATTACTTATTGTGACATAACAGGTATTATGTCACATCAGTCATAGACAACTATAAATGTTCAGAAATTCTAGCATTCATATCATAGCAAAACATAAGTCTGTCATATTTATGCCAGATGTTCTATCACTAGATTTTTGTTGACATACCATATTATTTCTAATAACATGAACTGTTGGATTTTGATAGTGTTTCCTGATGTAATTTTTATTTGCATTGTCATTGGGAATGTCACAGCTCCAGTTCTTTGGATACAGCACTGATAGCTTGGAGCTTCAAGCAATTATAACAATATAATTTAAGACATCGACTGAGGGTGCTTGATGGAATTTCAATATCAAATTTGGATTATTGAGATTTTGTACACTTCCATGTATTTTGTCACTAACGACCCGGGTTTCGCCTTTCGGCATCTTCAGGCATTCGAGCACACGAATGGACTCGAACTGACACCAGTTCGAGAACTGACTCAGTTCGAGTCCATTCGTGTGCTCGAATGCCTGAAGATGCCGAAAGGCGAAACCCGGGTCGTTAGTGACAAAATACATGGAAGTGTACAAAATCTCAATAATCCAAATTATAACAATGTCATGTGTAGTCAACATCATAGCTTATAAGGCGTCAAGTCACTCTCACAACTGTCTTTTGATAAGGGCACTGAGAAATGTAGAACACGATGACAACCATAACTTTAGTGATTATTTTCTCACATTTTCACTAAATCGGTGAGGAAAAAATCTATTAACTGTTTGATTTTTAATTCAATTAAATTCTTGAGCTCCAATTTAACAAGGATTATTATTAGGGGATATTAATAATGTAAAGAAAGACTTACAGCTTCTGCCTTCTGTCTAGATATACGTTTCTTGTCTTGAATCTTTTTGAGACGGTAAAACTCTTCTCTTTCAAGTTCGTCTAACTCGGAAATGATGTAAGCCAACGTGCGTTCAATTCGAGGAATGATCACTATAAAACAAATGTAAAATTGAGTGTAGGGTCAGTAATCTAAAACAGTGATATAAAATTAAATTAAAAATTGATAACTTAGTTATTCCACTTGGTTTATCACTAACGTGACGCGCGGTTAGTCTGAAGATGCTTCTTAAAAAGGCGAAACGCGTCACGTTAGTGATAAACCAAGTGGAATAATTAAGTTATCAATTTTTAATTTAATTTTATATTAAAAATGAACTTCAACAAAGTTACCACCGAATCCATAGAAAATATTAAAAAATATCGGTTTATTTAAATATTGACAACTCTAATTTACCCAAGACTTTGTTTTACAATATCTTGATGTATGAACCAGGTTTTCTTCAGTTGAAAATATTACTGTTCCGTGCATGACAACAATCATAATACTATACTCTAGTTGTAATGTGAATTTTGGAGGTAGGGTTTTGATTTGCATGACAAGAACACAGTGCACAACAATTATTATTGAGACCGCAAGCAAATATAATTGCAAATCCATTTTTTGTTTAAAACCAACTGTCAATGGCCATTATTTGGAAAATTTTTACATTCATTATATTGATTAGAGCGACAGTCAAGAATGAGCATTCATATATTGAAGAATCAAAATAAACAAAAGATATTGCGTAACATATGCAATTCCAAACAATCTACTACTAATAGCATATATAGTACCTACTAATTACTATTGTATTTCCTTGAGAAATAAGGTGGTGTATCAATATTTTAGTGTGGTATATGATTCAATATAAATTATACAAATTTTAGAACACTGCGTCTGCCCAATGGCCAAAGGCACTAAATGATAGTGATGATTTAGACTAATTTAGAGGTTAAAAGCATAATATCCTTAAAAAATGAAATAACATTAAAAACAATTTTGTACTGCTTTCTACATCTTCGTTTTTGCTGAGATTGAAACTCAATGGCATAGATGGTTAATTGGAACTGACTATTATGAAAATAACGCAACAATCTCTTTCAAATACATGAGAAAATAATATGAAACGCTTTTTAGCATACTAGGTTATTGCTAAGAGTGGTTAACATAGAACAACATCATATAAAATTACGAATTAATTGAGATCATACCATGCTCAATTGCGTTGACACGTCTGTTTGTGATTTTAATGACGTCGTCCAATGTAACGAATGATGTCTGAAGAGACGCCAACTCCACCAACAACTTAACAGCGCTTTGATAGTTTTTCTTCAGCTTAGCGAGCTGCTGTCCTCCTCTGGACAGGCCGGCCAACTCGTAGGTGTCGGTTCCGTCCTGGTACGATTCGAAGACAGGAAGAGTTACACCTATAAGCGTTAGGAAAAATATTGGTATCAAAAACTTTCAAAGAAACGGACAGGGATACATTCCGGAAACCGTTAGATCAATTGAATAATTTAAGTTTCTTCTCAAAAAAAATATAATATGTAAGTCTGCTTCCAATGCATGTAGACTTTATTCTCATTGACCAGATTTACTTATAAAATAATGAGTCCAACTCACCGGCTACATTGTCTTTCTTGGTGCGAATCTTGATTTGAGCTTTGGTGACATTCTGAACGACGATTTGGTTGATATCTCCACAGGCGAACTTCGCCTCCGCCAGGGAGAAAGCTGCCTCTTTCATCACTTCACCCATTAAAGTTTTAGTCTAAAATGAAATTAGCTGCTTTTGAAACATGCATTTAATATTGTAATTGAAGGATTAAGAGCGCCAATAATATTGTGCAATCAATTTTAAGGTGTCAACTATCAATTCTTGGTGGAAAGGCCTATTTTAAAAATAAAAAAACATTTGTTTTTTACTACTTCCACATTTTTATAATGTTGGGGACTGGTTTCACTCATCGTGAGCATTATTAACTGGTTCATGAGTAGGGTAAATATGCTTTACTTGTGTAAATATGCTACCCTTTTTCTTTCTGAAAAATGGTAGCATTATTAACTGGTTCATGAGTAGGGTAAATATGCTTTACTTGTGTAAATATGCTACCCTTTTTCTTTCTGAAAAATGGTTTAATGCTGCTGAAAACAATGCAATTCTTCAGGGGAATTTAATGGCGGATATGCAATTGTCAAAACATTAAACATGAGAATCAAGGAAACCGATAATTTATGCAAATAAAGAAGTTTTTTTAATGTAAATTCGCAACTGTACTTCAATTTTTTCTCTATGGTCTATTCTAAGAACATTTGACATATTATAGCGATTCTTCTATGCTGATTTTAAAATTGAATTGTTGACATTGCTGATATTACATTCGTATTTTTCATAAATTATTGGTTTCCCTGATGTTCATATATGACAATTTGGCATTTTCCTATTCGTAATTAAATTTCCTACAGAATTGCATTGTTATTATCAGCATTTAGTAAATTTTCGGAAAGAATTATATTTTATTTAAAAAAAAAATGCACAAGTAATTCTGATAATGGTCTGAGTTTGCATTGATATCACCACAATCACATATTATTAGACTACAGACTTGGCTTTTAAGGAATGGCGTTAAGGATTTAGTAAAGACATCCAATAATCATTAAAATATACAATATAAGAAATATCTTTTAGATGTTTTATCATAGTTTTTTGGTAGATGGATAAAACTAGAAAAATGAAAAAATATTACGGCTCGTCATAGATTTGATATTGTATCATAGAATCGATATAGGTAGATCGTTGGATTCGTTTTCAAATAAGTCGTGTAGTGTCAAACTTGGACAATTTACAAACCTCAATAATCTTTCCTAAGATCATCCTGAATCGCATCTGGAGGGCATCCGCCTTCTTTTTGAGCAGTCCATGCCCCTTTTGAGCTCCGGCCAGACGACTTTTCATTAACATTTGAGCCCTGCGTAGATAGAAACATAAACCAGGCTGATAGATATTTCTAAAAACAATATGACCCTCCCATGGAAATAATTTCTATAAGGAAGAATAACCCTTAAAATAAAGAAAATTGAGATGACACGTTTCATAAATCATTGAGACACAAACATTTGGCAAATAATAATTATTTACTTACCCCCTGGAGGGGAATATAGGTAGCCTTTCTTTACCAGACATATTTTCTTCGTTACAAGCAAACTAAAGTCAGCTGACACTTCGATCGCTCGTCTTGTGATGGCGAGCGCTGGCGGTGCTGGCAGCGCTTATTATTTCTTTATGTTATGGCAACATTTATCAGGTTTTTGAAAAATTTATCTTTTTATACCTACCTATTTCTAATGCTAAAACGTGATTACCGTCAACTGGGGTTATTTCACCTACCAAGTATAATGCCACCTAATAAAAATTATTTTGTTTATCTGGCCTTAACATATGTTAACACTCGAGTACCTACACACGATATTTGTTTACAACTTTATTCAAAATCACTATAATCACACTAAACTTTTTAAACATCTAGAATTTCTCATAGGTAGTAGGTAAGTTATTGTAAAAAAATATTTTTGTAATTGGTGTGTGCATATGCGTCTGGTTTTTCTACGGTTACTATTTTGTTAATTTGTATTTCCTGGATTACGCATTTATTTTTTGTAGTTTTTATTGTTGTAAGCATTTACCTGCAAGTATTCAATAAAGTAAATATTGTCGATTTATATTCTAATGTATTGATTTAATTGATATAAACATGTAGGTGAAATATTACTGATACGGGGTTGTCTAACCCATTTTTTTAAAAATTCGAGTAGCTTATTCCTTATCACTACTACGTTATAACAGCAATGAGGTAGAATAATATTCTTAGCATGTGCCGCAAACATATTACATACCATAACGTAAATACATTAATCGTTTTTGTGTGTTTTTGCATCGTCAAAATTTTCTAGGCGGAGTTACCCTTGGGTCAGTAAACTGACGATTTCATACCTTTTGAAAATGAAACTTAGGGTTGTGCAAGCGATGTAATTAATTCATTTTTGTGCATACACTATGTTCAGATGTTTTTATATGGTAATGTGCATATTAATTAGGTAAGAAAATAATTTGTGAAACCATTATTTTTGTATGCTTTTTGTATTTTGTCAACAAATCAATTATATCACCCTACAACGCCAGTGAAATAATTTGTGGAAAATTTTACATTCCATTATCTTTAATTTAATAACACTGCATTTGTAACATAAATTGAAACAAATTCCATAAATGCTACTGGCTTACAATCTTTTGTTTTTAGCAAAAATAAAAACTAGGAAAAAATATTGAAAAACAAAATTATTATTAAATTGGAGAGAATTTGCTAATTTCTAAATAAACTTCTAATTTTAAAATATCTAACTCCACTATTGTCTATTGAAATCTGTCGGGAATGTGTCGTTCGTATGCCGCTCTACAAATACAATGTTTAAAAGTCGTTTGTTTTTGTTGATAACGCAAATAAAACATTCTCAAATTCTAATTGTGAGTACAAAACATGTTTTCCATAAAATATTTACATACTTTTATAGATATATGTTTGATATTATGCTTTTAAAATCAATTAAGGTAGATGTCAATTTTTCCGTTATCAATATTACATTTTAAATACCGTTATAGTATTTGCAGTCTTATTACTGTATAACCGGATCATTATAATTAGTTCAAATACATATCAAAAATAATATAAAAATTTAATAAAAAACAATTTTAATTTACATCATTTCGTGGGCGAAGAAAAATACTCGTTCAATTAATTAAACAAAAACAAGAAGAAAAATTATTGTTACAACGTTTGCAACATGATAGGTACTAAATATAGTATTATGAAATTTGAAAATAGACAATAGTTCTTCAAATGTTATTCATAGTAGCATTAATACTGAACCACGGTATTTCAGTGATACATTTTTTGAAGGAAAAAATGATATTTCTTTAACTATTGCAACTGAAAGAAGAATTCAACAACATTTAAGTTCGAGTCCGATAATAAATTCGTTTATTGATTGATGGTAGTGATTACGTTATTTCTTTGGATCCATATTCTGAGCATTCAGATTTTGATAAATACATCAGCCTTCAGCCAAAGAAGAATAGGAGTAAAAGATGTGAAGTAACCTTACTTACATGGGTTACAGAAAAAACAAAAGGAAACGTGAAAAATGTGAATTTTTTTACCATGTCCATTCCCAAATGTAGAGCATATGGCCTCCTAACGGAGGTATCTTAACGGAAGTGTTTTTCTACGAGAGCTGTGTGTTACTCAGTTGCTCAACCTCTCTTTTTCGAAGAGGGTAAGGATATTAGGATAGAGCTAAGACAAGAATTGTGGTTACCTAATCGCTCTCGCTACGCCTTGTTTTTAGGATAGGATGGGTTGAAGGGAGTTTTAGACACGAAAAACATGAAAAAAATTTCAGACATGTCATTTTTTTATTTTAAGTAATTACGAAGTGTTTTTTTCAATAATTTAAAATTCCAAAATTACGTTTCCTGGTGTGGTGATAAAGAATAATATATTATAATTCTTTTTATCATTATTACCACACTAGAACAATCTGACCAACGTCAATAACGTAAACAATATAAATGCCACTGTAAGAATACAAGTTTCATTACAAAATATTTCGAACAAATGTCATGAATGTCAATGGTGTGGTGTAATTTTATGTTAGTTATAAAAATATCTTTATCCTTTCCCGATCACCTCTTACCTCGGAATCTTTGACATGCCCTTGCGTGGTAAATGAAGAAAAATTTTAACACTGACATACCGGTGAGTGTTAAATCTTCTTTTGCTGTGATTGAATTGCGCGATCTAGGAAAGTGTTCATTTCCTGATTGTTTTCATCTCACAATAGACATTTGCCGCTACGTTCTTTTGTCATTTTAAACCACCACGGAAGCCTTTGTTGTATTCCTGCACACATTTACTAGCGATGTATAATATTTGTGTAAAATCCGTGCTTTGTTTTTTAGTTATCTACCTAGCTATGTTTTTTTCCGTGTAGGATATAAAATCTTAGTAAACCGGTGTTTTTATTTCTGTTAAAATGTTAAACATGAAAGCGCTTTCCTTATTATAAAAATATATACATACAATTGTCTATTTCGATTTTATATTTTCAACCATTTTTACCATTCTATGATATGAAATATAATTGCAGTGAATAAATAATACAGACTAAAAATACATATTCATTGTTTTAGATGCATATTCATTTTTAATTCACTCAATAAAATGTAAGATTTTAAGTTGGTGTCTCTACTAATAATTGTCATTATGAGATAGACAACAGAATGTACTTTGAAATATTGTATATATGGAAAGTAAACTAGAATGTAATATTGACAGTTTGGAATGTGAAATTATCAGTTTGTGAATATCGATTCGAGTTAGGTCTCGATAAAACAGACATAAAAATTTCCTTCAATTTAAGAAGTCTATGAAAATTAGATTCAATTGTTTTTCACATGCAAACATGAATGAGAAACTGTGATTAAAGGCTATGTAAAAAATGGAAGTGTATACACATGTTAATTTATTTTGACTTGAATATATATTTTTCAGATGGAAAATGTGGCTCGGGAAAACGTAAGCCTCTGATTTGATGTGACAAAATGTGATGACAAGAAATCTCATTCAAATAGACAGTGGAAAACGACCGACATCTTTTTTGATGTCGTTCATAGCTAATGAAGAATTCTTTTTATATATCGTAATTATCGGAATTAAAAAAAGTAAATTTAAGTGTTCTTTTTTATATTACTGAGACTAATGCATTTCTATTAATTTATTGTAATTAAATACAACTGAAAATCTGAGCTCATATAGACTGACTAAAGCACCGCAAGCATTCAGGGTCGCAATTTCGATTCTGAGTATCCACTCTCAAATGCGTAGCTATAAATAAAATATAAGTCGCAATTGGAGTAGATTCACTCGGAGTGAGCTTGAGAAGTCTAAATAAACGCATCAGCCGACATGACGTTGAGCCACCGCCAATCGAACTTCGCGGGACGATGGACCCGTCTGCTGCTGATCCTGCTGGCCGTCTGGATAGTGGTGATGGTGATGGCCATATGGCCGATGATGTGCTCCGCCGGCGGCAGAGCGGAGAGGTCCGACATCGATCCGGTGAACGGCCGTCTCGCTCAGGCATTTCTCCAACTTGGCTCGATTAAAAAGCAGAATGACGAACTCAAAGCGCTCTTTCAAGATCTCAACTTGAGGTAATTGTCATTGATGAACATTTTTTTCATTAAAATCTAATTCTTTTGAACCGTTTTAGCCCTTTAGGTGCACCTAGATTAGGCTGTAAAGCCTCACAGAGTCGATCTATCTAGAGTGATGCTTTTTAATCCCAGGGTGACAAGACTGTGCTTTAAGTCTCAATATTTGATTATATTTTTTTTTTGATATCTTTATCTCATATAATATTATGTTACAAAAGTTTGTGCTGTTTTATCAGAGGTTTGAGGCTATGAGGCATAAAGGTAAGTGAACTTAATTGATTGAGGGTAATGTTGCGTATATAATTTTTTATTCGGTGCAGTGTGAAAAATGACATTGGCAATGTGTTGCAGATAATTTTTTTAAAAGCAATTCATATTTTTTAAAATATACTTTGAATTATTGGGTTTCCATCTTCTAGAACAGGGGTTTACGGCTAGTTTTTTTTCAGAAACATATTAATAACTGACAAGAAAGCGGCAGGCACACTTTTTTCAAATGAAACATTCACAATTTAGACATTTTTATTGTTCCACCGGTTTCCAAAAGTCTGGATTCAATGTAATTGCTAATACAGCTCGACTTGGCGAGAAAGAGAAGAATTGTTTACAGTCGGATTAAGCGCCAAATTACGAATATGCATATCAACATAAACATTGCATAATTCCCCCAAACAAACACAACTTTTCGTGGGATTGGATCCCAATATATAATAATTGAATTTTCATTCTTTATAAAATTTTACAAAATGCACAGTAAATTCTCGAGCGCACATTAAAGCAGGAAAAGGGTTGAAAATCCTTATTATAGAAGCTTGCACACTAGTGGATCGTTTTCAATTAATTTTATTTTATTATTATTGTATTATTATTTATTAACTGGCTTCGCCTGGGATAAGGGGCGCTAATATTTAGGCATTGGTGTTATTTTGGTGGAAACTATTGTTGAAAGATGAAAATATCACCGTGGACCGTACCTCATGTAACACCCACAAAATAAAGTCCAGCAATTAATAATAATGTTAAAAGTTGAAAATATCATCAAAACCCTGCCTCATGTAGCACTCATAAAATACAGTCCAATAATAATAATGTTAAAATTTTGAAGTTGGAAATAGTACAGTTGACCTAGAAATAGCAACGTGAAAATTACTGTAAATCCTTACTGTTCACCATTTTAGAGGAGTTCTTGTGATAGACAGACAGATTTATACATATACGTATTTTCTGTTATATTGTATAGATAGATAGATGGATATCAGGCGATAGCTGAGAATAAAAAAATGATCATACTAGTTGTGAATGTGAGGCCATTGCTCGGTTGCAATCAAATCAGTTTGACCTAATAAAGTAAAACGGACAGGCAGTTTCTAATAATTCCACCCATTTACAAATGTGTGCCAGGCCAGTATTGTACTAGACTCAATATTGCTTCAGCGGAGTGGCTAGAACACTGTTAAACTAACTGGCCTACTTGTTCTTTATTTTTTGTCATTAGTAATATTATTAATCAGTCAAATAGGAAATTACTATTAATACTGGCAATGACACAACTGATATTAAATTTATGTGATAAGAGTCATAATTATGTTCCAGAACTGAAACACTACCTGCTATTGTATTCAAAAAAATATTTAGGCCATAGATAAATAAAACATTTCATGCAATAGTTTTTTACAACAAACTTTTGTAATGTTGAAATGTTTGCATTATAACCTATAACTGTTATGTAGCCAAGGGGTCAAGGCTCCTAGGCTTTCATTCTATTTAGTTGCGAGGTCACAGGTTTCAATTAAATAATGGAAACTGTAAAATATTGATTAACAGGTTAGTCAAAGCCTTGGATATTTCTGATTTTCATGCCTCCCCACTCACTCCCTATATGATTTATAAAATGGGTGTAAAGAGAACGATCGGTTACTAGTCCTGTCTTCATCTACCCATAATTGTATCCTTTCGTTTTCTGAAGAGAGAGGTTGCGTGGCTGACCAATGTCGTTTCAAACAATTTCTGTCGACACACTCCACAAACATTCCATTGCAAAATTGTGTATCTGCAAAATCAAAATTTTTCTGAAGGAAATTAATATAGTTTAAAAAACAACTTTATCGAATTAAAACAAAAATAAAAAGCATGTAATTGGAATAGTTATATATATTAAATATTAATTACGTGTTTTTTATTATTTTTTTATTTCTATTAAGTTGTTTTTTTAAATTGTTTTTACGCTCTCGAAATATTTGATTTTATTTTATAAAGCTGGTACATTTTTAGCTTTCACTTTCTCTGATGCAAAAATAGTTGACTTATATGAATTTAGCTTTTCATTGAATTATTCCTAACTCAGTCTAAAACCGTCCTAATGGTGGGCTCGTAGCCTGTTGGAAAGTTCTAGTGTGTAAATCTTCTGTTTGTTTTCCAGAGAACTGACAAAAGAACAGCAGATCGAGCTCATAAAACAGATCGACGACACGGTCGACCGAGCCATAGTGAACAACGACGATCTGATGCAGAACGGTCAGGGCCCGGAATCCGGGGCTTGGAGAAGAGACATCGACCAGAAGTCCAATCCTTCGGAGCAATACGAGATGTTAAGGCGGAGAGTGGAGACCAACACTCGGGAGTTTTGGAATTTCGTTCACGCCGAAGTGGTGAAGGCTCAGTCGTTAGACCGTTCCGAGAACCCTGAGGTTGTGAAGACTTTGCAGAACATTCTCAATTTGGGAGTGCAACACAAGAGGTCAGTTGAATTATAAAGATTATTATACTTTCATTTTTTTGGTTTTCACAATCTCCAGAGTGTCTGTACTACACTTCAAAAGAGTGCAATAAATGTCATATTATGGATTTATAATATCGAGGTAGGAAAACTTAATTAGACTACATTTCATAAGGGCAGAATAACAAACTCTTTTCTTTGATATTTCTTTATTGGATAGTTTACAAAAAGTTTATGTATAATATAAAATTTCCTTTTCAAGCTTTTAAAATTTCCAATAAGAGATTTTTTTAAAATTACGTCCACTCCAAAGGTTATGCACAAAGAGCACTTGTTACTCAGTTGCTCATCACCTATTTTTCGAAGACTAGAATTTTTACTTACTATTATAAACCTTGTATTATACACTCAATCCTCTTTTTACACAAAACAGCTTTGCCAAAAAAACTGTCTAAAAAAGATGGCGTGAACATTGGTAAATGAAAGACAGATTCCATTAAATTGGACCATGCAATTTTGAGGCCGTGTAAAAATTGGATGTAATTATTTTTCCTTCCTGCACTGAATATAGAGATTGCGTTATATTAAGACTAATATTATGCACCACAAAAATCATTTCATTCTTGCTTTCCTTAGAGATGGTATACATAGCTATGGAAAAAGAATTAAGATTTTAAAAAGCATATTGAAATTCTGTTTGATATTGCGGCTATCCTTTATTTTAAACAATACATTTAACAAAAAACTAGAACTTTTCACTCATGGCCGAAGCAGCAATATAAATTGAATAAATTAGTTATTAACAGTTTATTCAGCCATGCCTGCCACCTGTCTCATTCGAAAACACTATCTAACGAGGAAAAGAAACAGCTGCTTCAACAATCATTTCAGCTGATTGACAAATAGTTATTTTTTTTAAATGTATAATAATAGTAATATTCATTAACATGTGTTCTCGATTACACTTGTATGTTAATTTTTAAAATCTTATCTGCGAGAGCAGTGTTTCCCATTTGATACATTGTATACATAATTACTTTTATTGATCATTATATAAGACTATTTTACATAACATCATGATAACCTATGGCTTTGCATGCAAGATTGTATGTAATAAATAGTTCATTTTAAAAATATTCGAAATTTTAAAACACGCACATACGATAATTAAATAAAATTCTCCGTGTTTTTCTGTCTGGTGCGTACACGAATAAATTAGAAGATTTTCCGAGATGTCCTATTTGTATGAATTTGATTCTTTATATTAGATTTTAGATATATCTGAATTGTGAGATTGATTTTTGTATATAATAAGACCTACTGTAAGTTCAAAATTAAAATGTTAAGAGTCAAGCTGATTGTACTATGCCTATCTCCTTCGCGCAAGTGCAAGCACTACCTTGACAAAGTTTTATCGGAATCGGATGAACGGTATGGCAGTGCATAAGATACGAACAAACCCACATTGATTTTTATGTATTAGATTTTCAGTATATATTTTGCGTAGTCAATCGCTTCGATTTATTTACTACTCCAGGAAATCCTTGATCCGAACAATTCATCTTTATAGTAACAAAAATGAAGCGAGAGGTGATATTGGGTGAACAGAGTAGAAGATGAGTGAGCAAGATAGAAATATATTTTTTTTACCGTGTCCGCTCCCAATGTGGAGCATATGGACTCCGAATGGAGCTATCCCAACAGAATTTTTCTATGAAAACTGTTTGTCACTCAGTTGCTCAGCCTCTCTTTTAGACAACACTAACACTCAGACTACGAAGAGAAATCCATAAATCGATTGAAATATCAATTTATGAAAACTGTCCGCACCGGGAATTGAACCCAAGACATCCGTAGCCGTAGCCCACGACGCTACCAACTGAGCCAGGGACGCCGACATAATGTAATCAGAAATATATAATGTGCTATTACCCCGTGTATGAGTGATTGACAGTTGTCGACTGCATTATTGCACATATTTATGTATATTTTTTGAAACTTCGTAACTGTAAGGACTCAGGAGCGAGGGCGATATTAAAAACATATGTGGATGTATACTACTGTAATGGGTTATGTTGTACTTTGTTCGTCCTGTAGCTGAGTAGTGGACATTTTTTGGTTTTCATCCTACTCAGTTGTGTAGCTGTGGATCCAAATTCCAAAATATACATTGTCTCATTACTTTATTGTTTTACAATTTATGGACTTGTAACCAAAGTTAAAGATGCCGTATGGATTCCTAATAGAGCATATGAAAAGAAGTTGTTCTACAAAAACTGGTTGTGGTTCAGTTGGTCTACCTCTTTTTTGGAGAGAGTGATGTTAGGCAGATGGGTCTAGGAGAGGACTAGTAGTTAGCTAGTAGATCATGCTATGCACTGTTTTCAGGATCAGATGGGGATAGGGAATGGATGTTTACCCCATTCACATAACATTTATAGTAATCATTCCCTAATAATGTTGAAAACATCTTGTGAAATCGCCACATTTTCATTCCGAATAATAAACTTCAGGTTGATTCATATTTTTAATTTTTAGATCACTTCTAACGGACCTGGACACAATGAAAGAAGTGGACGGATATGATAGGTGGAGAGCTTCCGAGGCCGAATCTCTCAGCGACTTAGTGCAGAGACGAATACATCATCTTCAGAATCCGGCCGACTGCTCGAAAGCCAAAAAAGTTGTCTGCAATCTAAACAAGGTAAACAAGAAGCCTTTCTCATTCTTTAATATTTCGCCATAAGACTGCATGGTTTGGCTATATCGCTCATCAGTTGGCTAGGAATCTACCGAGCGAGTTTTGACAAAATCTGTTATAAAAACTCCCATCTCAACTCATTCTCATACACTTAGAAATTGCTGGCAATCAAAGCGATATCGTTGAGCATAAAGCTCTTCCCAGTGGCATCACCATTGACACTTCATCTAGAATTAGTGTTTAAATAAATACCTCTTAAAAATAAATTAGCATATAGTTAATTTTTTCCATCCCATTGTATCCAACCATCAGTTATCGCTAATTGCAATAAATATAATCAAAAGAGTTTGCCTGTTTCTGCGTGGAATTTCCGTGACATGCAGAACATGCACGATGTTAATTAGCGAGCGGCGCCATTTGTAATTTTTATGCACACATGATAGGCATGATTAAATCCGCGTGAAATCATCAAGGCCTTAAATAATTGATGCACGCATTTAATTGTACTCTGTATGTATGTTATTAAAGGCTTAAACATTTTTTTTCATATATTTCTCTTGTTGGGTTTTATAACTAACTAGTGAGTACCCGGCATGCGTTGCGATGCCACTCAAAGAAAGACAGGGTTTGTGTTTTAATTCTGTTTATTGTAGTGCTTTTGGATTAGAGGTCTGCATGGGCCGAAATTTCATAAAATTACCCCGTTTGAGCCCATCATCTTCAGGGCCGGCCCGGCCCGAGCCCGAGTCTCAATATCACACTTGTTACCCAAGCCCGACCCGAAACCAAAATTTATTTTTCTCAGACCGAAAAATGTCCGATTTTTTTAAAAGTAATTCATTCATATTTTTCAAACAATATATCGTTACCTTACTTTGAAAAGCTTCTAAGTGCACTTGACCATGTTTTGAGATACAAGCGTTTGAAGTTTGGATTGATCATATTTTGTAATTAAAATGAAAAAATGTACTTTTAATGATGAGCAAGTATTGCTTGTTTTAAGCATAATATTTCTTAATTCAAACTTTTCTATTAGGAAATAATGAATACCTAAAACTGTAATTAGAACCTTGTCGGTCTGAACTAACAATAATTTGTTTGAAAAGGTTCTATCGGCCATTTGAACTTTATCAAATAACATGTAGTACTTTAAGGCATCGACTGAGGGTGCTTGATGGAATTTCAATATCAAATTTGAATTGTTGAGATTTTGCTTGTATATAATTGTTATAAACTGTTACTTGTCTCGGTTCGAGTTCATTTGTGTGCTCGAATGCCTGAAGATGCCGAAAGGCGAATCCCGGGTCGTTAGTGACAAAATACATGGAAATGTACAAAATCTCAACAATTCAAATTTGATATTGAAATTCCATCAAGCACCCTCAGTCGATATCTTGAATTATATTTTATCAGTTGATAATGCTTGCGATGAGTGAAACCGGTCCTAATCATTATAAAAATGTGGAAGTAGTATAAAACACATGTAGTACATTTTTAATTATTTATTAATAATACATATGAATAAAAAAGATTTATTTCGATGATAATATTTAATATAAATTTATTTTTTAACAGAATTATATGATAAGTATTATTAACATGATTTTTTCTATATTAATAGGGCACAGTAATAACTTCTATCTACTAACGGCATGAAAGGAAATATGGCTTTTAATATCAGATATTTTATCTGCAGAAATGTCTATTTTTTTTGTTATAATTTTGGGTTTTATCACTGCTAACGAGGTTGGTAGTAATTTTCCCTGCCGAGGCTTGTCCAATCGTTTAATATTTACATTTTTCACAATCTCGTTTTCTTCATGAGAAAGTTTATACTCCATCTCTGCATAGCATTGAGAGAATTTCATGCTTGCTATTTTTAAAAAGGGTATCTGTTTATAATAAAATAGCTTAGCAGTCGTCGAGAAATCTTTAAAATCATTGGGAACCATTTGAATCACACTGTAAGGTTTTTTTTTGATTTATTGTTTTCTGACACTTTAAGCAAAGACACCGGGGAGAATATTTCTGTTTTACTCAAAGCCTTTTCAATTGCACTATGGGCCGAATCCACTTCTTATATGCAAGAATGTTCCGGAACAGAGTATTTCATCTCCACGCTCTTGACTTCTACGTCATCTATTAGAAAATCCATCACCGTATTTGCGATGATAGAATTTCGGTTTTGAGGCACGCAAGAGTTACTCCAAGTATCAGGTCTGTAATGACATTTTCTTCACAAACACGTTCTAATATCTTTTTGAATGCACTAGCAATATCATTTCCTGCCCTGCCAGCAGTTCCTTTTGACCACACAGCTTCAATAAACCGTCTTTGTTGTTGAAAGATGAGAAGTCAAGTTATAGACATTCAGTTTTCGTCTGTAAAAGAATGAACTCATCTTTACCCGTGGATAGGCTATGACATTTTGTAGGTCAAAGCAAAGTACAGGAATATTGCCTTCTTTGTCTCTTTTTCGCTCCAATCTCATGGCATTTTTTAAAAATGATATGTTTGTCATACGATGACTGCAATTCTTGTGTCAAAAGAGATTGCTTCTTGGCCATATCGAATTTTTCGCAAAGATCACAGCGATCAGATTTTCTTTTAAGTTTGTGATTACTCTTATCAGATAAACCCCTTCCATCAGGCCTAGGAATATTAAGTGAACTTTTTAGAAGGTGAGCAGTGTAAATTGGTTTTCGAGATGGATAGTGTGCTTAAATAAAATGATTAACAGACTCTAATTTCTTCCGTCTTGATAATGAAAAAAATATTCAAAGAAATAATGTTGACGAGACTTTTCTTCAGAAGTAGGTCTAATCAAACGTTCTGTTAAAGTCCGCCTTTTTGTGTGCAAATTGAATGTTTCTTTTCATTGGCGTTTAATGAATAAAACGAATTGAACAATTGAGTTCTTTCCTCCTGAGTTACCTTTTTGCTGCATTCAAACATGCAAGATTTAATTAAGACAGTTTTTTCCGCGACAAATTTGCCTTGGTAATTTTTGTAAACTTCCCCAGCCTGGCATTTCCTTTTGGCAATAATGCTAAACCATCTGCTAGGATTAGTTACCTACGACTTTTCTTTGTTGGAGTCATGTTTTCTGCAGCATCTATTTGTTTAGGCATACGTGATGTACCGGTTTGAATATGACCAGTATTTGACACCAACGGTAATTCAGAAGTTCCTGTTGGAAGTATTGTGATATCTTCTATTATAATACTGGAATTTTCCTGATACAACGTATGCGGCATGTCATTAATTGCAGTGAGTCTGAAAAAAATATTCAATTTTACTTTCAAATTATTTCGTAATATGTAACTCGGTCAATAAATAAAATATAACAGAAGTACTATAGTTAACATAAGATGAATTTGTTAACCCAATGATTGTACATGGATATTATCAGCTGTAGTGTTAACAAGCAATAATGTTTTAGAAACAAAATATGACATGAGCGAACACATTCTCAAACCAAAGTTTAAGGTTAAGTTTCGTCATATAATTTAGACTTGAACAGGAAAGTTACAAGTTATATTAATATGAAATTCATTTAATTCACGCACCTGTATATATTATCCGGCATAATGTCAACGATGCAGTCATCAGAAGTAGTTATAGACGATGAACCATAAGGGCTTGGGGAAGAAAATAATCTTAATTGATAAGCAATATTAGATTACCAAAAATAGAACAATACAGAGTATTATGATAAAACTTTATATGTTTATGCTAACGTGTGACAACTTTCAACTTAGAACATCAAATAGAGACGAACTGTCAAACATGTACTACCAACCGAGCAAAAAAAATTCAAACGGACATTTCAACATTTTCAAAAAAACTTTGCCGCGTGTGTTTTTATTGTGTGACGGTTTTAAAAAGTTCCATTGGTTTTTAGAACCTTTTTAAAATAAATCTATGAAAAAGGTGTGTAGATAGAATTCTGCTAACTTCGTTATTTAACAAAACGTGAATCTGAAATTAACATATATGGTAGAATGTGGTTAATACAACCTTTTCCGACCAAAAGGGCATTTTAAGCCAAAATGTCAGTTAGAACCTTTTCAAAGTAAGGTAACGATATGTTATCGTTTCCATATTTCCAACGATACTCATAGCACATGTGAAATAAATTATTTAAATTATGAATACTATTGCCTTATGGTTGACTCATGACCCGAACATAGTATGAAATATTTTTCTTAAATTTGAATTCCTTACCCGGGCCCAGCCTGAGCCCGAATCTGAATTGTCTTTACTCACCCGAGCCCGGGCCCGTACAGAACTCTATTTTGGATACACAATATTTTTTCCGTCTAGTGCATACACGGATAAATCAGAAGGTTTCCCATAGATGTCGCTGTTCGTACGTATTTGATTCTTTTTTTTTAGATTTAAAATTTTTTACTTCAGAAACCATCATTGGTGTGCTCCAACAACTCACCTAAGTTTCATCGAGATCGGATGAATGGTAAAGGAACGCATAGAGGATAAAAAAACAAACATTCATTTTTATATATATATCTACCTGTTTTTTGTTTGATTTTGACAAAATGTCAACTCATCAACTTATGTTTTCATTTTTTTATTTTCAGTTTTTTTATCAATCTTTCTTTACTCTTATTTACTTAAAAAAATGTCATGTAACAAAATTTCTCATTATCCTGACTACACTAATTTCAACTTCAGTATATTGCAGAGAAGGTTCACAACTAATGCGAGCGATCGTTCCACAGGGTTGCGGATACGGTTGTCAGCTCCACCACGCGGTCTACTGTTTGATACTGGCGTACGCAACGGAGAGGACTCTTATCTTGCGATCGACTGGCTGGAGATACAGACGAGCCGGCTGGGAGCAGGTGTTTCTTCCCGTCTCTGACACTTGTACATCTGCCGATGGAGAGAGCAAAGACGCGTGGCCAGGTTACTCGCATATATAAATCTTTTTTTTCCATTTAAACAGATATATTATGATCTTATGGAATATGTACTTCATTACCTTTACTTACTCCATTACTTGAGAAGATAGCTAGGTTATACTGACTGAATGCATTTAGTCAGTTTTTGATGATATTCTGTTATGACTTCATGCGTTAAATTACATACATTTTGACATTTAAAACAGAAAACCATCAAAAACTGACTTAATGCATTTGTCAGTATAAACTGATATGATCAAAAACGTTATGTATTAGCATGTAGATATTTTTAGAGTGAGATGAATATTTATAAATGATCTCTGGTAAATAGTTCATCATTTTATAGACTCCCAAATTTAGTAGGAATCTAAATTACGTCTTTCGTGATATCATTTCTAACATATAAAAACCTCAACTTCGGTCTAATTTTTTCGATAGGTAAATGGTACACGCAAGTGCTAACTCTGCCGATCATCGACGCGCTATCTCCGAGGCCGGCTTTCTTGCCGCAGACTGTGCCAGCGGATCTGGCTCCCCGCCTGAAGCGGCTGCACGGCTCTCCGCCCGCCTGGTGGGTCGGGCAGTTGCTCAAGTTCCTTCTCCGGCCGCAGCCCGCCACTGCTGCATTTCTCCATGCGGCTGCCACCCGACTTTCCTTCAAGGGGCCCATTGTTGGGTGAGTTCAAAGCGAAGATCGATTGCGAGAATCAATCGTTGGAATTTGTTTCTCTAGGAGTATAGCCAACTGAAGAGATTCACCATATTCATTTAAATTAAACACATCAACCCTCAGGCTGTGTACCTTCAGCTTTTTGGTAACCAATATCTTACTCACTTCAATACAAATTCACCGTAATCTTCCTTTGCAATAATTAATTTCTTTCAATTAACTTCGAAATGTAAATACAGAATCTTTTTTCAATCTTGTCAGAGTCCATGTGAGACGAACCGACAAAGTGGGAACGGAGGCTGCCTTCCATCCCATCGAAGAATACATGACTCACGTCGAAGAGTATTTTAATCAGTTGGAATTGAGAGAGAAAGTCGACAAGAGGAGAATCTATCTGGCGTCCGATGATCCTAAGGTAATCCAAGAATGCCGTATTCATCTTGATACATCTACTATTTCATTACAGATAGTATCATCAATTTAATGCAAGAAAAGAGTTTGGTGACCCCGGCACAAACGTGAGCTTGATAACCTCTACCTCTACGGTGAGCCAGACGTTGTCAGATTAGTTTAAAACTCAACATCTACGCTTGGCCTTGCATATATCACGCATGGATGAGTGAAATCTACACCTGAGGAAAGGGGCAGTTTTAGTAGGCTGCTATTACTCTAGTTGGATATGGGTCGCAGGACTTACGAGTGATGGAGGTCAGCGATTGGCGCAGGAAGGCGGGGGACCGAGTGGAGTCTGCCGATCAAGGCGGCCAAGGATCTCCTCGGATTGCAGCGCCAGAAAATATGACGATCATCAAATATTATACATATTTATTAAAGATTTGTTTTAATGATAGAGACAACTTCAAACGGTAGTAATGAAAAGGTTTGTTATGACGTAATTGGATTTAGATTTACAGTTTGGATTAAATCTAATAATGAAATAGGAACAGCTGCAACTAATATTCTGTAATTTATTACAAATGTGGAAAGTTTAGAAAGTGCCTTACAGAAATTGACATACAACCTTTTTTTTTCCCATTGCTATGTGAGGTAACTTTTTAAATGTGTGATCAATTTTCAGGTGATAATAGAAGCAAGGGAAAAGTATCCGGCGTATGAGGTGATAGGCGATCCATCAGTCGCCAAGACTGCAGCCGTCTCCACACGCTACAGTGACACCTCTCTCAACGGAATCATTCTGGACATACATCTGCTCAGTCTCAGCGATTATTTGGTCTGCACGTTCAGTAGTCAGGTGAGTGCCGACCACGTCTAACAATAACGCGATTTAATTTTCACATCTATTTAGGTAGATTTGATTTGTTGAAAAAATTTTGTAAGCATTCATATAAATTATTTTTTCAATTGAAGATTTTTAATTCTCGGTAAAATGAAAACACTTTTATTATCATTATATTTCAATTTTGTTTTTCTTCAATAAAAAATAATTTGTTTCTACTACGTCCACATGATAATGATCAGGACCGGTTTCGCTCATCACGAGCATTATCAACATAAAAATACAATCAAAACAGGGCTATTTATATAAAATTGAGTGTTGATAATCACAAGGAATATATAACAGTTTATTCATGAACTAATATAAGAATTTACAGATCATCAAACAAATTATGTATAGATGAAATTAAATAAAGCTACATTAAAATTCCATTATCTTAATTTTTTTTTATTAATGACTTTAACTAGTAAATGTTCATTAAGCATAATAGCAGTTTGGGAAATTTAAAAAAAAACCCATTTTTAATCAATGAACTATTAAATACGTAATTAAGAGGAATTAGTAGGGTTTTCTCTCATTTCGCGAAAAAACTTTAATTGTTTTCCATTGTCTAAAAATATGAATTTTTTTTCCTTTTAATAATTGCACTCTCAAAGTATTTGTTTACACTACTGCACTTTTATTTAAATGGAAATAGACAAGTTTTCAAGCCTGTTAAAATTTTTCGCTTAAAATACTATTTACCGATTATAATAGCGTCCATTCACTATTTAAATATAATCTAAAGAAATAACGAGTGTGGTGTCGAGGCAGACGACGGGCTCTGACTTAATCACAATGGAAAGTAATAAAAACATATCCCCGAAAAGTGATTACTATTTATTACTCTTATTAACTTTTTTTAGATTTTTTTGTTAAAAGACGTATATAGTAGAATATCTTGTTGCTCTATTTAAAAAAAAGTCTATATTCCATATAATTCTACTTTAAATATCAGTCAGAAAAAGTGCGAGAAAACAAACTCTGGTATCACTTTCTTAAAAATACTTGTTCTACAATTTTGTCTCGGACATCAAATCTCGATAACCTACATTAAACCCTAATCTATTTCCTAAAGCATTTCTGAAAAACAATTGTCAATTCCATTTAAATAAAAGTACAATTGTGTAAACAAATACTTTCAATGCGCAATTAGTAAAAGAAAAAAAAATTATTTCGATGTTTCATATTATTTAAGCGACAGAAAACCATTAACGATTTTCGCGAAATGAGTGAAAAACCTACTAATTCCTCTTAACATTAATACTTAACAGCCATGGTAAATGGAGAACGAAGATAGGCCATGCAATAGATTAATGGATCGCATATCAAGTGGGGAAGACGAGAAGACAGTTTGCTCATTCAATAAATTTGAATTAGCCAAAAATTTATATCTACTTATTTCTAATATCTCTTGCTTAAAATGTTCTTTAATATTAGAATTAAAGAACATCTAGCTTGTGCTAAAAAAGGTGATGAATTGTCTATTTTTTTTTATTTAAGTGTAGGATTTAAATTTTTTTTGTCATAGCAAACTTATGTTTATTTAGAAACAAATCGTTTCAAATGTAGGATCTATCCAGTAGGTGTTGGGGCCTACGGCGCAGATCACCTTGTAAGGTCCTTCCCATCTAGCTGTGAATCCCGGGGCTACTCCCAGCGTATTCCCAAGCTGAGGGTGGTTTCGAGAGTAGATCTTCTCTCCCGTGTATAAAGTGGGCGGCGCGGGCCAGTATTGGCACCACGATGTCGTCAGAAGTAGGTGTCCCACCATTGCAGAAGGTGGGCGTCGGGCTCGGCGCGTTGGTACTCGAGAAATCGTGGAGGCTCAGGATCCAACTGTGCCCGCTATTCACCGGGGCAGCTGAGTTCATAGCCCAACAGGGCCCGACAGGGAGTGAACCCGGTGACGGCGTTGTCTCTGGTCCTCAGTGAGAACAGTATCTGCGGGATCACTGATTCCCACCGAGCATGCGTCTCGTCGCGCAGGTGGATCCTAAGAGCCTTTTTTATCTCCTGATTTCTTCTTTTCGTGGGGTTGGCCTGTGGATGATACAATGGAGTCGTCCAGTGGTCACAACCCCACTTCTCGAGCGCGTACATCCAAGACGGGCCAATGGGCCCCAGTCAATGGCCCTCGGGTAGCCAAAGCGCCCAAGCAGTACTTCTCCAGTACTGGGACAGTGTTCCCTATGGTCGCGGCGGTCATCGGGAGTTCTTCTACTCACCGGGTGAAGTGATCTGTCACGACCAACAAGGTTTTCCGTCGTCCCGATGGAGCAGGGTAGGGTCCATGAAGTCAAGAGCGCAATGATCTCCAAGGGGCGGCTGGCGGTTGTGCGAGCGTTGTCGAGCAGCGGGTTGGATGGCACTTCTCTTACGGGTCGCGCATACTTCACACTGATGGACTTAGGCATCTATGTCGCACTTCCGCCAGAAGAAGAGGCGCTTTATGGCCCGGTCCGTTTCCTTGGCACTGGGGTGACCCGCACTTGGGTTGTCATGGTACGCACGGATCTGCTGCACCTCCTCCCATATCATCCGCTTGGTCTTTTCCGACTGCCTGTACGGCCCCACCCGAAACGGGTAGGAATCGACCAAGCGGATCTCGTGCACCGCTGTGCGGCATTTCGGCCCAGCAGCGGCAAACCTCATTTCAAAGTCCCGCAGCACTTGTGTGATGCTGCTGTGATGCTCCTCTTTCCTAAACTAATCTAGCCCCAAGAGGAGATCATACTCGAGTCCCTCCACCAAAGCAGTGGCGGTGAATGGCTCGTCCTGCAGCCTTCCGTGCAGGACCACTGGTCCATAGGTGGCCATCGTTTTGCCACCAGCCAGGTGCAAGCGGGGCCCCTCGGTCCTCGTTCCTGAGGCGGTACTATGGTGGCACGGACATCTGTCACTATGCCTACTAGGGGTCTTAAGTCTAGGGTTTTTGAAGGGCACCCCTATCTTTTCTTCCCGGTCGGAGGGTAGAGAGGGTAGGGAGGGTGGTGTCGGTTCCTTGTCCCCCCTGTACTGCCTACGTTTGTACTGCTGCAGAGATACTTCCTCTTGCGGACGAGCCACTTCTTCCGGCATTACACTAATGGTCTCCTGTTCTTCACCACTGAGGTCAAAAACCTCATGAGCAGTGTCTTGTTACAAAACTGAGGCGGAGGCTCGAGCCTTTCACTATTGAAAAACTTTTTCTCATAAAGTTCTAAACTCGTTGACGCGTCGCACTCCGTATTGCGCTGGTTGCCATCCAGCACAACGGCACGTCCGGTCTTGATGGCAAGCGGGGGACTCGGTGAGGTGCGGGTAAGCAGTAGGCATCTGGCTACTGCCGGGGCTCCCTTCTCCGTCGCCTCATCGTCCGGTTCCATGCGGCGTCAACGTCGAGGTGCGGTGTTTGTGTTCTGTTCCGGGCAGTCCCTTATAAAGTGCGGGCCTCTGCACCGGAAACTCCACAGGGGCGCGGCCTTCGGCCCTTGCTGTGCTTGTTTGCGCTGCGCGTTGTACCGCGTTTGCGGGGCGTCGTGATGCAGTTGCGAGCGGTCGTGGCGCGGTTGGTCGCGCTGAATGGGACTGCGCGCATTATTGTGTGATTGAGGCGGTACTGCCTGCTGTTGGCTGTTTTCGGCCTCTGGCAGGACAGTAGTGCGGTTCCATCCTCATCGAAATGCTCCTCTCGTTCGTCTGCGTTGTATCACCGGACTGGTGATATGACGCACGGCCGCGGGTTGTCGGTAGCTGGGGCTCGGGATCTGGTGTGATGTCGACCAGCAGATCCATGGTCGCTTGGATCAGCTCGTCGAGGAGGGACCACGTAAGCCAGCTTGCGCGGGCTTGATCCCAAGAGAGCATTTTCTGGTGCACCTTGTTTGCGATGTCCTTGGGGTCAATCGCCGTGCCGCAAGCCCTGGCAATGGCTCGCTTCCTATCCAAGTAGGACATGAGGTCCTCCCCGACACGCTGCTCGATCGTCATCAGCTCGCATGCGAGCCGATAACGCTGATCCGCGTTCTCGAACTTCCGTTGCAGAAAGTGGGCGAAGTTCACCCACTTGTGCGGCTTATCGCATCGTCGCGGAGGGCGGAGATCCCCTTCGCAATCTTGCCCTCCTCTTTCGTGCGAGCCGCTGCGAAATATTCCAGCGAGGAACTTCCTGACATTGCTGTGGTGACTTCCGTCGAAGAGGAGTCCGAACTCTGCGGGCCGATGCGAACCGATAGCTGTGTGCGCTGCTGCGGGTCACAGCTCGGTTTCTCACAGCGAGTGAGAACAGGGAGGCGTGATTCTAAACTCGATCCCCGGGCTTTTGCAGTTAGTCCTCAAAAGGACTTTCAATTCAAAAAGTGAAGCAAGGTTGGAGGCGAAGAGTCAACGGAGACTTCTTCCACAAAATTTAGACAACTCGCTCACCCGGAGACGACTGGAGTCTAGTTCTAATCGCTCACACGGAGCAAACACAAGAGACTTTGTTATCTAGCGTTTGCACTATATAAGGGATACCCGAGCTATGCCCTATTTCTCCTTTCATCTCTGGGAAAATTGTGTTGGATATATATAATCTTGATGGTGATGACATTGATCGTTGATACAGTAACCTCGAGCTGATCATGGGAAAGATTTGGGCTTATATATATTATATTTTTTTATATATATGTTGTCATTATAAATTTTTTTTTAATTTTTATTTGTGTTGCACATATTTGTACAACACTGACATATTCGCTTGGCCTCTTTAGTTTTTTATTATTTATCCTCGAGAGGAGGTCGTACAATCAATGCCCCAAACAGTCTGGAAGTTCTCTCTTCGGAGTCGTGAGGTCATCTTCTTGTTCCTTCTGCTGGTTCCGGTCCATGCGCAACGTTCTATTCTGTATTGTTTGCAGGATTTTAATCCGACTGGCGGTTGTGTGGCCCCATACGTCATGGTCTGCCTAGTGATCGCGTTGTATCGGAGCAATTTGCTTGGTATGGCAAGTTTGCTCCTCCTACCTATCATCGGGTATAGTCTGCCCGTGACTTGCGTGGCTTGCTTCCGGTTAGCAGCTATAATGCTTGTGGAAGGTAAGCCGCGTGTCCAACGTGATACCGAGGTATTTAACCGTCTTGGTCCACAAGACTTCAGTGTCGTGAACGTGGATCTGCTTGAGATTACGAATGTGACGATTATTTCTGCGGCTGAAAGTAATCGGCGCACTTTTCTCTAAGTGGATTTTAATCCGCCGGTTATCGCACCAGAGAGAAATTTGATTACTCATATCCTGTACGAGTGCCGAGTGGTCGTGAGTTTATTCCGGGTTGATAGATTTTCTACGATGTGTGTTTCGTAGTCTTCCCATTTCACTCGGATTCGGGCGATCGCGAGCGGGTCTATCGGATCGAAGAGGTAGAGAAGTAACTGCCTGTGGTCAGAGTTAAGCTTTTGTGAGACCGTTATGTCCGTGACATATATCGTGTCAATTAAGATCGCGAAATCTATGATGTGTCCCGTGCAAGAGGGAGCTTGATAGTGTGTTGGCTCATGCGTAGCCGCTATGACGACATGCTTATCTAGCGCGAATTTACTAATTACACTGCCGCGGTGATCTGTTATATGGCTGTTCCAGTCTGGGTGTTTCGCGTTGAAGTTCCCTGCGAGTATAGTCGCGAGAATGTTTGGGTCAATCAGATTTTCCAAGTCTGATGCCGCTAAGAGTCGCTTGTGACTCGCGTAAATCGAAACGATGTTAACTAGACTCACGTTTTTAGTCTTAACAACTATTGCGGTTGATTATATTTGAGTCGGTAGGTTACTCGGACGTGGGTGTGCTTCGCAGTGTTCTAAGCACGATTTTATAAAGATAGCAGTTCCGCCGCCTCGTCCGGTCCTGCTCCCACTGAGCGATCTGGGAGGATGATGGGGAGGGACAGGAGGTTTGGCAAACCTGACTGACGTGTTGCGTGGTCGGTCGCAGCTAGACGTCCATCAGGGGCTGGCTATGTCTGCCATGCGCTCTGGTTGTGTCGCTGATGGTGGGCGGGGTCACTGTTGGTTAGGGTTATTGCAACGTGGGCGGCGGCGGTGTCTCGCTGGCTGCTCTCTCGAGTGCTGGGCTGGCGACTGTTGTCCTTGATAAGCATCTGCTGGGGTTGCTGCTACTGCTGCTGCTGGTGCTGCAGTTGATCGTGGTAGGCCGGGGTCCATGGCGGGAGGGATGGGCTTGTTGTACTCGGGGTGACTCAGGGCACCCCTGTAGTTAGCTGTGTGTGGTCCTCTGCAGTTTGCGCAGGTGGCTGGTCTATCTTTGCGGGTTTTGTTACACTCAGTCGCTGAGTGTTGTTTGCCGCAGCGGATGTACTTTGACGGGGCATGGCATCCGCTGCTGGAGTGGCCGAACCCTTGGCAGTTGCGACACTGGCCAGGTGTCACTTTTCGACAAAGGGTTCTCGACTTTAATATCGAGGCCAAAGAGACAGGACTCCTGGAATATTTCCCGTCCCTTTTCCGTTTTTTCGACGTCCAGTAGCATCATCGGAATGGGGACTCTGTCCTGCCCCTTGTGCATTCGCTGCACCTTCAAGACAAGGTATCCGCGTGCGAGTAATTCCACCTTCATCTCCTCCTCTGTGACCATGTCGGATACTCCTCTGAAACAATTTTTAGGAGTTTCTCCTCGTGCAGCGTGAAACAGTGGAGCGGAATGCGTCGCTCGTCGAGGAATGAGATCCCTTTTTGGTACTCCGGAATGGTGGCCATTTCGATGCGGATCGATGTTTTTAGGTCTTTAGCACTGGCGATTTTTATCCCCCCCCAGTGTGAGGTCCTTGTAGATCGTGACGTAGTGTTTTTTGTCATGTAGCATGATCGGTGGTATCTTGGTTTTTTGCTCGATGGCTGGTGGTGTTGGCAGGAGTAGCGATAGCGGTAGCGGCAATCGAAGATGAGTGGTTTGCCGCTCGCATGCGCTGGGCTGGTGGGGATGCTACACTGGTCGAGGCGAGAGGTGATTGAGGATCTCTCGGACGTTTTTGACGGACGACTCGCCTCCAGATCTCTATCATTATCTCCGCCGTTGTAAAAATGTGCTGCGGGTGTTGCCTGGACGATCGCTGGAGTCTGGGGCGGGGGACGTATTTCCTTCCAAGTCGGACGAGGTCTCGTATTGGGTCGGGGCGAGTGCGTCGATGGTCTCTGCGGAGGCCGAAAACTTTCCCCTCTTTCGGCGCAGACGGAGTTCGCTGCGGCTTCGGCTGGCTCACTTCGGGGACTGCTGGCCATGGTCCAGGAAGTAGGTCATCATTATAGACTGTAATATAGAAAGGATTGAAAAGGGCGACAAGATTTGTCGCCTTCTTCCATCCAGTTTAATAAGGGTCCGGTGTTTGGTCATGTGGGTGAGGGGGAAGGGTAGCGGGTGTTAGATGAGAGGGGTATATCTGAAATAAAAACGAAGAAACCGGACTGTGTTTGGGCTACTATCAACGGACTGTTTCTCTCTCGGACTGTGGCTTACACACTATCACGGGTTGTTTCTCTTCTTGAAACGAGTTGCGAATGCGTGCGGCGAAATTCGACTGGCGGCTAGGAGATTTGTCTCAGTGAATTCACACGCTTGGCAAAAGCGGCGGCGATGCAGCGATTGTTTCGAACAGCGACTTCGAGATGTAAATCAATCGAGGTGCTGCTTTGAATTATCGGCAATGGCTGGCTGATGCTGCGAGGTTTGGCTGGCGGCTTGTTGAGAGTCAAAAATTGAAGCGCTGGCAGGAAAGGCGGCAATGGCAGGCGGTGTACTGACAGAAGTCGGTAGTGTCGGCAAGGCGGCAAGAGAGATCAGCTGGTGATGTGTTCCGGTTGAGTGCAGAGACGAGAAGTGAGAGACTGCTTGTACAACGCGTACGAGCTTTTATTCAAAATGAGAGGGGCGGTTCCCAGCTAAGGGAAGATTTTCTTGCCCCCGAATTGGTTTATTGGCCCGCATACGACGCCGTAATAGTGCGAGCGAGACTAACTTTCGGTAAGAAACAGGCGGCTGCTTCTTACTGCGAGCTAGACTCGCATTTCGCGAGAAGGAACCGGTTGTTCCTGCTCCAAAATGGAAACGTTGCGCAAAGAGTAAATTGTCTAAAATTTGTATTAATATATGAATACAAACGTTGCTCAAAGAATTTATTTCTAATTTTCCATAGGAAAATTCGCACAAAAAAATCTACTGAATTTACATTTTCCTACCGTAAAAGTTATCGAATTTGTTATCCCTCGACGCGAATGGGTTTTCTCTATTATAAAACGTCGCGACGTTCGATTCGGGGCATAGTAGGGTCGTCAAAGATACCAGCGGACTTTGGTGCATATGCTTAATAAAAATTTACTCATTACTTAACACTTCTTGAGCGGGCGCCCGGAACAATAGACTCTATCCTGTGGCGGGCGTTTTTCGTGATTAGCGCAAAAATATATTGCTTTTTAAAATTGACACAACTTCTAAACGAAACAATATTTTCGATTGAAATTTTCAAGAACTCTCTGGACATCGTTTTAACAAAATAAGTAGTTTCAGTTGTTGGTTTTGTCGACCAATACTCGCCCCTTATATCCTTGCGAACTTGTCCCATCAAAAGAATAAGCCCCAGAAACTTTTTCATTTCTTTCAAAGTAATATTTTTCCACTTTGCCGATTTTTTACATAATTTATAATTATGGGAGTTTTGGTGGTAATATCTATTAGATTCGTTTTACAAAAATTCAAACAAATCATCACCGATATATAAATTTACCGCATCACTTACAGTTTGAGGACAATCGAAATTTGAATTCAAACCGCGGCGGCCTAAAAATGATTTCAAAACTGAAGGATTATCTAACGATGACCACTCATCCACATACTCGTCTGAGCTCGTCTCCGAATCAGAATCACTTGGAATAGTGCGACGGTGAAACGTTCTAGGTCTTGGTATTTGCTCATCATCACTCGATTCGTTGTCTGACAACTCTTCAATATCATTATTCCATGAGCAATCAGATAAATTGTCGGCATACACTTCATCGTCACTATCATTGGCTTGTGAAGACATTTTTGTAGGGATAACGTCTTATACAATGGTAATATTATATTCGAATAATTAAATACGAAACAGTATGTAAACAAAACAGCGCGAGCGATATGAAAAATAGTCCGACACTTGAAACGACTCAAACTGAACTAGAGATTGAGATATCGAAACAAATCTATACGACTGTTGATTTTCACCCCTTATAATCTAGCAAAGAAGTAGAACTAATGATAATTAGTTAATGATAAGAAGTAGAACTAATGATAATAAAAGTGATTATATTTCAAGAACTGGTTTTGCTTACTAGTAAACATTTGAGCTTAGCTGTTCGTAGACATTATTTTTTAAAATTAGGTAACTGATACAGATCTTTCAATAAAAATATGTTTATTTTTTTGCTTAAATCATTAAATGTTTACCTTACAGGTATGCAGAGTGGCATATGAAATAATGCAGTCTCTCCACGTAGATGCGTCAGATAGGTTCGCTTCTTTAGATGACATTTATTACTACGGCGGTCAGAATCCTCACAACAGGGTGGCAGTGCTGTCGCACGACGCCAGACAGAGGGCACAGGAGATGCAGCTGCGGCCGGGAGACGTCGTCGGAATCGCCGGCAACCACTGGAATGGATACAGTAAAGGGAACAATCGAAGGACCAATCAGGTTAATATAACAGTATAATTGTAGACTGAAGTTTATATATATATATGTTCCACATTGGGAACGGACATGGTCCTCATATCATCCTGACTTTAAGCGTTTGTTCAAAACAAAAGAAGGGCCAGTCATCTTACGCGTCCTGTTAGGTCCAGACATGCCTCCTGCAACTCAAACCCTATTAATTTATAATATAGACTATGAAGTTGGTGAAATTAAATACATACTAATTAACAATGCTATTTTAAATTTCCAATTGGCAGGCTAGTTCCACAATACTGTGGCTGTTCACCATCTTTGATGTACAATCTGAATTTGTGTATCAATGACCACAGCTGGTCTTCTATTTCTGATGTTCTTTTTCCCTTTCAGGTGGGCTTGTTCCCGTCCTTCAAGACGATGGACAAAATAGACGTAGCCGATTTTCCGACTTACACAGAAGTGCCACTGGTCAAACCGTGAGAGCTCAACGGACACGTAGTTAAAGTTTCAAGTGCAATATCTAATTAAATAATATATTATAACAATAACACCGGCGTTGAAACGTCGCGAGACGCTACTCGGATATCGTCACGGCAGGAAAGTGAATTTGATTCCTCAATTTTGAGTATTTCTCAGGTTATATACGTCACAATATTGACTACGGAATCCGATACATAAATCAGTGTTTCTCAACCTTATTGAAGCCCATGTCACTTAATCACTGTTGAAATATTCAACGCCACCCCATTCATCTAAAAACGAAATTTCAATCTTGTTTATATGTATGACATTAAGAGCCTAACTAATTTTAATGCAGAAAATCTCGCATACACTGACACAAAGAAAAGAACAAGCCTGTTTCAAAAGACTTTAAATAAAAGTGATCGCAATAGGGCGTTCGCGACTAATTTAAGAAACACTGCAATAGATCATTATTACAAATAATTGCTCGAGTCTCTCGGCTATATCTTACTACATAGAAAGCTTCGTTTGCGGCTTAAGTGGTATCAGACAAGCGTAATCTGAGAAATGCTCTAAAATTTTTGATGCTATGACAATTTTGTATGACTAAAAATTATAAACATATATTCTTGAAAACGATATTACGTAGATTTAATCTACTTTAATTTTAGTGTTTCAGATTTTTTTCGTTTACAACTTCAGAGTAATATATTATTTTTTTATTAAACAACCCCGAACGAGGAATGCGTCAGATATTACGCGTTTTTTCCTGTAAAATTTATTCTTATATACCTTCTGGATCGTACGTGATATATCGTTTGTATTATATTTTTGGATGATAATGTTAGTTAGTATTCATTATCCACTGAAGGACTGATTTCTGAATCTTCACTATTTGTAATAAAAGACGGTTCTTATTAGTTTTACATATTCTTTTTAGACATAATAAAGCTATGTTATTTTATATAATTCAAATGTAGAGTGCCGCAATGGTTGCTTATAATTATATATCTATGATGGGCAGACTTATGAGTAATTTTTGGTAATTTTGCTATGAGTACGAGAAAACATTCCAAATATAAGAACGCTTCAGTGGGACTAACAGTATACGTCTCAGATGCTCTACAAAAAGTACATTTAATTACTATTATTTCCTGGTCCCAATAGTATATGTTTGCTCATTAAATAAATATTTTGATGGTCCTAGAAATACAGGTTCATTAATTCTTGTTTTAATGGCATTTTGTTATATATCTAAACACTGTTGATAAGAATGATAACCCTATGAAGAGTATAGTCATTAATGATGAAAAAATGAATTTAAATTTGTTTTTGCTCTCCTGAAATATGGTCTTTTTGGACTTATACTTATAAGTCTGCTTATCATAGATATAATGCCCCGAAAACAATACGTAATGCGTAGTAGTAAATGTGAACTGTCATTCTGTTACGTATTTATATTTTTGTATACATTATTCTTATGTGAATAATAATTTATTACGCATATAATTGCACTGTGTCTGTTTGTAGATGTCATTTTTTATGTATCCTCGAGTCATATTCTTTGATACCAGACTTCTAGGGACCGATAAAACGCATTTTATTTATTTGTTTTTAACCCTTCAGAGATGAGCGGGACTGTATGGTCACAGTAAACAGTATCGCCCATCTATCTCAATATTCGCCCCATTCTTTGCTGAATGTCGTTGCCTTTACTCAATTTCGGTTAAAAAGGATGTTTGCGTCAGTTTTGCATCAGCTATTTTCGCAACGATATCCACTGAAAGCATGCACGATTTTTTAAAGTTTTTGTTGAAATTTCACAATTTTTTAAAGTAAATTTAAAAAATCGTGCGTGCTTTTAGTAGATATCGACGCGAAAACAGGTTGTGTAAACATGACATAAATATCCTTTTTAATTGAAAATGAGTGAAGGCAACAATATTCAGCAAGAGATTGGGTGAATATTGGTATAGAGGGTCGATGGTGTTAATGTGACCGTGTGGTCACGCTCATCTCTGGGGGTTAACATATACTTGTAATGTAAGGCCGTCAAAGCAGAAGTGGTGTAACCCATACTTTGGGCAAATTGAAATAATTGCCATACAGCTATTCAGCGATTAAAATATGCTTAAATCATGATGGAATGGTGTTTGTTTATATAAGCAAGGCTGAGGAGTAGGAATGAGAAGAATGGTGATAAAATATTAATGCAGAAGCGAAAACGCATGAATTCACATAGAAAGCCGTCATATATACACCATCTGCAATCTATATGTAAATTGGATTGTGCAACAGTGCGCATGCACAAACAATGCAGTTCATGGATCTGCTTTGTCTGAGCATGCGCACTCTTGGCAGTAACTTTTTATGGTAGTGCCCACTGCTGAATAGAATAAAGAAGCACGTCAGGATGCACCAGCTGTCTCGATTTAGTCTATGAATGAATTGGAAATAATTTTTCTCTCAGATCAGTGTTCACTCACATACATTATTTTATTGATTAGAAGTAATTAAAAAGAAATTGATATAAACAAAGGATTCAGATTTGCTTGGTTTTTCACTACTATTTTTTTAAACTAAAATGACACTTATGTGGGATACACCGCTTCTGGATACTATTTTTTCAGTTTGTACACATTAAATATCATGTCATTCCATCGGGGTTCAACATGAAAAATATGAAATTTATAGATACACAAAGCTTAGTTAGTGAAATGAAAATTAAATTTTCATGAAGTGCAATTTACTGAATCTTGGAAAATATCTGCATACCTTGTTTTTCATTGAAGGCTTTCGAAATATGAGGTGTAACAATTTAATTCATGAAATGCACATTTAAAATTATAAATCTGGTCACCATCTACTTCTAAGTACTCCCTCTGATGCATCTATATTTTCTATACACTTAGACAGAGTTCACATTTCTACAAGCAGGCAATTTCATTTTCCGGAATACTCTTGCATACTTGTCTCAGATTCTTTTGTATAAAATCCCTTCATTGCAGCTTTTTAATTTGAATAAAGCTAAAGAACCACAGCCAGCTAAGTCTAAGTCAGGCGAATAGGCACGACGATTCAATTGGGTAATTAACTTTTGAAACACTTTAAGTCAACGAGCCACTTCATCCTTTTAGATCTGAGACTCAACTGTGGTGGAAATCTTTCTCTTATTCAATTCTTTGAAATTGGCTCAAATGTTTCTCTCTAAAGACCGGTTCAGATTGGTCGAGTAAGTCAGTCGAGTGAATAGTAATTTAGTTATCACTAAATGATTTAGTAACTGAAAAGTGTCCGAATACAATACATTGGTGGGTGACGTGTCGAGATGAACAGAGCACAATGTAACAAAGCAAAAATAAATAAATTAATAAAATTCAACAAATACTTGCACATAAGATTGTATCTGTTAAACATGTTCATTATAAAAAAGGTAACCTACACGCCATTACTGGAAATTTTTTCAGAAAAATATCATATTTATTAATTTTTAATACATAGTTTTCGAAAAAAAGGTGGTAAATTATTGGAAAGATTTTTTACTAATTTACTTATATTCAAAATTGATATCAAATTCTCGATTAAACCTCCATAAAAACGTCAAGTGAATTTAATTTGAGCGTGATTGAATTTTGAATTTTCTTTTATAATCATTCTACCTACTTAAAAATTTTAATGTTGAGAGCCTTACGAAATCTAAATATTTTGACCTATCTCAATATTAATCTCTAATAATAGACAAAATAATAGTATTATTTGTCTATAAAACTTTATTTTCAAACATTCACCGAAAAAAACATACATTTCAACGACAACTGATGAACGGGTAACGTGTTCATACTTGTTTCGTGGCTTGTTTAGTAATAAGTGAGAGGTGGTGGGGGCCGCTTCTCGACCGAAAAATTAGAACAAAATAAATTGAATCAGCTAAATGATTCTACTTAATTACTTAACTAAATTTGCCTGTTTATGCACGTTAAGTTACTAAATTACTATCTACTATACTAAATTACTTAACCAATGCGAACCGGCCTTAAAGACCAGTTTAGATTGGTAGAGTAGTTGGCCGCTACTCGACCGAAAAATTAGAACAAAATGGATTGAATCAACTAAATGATTTTACTTAATTACTTGACTAAATTTGTCTGTTCATACACATTTAGTTACTCAATTACTATCCACTATACTAATTAACTTGATCAATCTGAGTCGGCCTTCAGTCTGCAATTTTGAAGAATTATTCTTCATGTTTAAATATAATATTGCATATCGCACACAATATTATTAAACGCATTGTTGCTTGTAGCTTTGCACTTCTGAGATCTTCCATTATATTTTTGAATCTCGTATATCACTGAAAGAATCTACTTTTTCATAGTATTGTCACCATATGCCACTCAATTCAACTACTTCAACGTATTGGTCACGTTTTTTTCCCCAATCGTTACACAAAATTTGATGTTAAGAGGAATAAGTAGGTTTTTTGTCATTTTGCGAAAATCGTTAATCGTTTTCCGTCTACTAAAAAATTTTAAATGGCGAACAAAAAATGTTTTTTTTTTAATAATTGCACTCTCAGATTATTTGCTTACACTGTTGCACTTTTATTTCAATGGAAATAGTAAAGTTTTAAAGCCTGTCTAGAGAAGAGTTGACACCTGTTTTTCAGATATGCTTTTATTTGCTCTACGCCGTGACTAGATTAGGATTTATTGTAGGTTACCGAGATTTGATGTCGAGGCAGATGACAGACTCTGACTTAATCACAATGGAAGGTGATAAAAACATATCCCCGAAAGATGATTACTATTTATTATTCTTATTATTTTTTTGCGATTTTTTTGTTAAAACACGTGTATAATATAATTTTTTGTTGCTCTATTTTTTAAAAAAAATATTTTCAGTATAATTCTTCTTTAACCACTAGACCGTTATAAGCAAAGCGGGTGTGCGGTCTTCGTATGGGCTCCACACGCTATAAGCCCACCGGTGGGCGCGATATTTTTTACCATGAATATACGTTATTTATCACTTTTAAATATATAACTTTAATGCGCCATCTATCAACAGTTGGTAATATGTACATAACATATCCTGTTTTGCAGATTTAATAGAAGAAATTCAAAGAAAATCATACAGATGACATAAGGGTTGTCAAAACCATAGAAATATCGAGATCCAATACGAGAATTAAATCATTTAGCCTATCAAAGATTGCCATTGTGAAATTATTGAAACAAATTGAATCATTCGGAAAATCTTATCTTGTCGGAGTTGTCTAAACAATGGTTAAGTCAAAATCCAACATAAGAAATAAATGATTTTGGATAATATCAGACATCACCTATGCGAAATTTTTGACACAGATTGAAATGATGAAAATAATAATATTGAAGATGTATTTGAAATGCCCACTGAAAATGTTTTTACTTGGAATGACAGTGACTAACACCAAAAGTTTATGCATTCGATGATAGCGTGTCTGGATGGAAAATGAATATGGACGAAAAAAATAAGGAATCGGACTTTTTCAAATATTTCGTTGATGAAGACGTTATTCAATTGGTTGATAAAACTAACGAAAAGTTTGTGAATCTGGGCGCCTTAAGCATTGGGTCGATACCGGTGCTGACAAAATATAAATTTTTTGGCAGTTATTTTGTTGCAAATCCATTGCTGTATTTGGCAATTTATTCTGGTACAATGCGACGAGATTGTTTTTGTCACTGCTACGAATTATGAATTTTACAAGCAAAGTGGAACCCTAAGCTGGTAATCGTCTTTGAAAAATAAAACCAATTCTTGATGTTTCAACGAAAAGTAAAGTATGTAAAGTTTTTTTTTTAATCGAACTAAAATTATAGAAATTGCTTGTGACAATCCTAATTACTGATTCTTAAATGTGTGGCTAGAAGCTTCCTGGTAAAGGAATTTTAATGATATTGCGTTTGGCGAGGTCTGGTAACATGAAGGAACCACAATTGACATAAATAAGTTTTTGTTATTTTAAGAAATGTGAAAATTTTCCGCGGACAGAGGCAGAAAGGTATATTTTTCACAGTAGTTAAGTGGTTAAATATCAGTCAGAAAAAATGCGAGAAAACGAACTCTTTGGTACATTTCAAAAATTTTTATAGAATCGTTATATTCAATAAATTGTAAATTCCATATCGATCGCTTTCTTAAAAATACTTTCTACGATTTTGTATCGGACATCAAATCTCGGTAACCTAAAATAAATCCTAATCTAGTCACGGCGTAAAGCAAATATAAACATATCTGAAAAACACTCTTTGTCAACTAGGCTTGAAAACTTAACTATTTCCATTTAAATAAAAGCCCAATAGTGTAAACAAATACTCTGAGTGCAAATTATCAAAAAAATAATTTTTTGTCCGCCATCTCATATTTCTTGAAAATGATAAAAGATTTTCGTGAAATGAGCAAAAACCAATTTATTTGTTTTAATACTCTGCTTTAAATTTCGACTTCCCAAAGTGCACACGCCGATATTTGTTACCTTCCGAAACAGCTAACAAATGACTGGTTCGGAATGAAATTTTGATTCTATTACATCACATGCATTCTACATGGCCGTTCCTGTAATTAAATTGTTACATCTCATGACCGCAAAGAAGAGTCTCTTAATTATTATGTTCATTCCGTGATTTCGTTGAGCAGTGAGGTCACAATATAAGAAATAAATATTTTTTTATATTACATTCTTTGTATTAAAACTCTGGACGATTTCATATAGGTGAGTGTATGCTGTGTAAAAAATAAAATTAATTAGTTACGGATAGAAATTATAACAATTGGCACAAGTATTGATAGATGTAATTAAGTGTAAATAAATTGTACTATTTTGTATACGGTTATCGACAGCCACCTCCATTCAAAAATGTACTAGTTCATATAAAAAAAATGCATAGCTTAAAATTGGAGAGCTTATAAATAGGATACGAAAGCTGAAAACACAAATTTTCTTTTCATTTTCTACTATAATGTTATCAGGATGAAATTCGCACTGTTAATAATTTATAATTTCGTTGCTTTTCTTTTGTGACGAAATACTACAGACTTGCTGTATTGATATTTCGAAAGTGCGGAAATGATCTTAATTTTATTATATTGTCAGGCGTCATCCACCGCTGCAGCTCAGTCATGAATAATCGAAACAAATGGTCTACCGTGTCTGCGACAATATTTAGGATGAGCGTTGATTAATCTGCAGACTGTCCCCTTTTTAATGTCGACTATGAATCTATGAAGACTTTGTTTATTTTTAATTTATCCTACAATTTTTACTTATTAATGTTTATAATATATTAAGTTTACGAATGAATAGTTCTTTTCCGGCTTAAATTTACTTTTTTATATTGTTAATGCCTATATTATGTGGATGGGAAGCAGTTGTATCGTAATATTGTGACCCCTTGCTGTAATGCCAAATCTTTTTTGACAGATCAACATTATTCTGAGTTTCAATAGTGTTGGAAATTCTTCTTTCTTTTTCTTAAATAGTATGTTTTTACTTCTCTAATTTGAGGGTTTAGAATCAAACAACGTTATCTACAAAAAATGTTTTTTTCCTTTTGATAACATTTTTTACATTCTCGGCTACATGACAGTCAAACAAGAACATTATGTCGATCTTTTCTAGTTTCTTCTTAAATCATCAGTAAAGTTTAATGTTAACTACATAAAGTTGCCCTCGTTAAATTTCAAAAGATTGTATTGTCACAAGAAAAATCAAATGTACAATCTATATGTATAAAAATGAATGTTTACTTATTTGTTTGTCCTCTATGCATTTCTTCACCATTCATCCGATTTCGCTCAAACTTTTGTGACTTCTGCGTACACCCGTGAAAGTTTCTGAAGAAAAAAATTCAAAGTCTGGAATCTAAAAAATAGAATCAAATACGTACAACTAGCGACATCTCCGGGTCCGGGTAAGGAATTCAAATTTAAGAAAAATATTTAGTACTATTTTAAAAAATAAAACATAATTTGTTTGTACTACTTCCACATGTTTATAATGATCAGGACCGCTCATCACGAGCATTATCAATTGACAGTTAACACCTTAAAAGTGATTTGGTACTATGTTCGGGTCATAAGTCAGCCATTAGGCAATATTATTCATAACATAAATAATTTATTTCACTTGTGCTATGAATATCGTTCGAAAATAGAAACAATAACATATATTGTTGGAAAAGTATAAATGAATTACTATATTAAAAGAAATCCGGCTTTTTTCGGGTTTGGGTAACAAGTGCGATGTTAAGACTCGGGCCAGGGTTGGGCTGGGCCTGAGGATGACGGCTCGGACCAGGTAATTTTATGAAATTTCAGCCCGTGCAGGCCTCTAATCCATTTTCTAATTTCTTTGAGTGGCATTACAATGCACTCACATGTAAATTATAAAATATGAACGTTACGTTTTAAATAAACATTGCTTTGTTGAGTTAAAAGAAATTAAAAAAGCTATTTTTGCTCTCGTATAAAGTTATACTTTTTCAGATAGTGTTGTTTGACATTGCCCTCAAATTGATTTTAGCATAATTATTGAATCTCAAATACATATTTTTTTATAAGTTTTTATACTCAATCTTTATTACTTTTTCATAGCAATTATTTTTTTCTAAGGATCTTTCCAGAATGAAATGTTTTGTGCAATAAAATGCCTATTGTATGTGTCATTATTATCCCTATATGATTTGATTTGTAAATATGGCGGAGTATTGTTTAGAATTATTTAAAATAATTATGTATTATACACAAAATATTCTCATTATGAAACAGTAGAGTTATATTAATGGATATTTAAAGGATACTGAATTTTATTTCCAAATTACGCATTTCACAACGGTGATGGGTCTCGGTAGACTGATTTAAAAAAAATTTGTTTTTTTCTTGATGAATATTTACCAAACTTGTTTTTAAAATCAAAGTATCTCAGCGATGCTGAAACAGCATGAAAAAACATGTTACAAGACAATTATTGTATTGATAGGGATGGGGTAAAATCGTAACCTTCGGAGTAATATAGCAGATCTAAGTTTTTAATAGCCATATAAAGAACAACCATAGAATAAATTAACAATGTAAGATTTTTTTAATATTGCGCAATGCAATTGTTTTTGTTCCTTTTATTTTTATCTACTAGTTATAATTTGTGATGGATTTAAAGTATTCTCCCATTAACTAAAATGAATTGTGAAGAACTAATCTTTTTAAGTCGATTTCCTCTTAACCAAAACATATTAAAGCAGTATGATTATAAATTTTTTTAATTTTTACATGTCAAAAGATAGGTCTTTTTTTGTTCAAGGTTCTCAAAGTGAGCAAGTCGACTTAAATAAAGAAAATACATGTTTATCTATTCTCTGGTGTGTCTGAATTTAGGGTGCATCCTCTAATCGCTGTCAAAAATGCAACAGTGCTGACTAGGGCTTTCAATCTCGGGATTCAATGTAAATCTAAAAAAATCATATTTAAAATTAAATACTTTCTGATTAACTTGATCATTGATCTCATTGACCCTTTGATTATTGAAGAGTTATTTTTCATTTACATAACTTTTTTTTTGTATATTTTGATTATTTTTATTATCACTGCAAACAAAAATATGAAATCATTTATTTTCTTATGGGCCAATCTGTGAGGGATATTACTTGTTATTTCAAGAAGTGAACATTTCCTTGGAATTTGAAAACGCATATTTAAAAAAGTAAATGATATAATTCGTTATGAGTTTCAAATAATTATCTACAAGCTTTCACTTCCAATTTGGCTCTAGATCTTTTTTTACGTTCACCCGTAGACATGTGGGTCGATTCCAAGAGAGGAGTCAAGGAATGACTACAGATTTGTTTCCAAATATTGACCTGTTTGGAAAATTCTTTTGTTTATTTGAAACAAATAATAAAAATAATGTGACTGCTAAAAATCATTGATAGATATGTGCAGTATCCATATCTGAAGAAATAATAATTCAATAGAAACTTTGAGAATGGTGACAGAAAATAGATGGCACAATACGTCGCCACACTACTAAAATGGTTAATCGAATGAGATATAATATAGTAAATAATTTAACAATTTCACGGGCGTTTTTTGGTTTTAGACAGATTCACAGATGACTAATGCTTGCAAACAATATTTGACATTCAAGTATGTTTAAATGTTGCAGTATGCCTTATTGAACTCAATGCACCCATAATTGACATTTTTTGTACTTGAAGCTCTTTTCATAAAAGTTTTCGATCATTGCTTGTCTCAAATAATTTTTTTATGTTATTAATTATTATTCTGTATTGCATTTTAAGCCATTTAAATAAAAATTGTTTCGAAATTGTTGCCTATTTTTAATAACTGTATAAATGAAAATTTTTATATTCAAATATAATTGTTTTGTGTTATTTAAACTCATTGATAAAAACATAAGTAATACACTTGCTGCCGAAGAGGTAAACGGATGCAAGAGAATATTGATGCCTGTTTATGGCAAAAAACAAAACGATTAATTTGAATTTATCAACGGTAATTTATCAATTAACAGAATATAGAATGTGCGTATCTTTTATTGTATAATTGTACAAAAAGAAAAACTTACAAATACTACGGTACAAAAAGTAAACTTTTATCGACTATGAATATTTTAGTTTATTCCTTCCTAATTGGTGGTTTATTTAATTTTTCTCTTCATTTTTATCATTCTATACCTTGTAGTACTAATTCTTTTTTTATAACTGTTTAAAGGGCTTATTATTAGGGAAACTCGAAGGGGGATTTTTCGACTTCATTAAAATCATTTTAACGCTCAAGCTTTTAGACTGGGTGGTATCCAACTGTCGCAAAATTATGCACCCCTAGATATTTAATATTTCAATATGTGTAATAATATTATCTGATCTGTGATTGTTTTTTTGTTTACTTTTTTCATTTATTTGTCGAATAATTTTTCCTTTTGTTAATAGTGTGAATCTCATTTTGGTATCTGGATGATTTATTAATAAATTAATATTCCATTGACATGTTTGTATTTGTTTTATTCCATTAAAGCAGAGAATAGATTTGACCTGGTGTAAGTATTCCTAGTAAACCTAATGTCTATTCGCTTAACCTTTAACCGCCCGGCGGTCCCGTACGGGACAGTTGATGATGACACATTTCGCGATCAGAATACACTGATTTATGATAAAAGTATTCAAAATATAAATATTACCTTACATAAGTAATGACTGAGATACCGAATCATAGTTTTATTTTCGTATTCAATAAATATCTTATACATAATAGCCCAGACTGCTCTGTAGACGCTTTATTATCACATATCACATGTAGGTATGAAATTTTCTCATGGCCTAAGCGTTCGCGGTGTAAAAAATGCACACACAGTTCCGACGTACTAGCTACTTTAAATATTCAGTATTTCAATTTGAATTCCGTCATCTATGTCGCGTACGGTTACTAGTTTTTGTCATAATAAATAATGCAAACATCTGCGTTTCAGGGTCGTCGATATTTACATGCCAGAAGCTTAAAGATGGTCCATATATAGAAAATGTTTTAAAAATTGGCATAGGAAAAAAATGTTAAATCTTTGTATAATTTTAAGGTATTAATATATTTTCTTACCTGCAAAGCAATCGGACCTTCAGCTCCGAAAGTGTTTGAATGAAGGGATTCGGTGTCACGGTTTGAACTGTTGTCTGATCATTGAGCAACCCTAAGATATAAGGGTTCTCCTAGGCTGAAATCAAACAAAATTTATTAGTATTTATTTATATTAACGTAAAAACGTAATTGATATGGTTATGTTTAAGAGGAGAGACTACTTCTTCAATCAATTGTTTGATATACCTTATTTACCACTCATTTCATATGAATAGCCTCGCTAAGATTTATATTTTATCAAATTTGAATTTGAATTGTTGAGATTTTGCACATTTCCATGTATTTGTTTCCGATTTCAAAACTTGGGTCACTGTATTTTCCGTGTCTTTTATGTAAATACATGTGGACGATTGGATTATGTATTATTTTGTTCATTACATAGTTTCTGTAGAGCTGGATATTTTCTTAATAAGGGAGTCGCTTCATCTCAGAGCTAGTACGCACAATTTCAATATCACAATCACTAGCAATATCACTACGCAAACAGTGGCAGCAAAATTGTCCTGAATCGACATTGTCCCGTGACAATCCACTCATTACAATCATAAATAATATACTAATTACAATTCAGTATGTAGGTAGTAGTTATATTACTGTAGGGTAGGTAGTATGAATTATTATTATTTTCATAGTTTTAGGAAAGTTTGGATAAAGTATGAAAATAATCTATGGTTAAGGCTCATAAATATTGACTGAGAAATGTGCCGCTAGTTTCTAGAACATTATTATGCTAAATAAAATGACATTTCGGCAGAGGTATACAGTTATGCGACATTTTATGTCATTTTTTTTTACATTATTAAAAAAAGTGGGCACATCGTGAGATCACGAATTAATATACATTCATAATAATGTATATAAGCGCCGGGGCCACAAAAAATAAGAGAGGTAAGTTGCAGTTTTTTTGTTGTTTCTTGGATGGCTGTTGAATGATAGCTGTCTATAATTTTTTTGTTTACGGCTGAGAGTTGACATTAATTAGTTAAGGAAGTTATATCAATAATACGTCAACTAAAAAAGTCGTTTTGAGAAAACTCTGGGTTCAAAGATTTAACAACACGCGTTATTTTATGTAAATTCGATGATTTTACCTATTTTGTGAAAATATTATATTATTACGATGGACCTCTAGAAAAACTATACGTCTATAATTCACACACTAATAAATTAGTTCGTTTTTCTTGTAACATAGTATATTGATCTATGCTTATAATTGTAAGATATAAATCTTGGAAAATCAGATTGGTACGGTAGCATTCTAGAATTTTGCGATTACCGGATTGCAAATATTCGAATAATATAATGAGTGAATTTTTTGTATATTATTAATATCAAGAGTTCTCATTTATTAATTACTGTTAACGCATGTTAGTTGTCACGAACCTAATAATAATAAGCAAAATAGATTTTATCCAGTGATAAATTTACATAAATACTATGTATAATTTAAGACATCGACTGAGGGTGCTTGATGGATTTTCAATATCAAATTTGGATTATTGAGATTTTGTACACTTCCATGTATTTTTTCACTAACGACCCGGGTTTCGCCGTTTCGCATCTTCAGGCATTCGAGCGCACAAATGCCTGAAGATGCCGAAAGGCGAATCCCTGGTCGTTAGTGACAAAATACACGGAAGTGTACAAAATCTCAATAATCCAAATAAATACTATGATCGAATAATATTCGAATATCAAAACAACCCGTGCGAATTCGAATATTCGGTTGGAGTCCGTAATTTGAACCCAGCCTTGGAGATTCCGCGAACTGATGTTCTTAATTTAAAAGCTAGAAGAAGTTGAAAATTGATGCAGTAAATCCGGATCCGTGGTCGAGTGGTCAACGTCGTTGGCTCCGGCGGCCAGCTAATCGGAAGTGCTGTCCTAGCCCTGTCTTTATATCTTTACTCACAAACAGTACTTAACGCCACTAGGAAAATATAAAAATTTGGTTCACATTTCGAACGGAAGGGGTTAAAAAAAAGTTATTAATGGAAATTTTTGAATGCTACTTTTGTATCGAATTTTTAGAATTGGGTCAGTGCATTTTTCGTGTCCTCAACGTAAATGCAAGTGGACAAATTGGATTATATTATTTGGTTTTTTTGAATCTTTTATTCGACTTGTGTAATTGCAGATATTTTAACATTTTTTTATAGATCTGCCTTTGCGTTTGATCTTAACCTTTGCGGTCGACGGCTAGTGAAAAATTATTGTCACCTTTATCGGCGAGTGCGAGGTATTCCGGCTTCTATGACGTTCGATCACATTCTGTCCGTTGTCTCTGCTTTCGCAGCTCGTTCGTGTTGTCCCTGGTATTTATCCCCGTAGGTTCATTACATTATTATATTATATTTTTCTTATGCGTGTCTACTTAATTTTTTTTGAACGATTGCGACTTGTTTTGCATTTAGCTGACGATATGTTAAAATACAGTAGAAGCTCGATTATCCGGAATAATTGACGGTGAAGGTAGTCTGGATAATCCGAATACAGGACAGGAACGCATATTTAGTATGAATATTTTTTATTGATTATATCTTCTATATAAAAGCCCAGACCGTTCTGTAGAAGCATTATTATCATCACATATCACATTAAGGTATGCAATTTTCTCATAACCTAATCGTTCGCGGCGTATATATGAAATAAAATGTTATGCAATACACACACAGTTCCGACGTATTAGCTAATTTAGACATTCAGTATTTCTATTTCAATGCTGCCATCTATGACGCTATTATATATACGCACATAAAGCTTCATTTAAAATTATTTCTTAGTAAGAAATTCAATTAGATATTGATTTTTGCTTAAAGCTATCATTTTCGAAGATGCCAAATCACGAATTATTTTAAGACACACAAATGTTCTCGAGCTCCGACGCTAAAATCATTTTATGGCGACATCTAAACATTGAAAAGCTTCAGAATGTGTAGGTATAATATTCCTCCCTCCGGAATCGCCTCTCTGTTTTCCTAATCTTACTCACCTGCGGCAGATATTTATTTCCTCAACATTCAAAATTTAGAATCCAGAATCGTTCACATTGCAATTTAACCACTCGGCGACACCTTCTTCGTCACATTCTCTGCATATTGATTTGTGCTACTGCTTTCGTGACATTTCTTATAATGACATCACTATCGGTCATTGCAAAATTTTATTCCACGATTTAAAGAATTCTAACTCTCAGGTGCCATGTAGCAACGGTCCTATAATTTTGTTTTGTGGAAACTGATAGTAAAGGTTTTACTGATCATACATACACTTACTACGTAAAACGTAAACGTACATACTAAATCGTCTTCAATAATTTCTTTCGCTGTTCGGTGTACAAAGCCAATTCTAAAGTGTAATTATATATTCCCCATAATAATGTTAATGTACACTTAAAACATACATTATTCACGTTTAAATTATGTATTCGAATGACGTTATCATAGTAATAATAGGTAGTAATATGGGTGTCAGTGAAATTAGGTGAACAAGTATTGTGACTTTCCCAAAGTGTCGCCTCGAGAATATTAAAGAGACGGCGACCCGCATTCAAAAGATGACTAACGATGTTATTGTATTTACTGCAGGGCAATATAAGAATATTTACATCGGGTCGAGTTTCACTGGACACACAAAATATGAACCAATATGATTATATCGTCATTATTCTGGAAGAAAACACTAACTGAAAAATACTAGTATAGAGTAATTGTACTTTGAAGTTTTTCAAATGTTTGAAATGCTTTATCTTTTTCATTTAGTTTGTTTGTACAAAACTGTTTTCAATTAAAAGCTTACTTTATAAAAATATATGTTCTTTCATACGGTAGAGAAAGTTCGAAATAAGGAACATTTTGCTATAACTAACTCAACATGTCATTTTTTCGATTTAGTGTTTTCTTCCAGAACAACGACGATACAATATACTAAACTCATAAGATTATACGCTTTATAGCTTTGTATTTTTTACTACACTGACAGGCTTTGTGTGTAGTGTGTAAATGTGTATACACTGCGTTTCAGTCTATTAGTAAGTATGGATTCCGTGTTCCTAGATACTAGAACCGGAGTGCAATATTTTAAAGTGGCAACACTACCCGCGCAAGCCATCCGATGATTTTTTTACGGTGTACGTACATACTAATATGATGTGAAAATTGACGCGCAATCGTGATTGCACCGAAGACGAATATGCGGTAATAAAAACGTTTATTTAAAAGCAGAAGAAAATACAGGCTACAAATGAAATGATGATATAGGAGTACAGTGAAATACGAAATCATTTTTTTTCTTGAAAATATTTCCTAAGGTTTCGTGAAATTAATGATCTGGGTGAGACTGGCGAGAAAGGAAGTCACCTAGATACTTTTCAATATATGGCACTATACAATTTTACACTACAATAGTCAAAATTAATGTTTGATGGCTTGCTATGACGACCATAAGAGCTTGCGAGTTAACTCGTCGATGGCCTAACGCGACATACGGGCTTGGACGAAGAGGAAATCTAGAGGTGAAGACCTAATACGGATAGCGAATAACTCATGGAAGCTTTCTGATTTAAAAACTGTATTGGGCGCATAACAACCGAGTCTCGGGTAATTGATTCTATGACACTGCTGACAATTATTTGAACTCGTAACTCGTGGTAGCTGGCACAGCGTTGCGTACCCTGGAAAGACAGTAGAGAGTAGACGAGTGGAGATTCGGTAGGATCACATAGTACGATCGAATATTCTAACTTCTTGCACAAATCAACCAATAATTTGTTATGGTATAGCTATGAATATTAAATTTACTAAAAGGGAGTTTTTCGCAAATGACAATCCAATTAAAAGCGTTTTTGCAATGTACTCGCAGGTCTATCTATTCTGAATTTTTCTAAGCATTTACTGTTACGTGCCACTGATTTTTATTCACAATTAATTTTTAAGAACCATTGATATTCCACTTCTGAGTAAGCATTTTTTTATTGATAATAAAACGTGTCTGATTTGATGCAACGGTATTCAGAAGAAATTAAACATTGGGTTCAATGCATTTTTACAGTTAAATAGCGCCGAGCAAAGAGATGAAAATAACAACAAAAACAAACTTATCCGAAGCGACATCTCGTCTTGGGAGTCGCCAAAATAATCAATTCAAATAATATATTAATAGACAGAACCTGCCGTTTATTTTCGTTGAAATTATTCTATAAAGAATGTAGAAATATTTCATTGAATAATAGATAGTATAATTAATATATTGTAGGTATCTAATGAGATGTATTAAGAATTTGTTTTAGATAAGGTGTTAAATGAGAGGTGGTTTGAATTTGTCAGGAACTCGGAGGTAAGAGGGCAGATGGACCAGCCTCCGATTACGTCTAAAGCATAAAAGCGACGATGGACCTAGCTTGGACATGTGCTGTGGATGCCCTAGGGCAGCCTGCATCCTGCCTGTTTCTTCTATCAACCGGATGGGCTCTGTCACAATGAAAGACCGATGATGATCATCCATGGGATGTACTCGGTGGAGCTACGGAACGCAGGGATAACCTGGGAGGAAGCAAGAAGGCTGGTGGGGGACAGAGGATCTTGGAGGCACCTTGGTGTGGTAGCCATATACTTCACATTAGGAGCGGACGTGGTTAAAAACAAATTTAACAGAGGCTTCCTAATAGAGGTATGCCAACAGAAATTTTTCTACGATTACTGCTTGTTACTCAGTTGCTCAAACTTTCTTATTTGAAAAGAATTCGAATAGAACAGGACTAGTGGTTAGCTAATTGCTCTCGTTACGTCCCATTTTAAGGATCTGATAGGTGGGAGGGACTTCAACATCCTTGCTTTTGAACAGAAATCCCGAATTGGAATTCGAGCCCGTGAGATCCGTAACCGAAGCCAACGAAGTTGATCACTGCACTATGGACCAGACATGGAAAATACGGTTCGATTGCTAGAAATTTGTCGTTGGTAAACATTTAACGATCACGCTTTAAAAGGGCTGCAAGGTGGATTGGATTCAGAAAAGGCAGATGATATTGTTATTGTTAAGCGATTTGTTGCTGCAAAATTCCCAAGAGACCTCCGGCGGCTCGCAGTTCTCGGATTGCTGTTCACTGCCACTCGCAACCTGCCGGCAATGTTTGGGTTTACCACTCATCGCTCGCTTCCAGGTCTCGCTTCCCCTCGTCGTCGTGTCTTCCGCGAGCGAGCGAGCGAATGTGTGAGTGAGGTCGCCCGCCCGAGACACCGTTTCAAGTTCATTGGCTTCGGATTGACCGCGACACAACGGTGCTTTTCTTTTGCCTCACTTCTCGGCCTTCTCGCGTACTTTATTACATGTTGAGTATCGCGCACGGAAGCATTCGAGATGCTATCATAAATAAAATCGGCATCATCTTCGCATCTGCGAAATATTATCACTGACCGTCAGACTCGATCAGACCGCGAAGCCGTCGAATCGATCTTCGACTCTCAGTTCTGCGCCGATCAAAATCTATGAAAGTTTTGCTGATATTAAAATTTGCAGTCTTCTGGTGATTCTATGTTGATGAATTTGTCGTCAATAGTCATTCGAGATATGAGTTTTTAAATATTTTAAAAAAGTTATCAGTTTATATAATTTTCAAAAATGTGTAAGTATTATTTGTTACTGTGGTGTGTTATTGTTATAATCCCGACTGCGTGGCCTGCCAAATACGTCCCCAAATGGAAGAAGCAGGTCAGTACGGCGCTCCTCCGCCCTCACTTTTTCTCGAAGCACCATTATAAAACCTAATCATTTCAAAAGTGTAACAACTCAAAAAGCACAGTTATGAGATAGTTGAAGACCTTGGCCTAAAAACAAAACTCATTTTGTTCAGGCGAGGGTAAAAACGAAATATCTTTTAGGTTGTGAAAGATCTTTACTGTTTCCATACAATATGGCCTGAACTATTGTATGTTTTTAGTAAAGCGGCATATTTTTGAGAGCTGATTTGAGGGATTTCAGATTTTTTTATAGACAAGGAATCGAGAAATGCAAAAATATTTAAATGGAAAATAGTGGACATTTGTTGTTTTTAGGCCAAAGTCTTCAATTAGGAAAAAGATTGTGTCTTTGTTTAATCTTCTACTGTACCTACATCTAACTAAAAATCATGTCCGTTGCAAATGTAGAGCATGTGGACTTCTAATGGAGGTATCTCAACATAAGTTCTTTCTACTAGAACTACTTGTTACTCAGTTGCTCAATATTTCTTTTTAGAAGAGATTAGGGATACAACGATAGGACTAGAACAGTACTAGTGGTTAGCTAGTCACTCACGCTACGCCCCGTTTTTAGGGTCGGATGGGTGGAATGGTATTTATTAATGGTACATCAAAAATATCCACGTCTTCAAACAGAAATCCATAAATCGAATGAAAAATTAATTTATCATACTGTTCGTATTGGGATTCGAGTCCGCGAGATCCGAAACCGAAGCTGGTGACTTTGACCACTACGCCAATGACCGACTTATAATTTCCAAAAAATTTCGATTGTTTTTTTTTACACATCTTAAAATTGTTAACATTCAATTTCATATAAATAGCCCTGTTATGATTTTATTTTAATCAGTTGATAATGCTCGCCAGTTGATAGTTAACACCTTAAGAGTGATCAATTAAACTAAACCAATTGAAATATAAACTGAGCACAATATTTATAATAAGGATATAATTTAAGACATCGACTGAGGGTGCTTGATGGAATTTCAATATCAAATTTGGATTTTAAAGATTTTTTAAATTGATTTTTTCAACCACCTATTCGTAGAAAAGAAAAGCTTCGATAGGAAATTCTACATTAGATCCGAAAACACAATTTGTCAGATCTTACCTTCCATGGAAGAAAATTGGAACTTCGTGTTGCAGAACTTACATAGACGTGTTAAAACGTTATTGATTGAATTGACATTTGGAATTGACACATTACAGATTATTCAGTTCTACAAGAATTTAATCAGTTTGTTGATAGCTATTTCGGCTTCAAAACATCGTCAGAACTCTGTTTATACTTAATTTACCTTAACTATATAATTATATCAAATTTGGATTATTGAGATTTTGTACACTTCCATGTATTTTGTCACTAACGACCCGGGTTTCGCGAAGTAAATTAGTGTTAAAATATCGTGTTGTTTGTCAAAATTTATGGTTTAATATCAGTTGTTTTAAAAATAAAGTGACTCCCAAGTTCATATCGAGAAATGTTAAAATTATCAATGGTTCGAGGCCAGCAGTGAAAGCTTTGAAAAAAGCTAAAGCAGCTTGGTTGAAGACGGAGACAGGTCAGTGATACGCAGTTCGCGACAATATTAGCCAGTACCTTAAAATAATTCATTGTTCTCTCGCACAGAGTTTGATATATTAGACCGTGATATTAGATATAATGTTTCCGAAATCATACAACGCAAATATGAAAAACAAACTTATAAACTCAAGAAATTGATCGAAGAGAAAAATAAAAGTCTAGCTGATAAATCTAATCTAGTTATAAATGAGGAAACACCTATAAAATTTTTTGATAGGGTTGTAAATTTGTCTAACGTCAATTTAAAAAAAGACGAGCAGAGCCTTTTATCAAAAGGTCTTAAATATTGTCCGCCTTTGCCAAATAGAAAATCGGATTATGAAAACCTTGCTATAGATTTAGAAATTGCATTACATAAAGATTTAACCAGCAAACATATTTGTTCTCGCATCCTTAAGAAAGATCACTTAACCAGCAACAAAAATTACAATAAGTTTAATGAGGAGTTGGCTACTCTTAAAAATATTAAAATTAAAATTAAAGATAATGATATCATTGGCACAAAGGCGGACAAAGGAAATACCACGGTCCTGTTAACGCGAAAAGACTATGTTGATAAGTTTAATAACTTTCTTAATAATAACGATATAGTCGAATTGAAAAAAGATCCTACATTAAAATTTAATAAAAATATTAAACAGATTATAAATAGTTGTAGCATAACAATCAACCCTAAGGATTTGTCCTTTTTATCTACTAGAAATCCACAAGCCCCCAAATTTTATGGGTTACTGAAAATTCACAAGGATTCAAACCGATTCGCCCGGTAGTTTCATATATGAATGCTCCAGCGTATAAACTTTCCAAAAGAGCTAACTCTCTCATCCGCAATCACAGTAAATTCAAGCCATTGTATAGTTTTAAAAATTTATTAGCGTTAGTAGATAAAATTAAAAATTATAACATTCCGTTAAACGCCAAATTAATTTCTTTTGACGTTGTTAGCTTATTCACTAATGTACCTGTAAACAAATGTAAACAAATCATCAAAGATACCCTTAATACGCGTAGAGTTAATCCCGTCATTACTACGGAATTACTTAATATATTAGACGTTTGCGTTGACCAGAACTATTTTCAATTTGATAATAATTCTATGAACAAACCGAAGGCCTTGCAATGGGAAGTTGTTTGTCACCATTATTAGCAGAATTTTATATGAACCATTTAGAAAACCTTATTTTTAGCAAAAAAACAGAAGTTAGAAACGTAGTTTATTGGTTCCGTTACGTAGATGACATCCTTTGTCTATTCAATGGAACTGAGAGACAAGTTTCTAACCTTCATAATTTTCTTAACTCACTAGATGATAAAATTCAATTCACTTTAGAAGTAGGGGGCAAGAATATAAATTTCCTTGACCTTAATATTGATATTAAAAACTCCTTTCATGAATTTAAAATTTATCGAAAATTGACGTTTTCAGATGCTGTCATCGATTTTAACTCAGACCATCCTTTCTCATATAAATTGGCTGCTTTCCATTCTCAGGTTCACAGATTAGTCACTATACCTCTAAGTAAATTTAATTTTGAAAATGATCTAAACATTATTAAACAAATTTCCATTAATAATGGCTATGAGGCGTCTCTTAGAGATAGTCTTGTATCAAAAAAACAACGTAAATTAGCAGAAAAGATGCTATATTTCGGGAACTTGTCTAAAGACATAGACCAACCTAGGAACTGGCATAGAATTAGTTATTTAGGTTGCACAAGTTTTAAAATTAAAAAACAACTCGCTGATAGTGTCAGACCGGCGTTCTATTGCAAAAATTCTCTAGGCAAATTACTTATTAACAATAAAAATAGATAGACACTTTAAGAACAAATCTGGTATTTATAAATTACAATGCAATGATTGCCAACATTTCTATGTGGGTAAAACCACACGTACATTAGATATAAGGTTATCAGATCATTTAGCTGTCTTTAGATTAAAAAAAGAAACTTCGACATTCGCAAATCACCTGCTAATGGAGAACCATACGTTTAATGCGGATGATGGGGTTAAAATGTTGCATAAAAACATGGGGGATCATAAATTATTTTATCAATAAATTTTGGAAATTAATAGAGCCCAGTTAAATTCCTTGGCAATTCTGAATAAGCAGCTGAACCTTTCTAATTTTCCGTTATTATATCGTATACGTTGAAACACCTAACAGATGTCACTAAATGTGGAATGATTGAATATATTTATCCTTTCGTCGAATTGCATCCCGTCGAAACCCACAATGCTATTATAAATGTAAAATCACTGGTATTTCTAAAAGAAGTCGGAAAGCGGCTATTCGCCACTCTGCTAATGTGTTGTTTACAAAATAAGGATTAAGGCAATTCTCGAAATGTTAACTCTATCCTTTCGTCGAATTGCATCCCGTCGAAACCCACAATGCTATTATAAATGTAAAATCACTGGTATTTCTAAAAGAAGTTGGAAAGCGGCAATTCGCCACTCTGCTAATGTGTTGTTTACAAAATAAGGATTAAGGCAATTCTCGAAATGTTAACTCAGGTATCAGTGTGGCTCTCAGATGTATAATATTTTACCTCGTAAATAATATTTGTCGTATTTGTATCTTCTATATAAACGTTAGACACTGTTTACTGTCTGTCAGTTCGAGTCCATTCGTGTGCTCGAATGCCTGAAGATGCCGAAAGGCGAAACCCGGGTCGTTAGTGACAAAATACATGGAAGTGTACAAAATCTCAATAATCCAAATTTGATAATTATATAGTCTCAAACGTTTTCTATTTTACTGCGTCCAATAAAAACAAAGAAAATAATGATAATAAAAAACAGCTATGATTTTGCTGTGATCGATGAGTTATGATTGTGACCTTGACCGCCGCGAGTTGCGGAAAAGTCTTCGTCGTTAAAATGGCCGCGAGGACGCACAGTTGTCCCACTTCATGTAAGCGTAGTATATAAATTAAGAAATTGTTTTTAATTTTTTTTAAATCCAATATTTTTAGTGATTTATTATGAAACCTTGTATAATTTCGGTATAGAAATTATTGTTTATTTATTATAAATAGTATTTATTACCCATCTTCGCCAGGTATATAGGGCGCTAATATTTAGTCGTTGTCGTTATTATATCTTATTTTGATGCAAGCTCACGTGACATCGACAAAATATAGTTGGCCAATTAATAATTATGTTAAAAGTTGAAAACATCACGATCAATCGTACTTCATGTTACAACCACAAAATATAGTGTATTAATATATTATGATGTTGAAAGTTGGAAATAGCATAGTTCACCTAGAAATCGCAGCTAGAATGTATAAATTTGACGTCGCTATTTTTTCCGTTTGGGAGGAGTTCTTGTGACAGACAGATTTATACATGTATTTTCGGCTACACAGTATTTATAATATGTTTTATTTAAATTGATTTAAAAGTAAGAATTTAATCAAAATCGTGGTATTTAAAATAAATGTATTAACCTAATTAAATACTGAAATATAAAACGATTCCAAAACAACAAAGTTAGCTATGGTATGAAAGTTGGTTTAATGGATTCCTATAAAAGTGTAAGAAAACCTTTTGATATAAAAGGCAAGACCTTTAGGCGGTTTTATTATTCGTAATTAAATTTCTTATATAACTACATTTTTATAAGTGGCATTCAGTACATTTTCAGGTAGAAAAACAGTAACAGTAAAGCATATTTACTCTAAAATTTCATGATATATCAGAGGCTACCACGTTAGTCATATGTAATTTTAATTTCAATTTTTCGAAATTTAAATTTTAAAATTTAAATTTCGTTTGAAATTTAAATTTTTCCACATGCAAAACTTCTGATGGTTTATAAATGAATGTGTTCTTAATAAAATTAAAAATTATCTAAATTATATGAAAGCGTCATTTATATAATACATCAGTGCTTCGCAACCTTTTCTCTCCCACGGCACACCTAAGCATTCATTAATATTTCGCATCACACCACAAGCCAAAATATGTAAATTTCAAAAACAAAACTTACAATTTATTAATTTGTTTTTATTTGATGAATATGAAATAGTAGTTAATATATTTTTTAATAAAAGTAAATTAAAAAATTTCACTTTTTCAAAGTAATGGAACACTTAACAAACATTATTTTGATACATTTGTTCTTTGTTTCCAATATTTTCACTGAGAAATTTTCGCAATCAATGCTTCTCAATATATGCAGCAATGTGTGACGTCTACGGCAGGATTTTTCGTTTTACGCAAGGGACAAGCCCCATTTTATTCCTCATTATTGCAGTTACACTATCAGTGCAAACACTTATACAATTTTTCCATTAAGTATCGAAATACAATATTTTTTTCAACGAGAATAATTTAAACAGATATCTTAGCCACCGGATGTCTTTTTTCTAATATAAAAAAATTATCGATTTTTTTCCACTGTGGACGCACTGTTTACCGATATGTTTACCGTTAGCGCAATAAAATAAAGATAATTTTGACTTTTATTATCAATTCTATTTAAATATTTACTTAAAAATTATCCGAATGTTATCTATAATCAGTAAATTAATATCGTTCATTGCAAGTGATTCGATGCTTGTAGGGATGCAATCCGGGAAATAATATTAAAACCAGTATTACAAAAATTATTCAAAAAAAAACAATTATTTCTACTACATAGCAGAACATACATGTTGGTACATATAAATCTGTCTGTCAGAAGAACTCCTCCCAAACGGTGTAGGTACAGTAGTGTCAAATTGGCACATGTCATTCTGGCTGCCATTTCTACGTTAACTGGGCTATTTTCAACTTTTAACATTATTATTAATAGTGGTAGAGGTCTGAACGGACCCAAATTTTCTAAAATTACCCGGTCCCAGTCCGACATCTTCAGGCTCTCCCGGCCCGAGCCCGAATCAAATATCACCCGATCCGAAGCTCAGATTTATTTTCTTCAGCCCGCAAAAAAACCGCATTTTTTTCAATATAGAAATTTATTTATACTTTTCAAAAAATATATGCTAATATTTCCATATTTCCAACAATGTCGTTGTCAACACGGGCCCGTGCAGGTTTCTTTGGCTGGACTACATTTTGTGGGTGTTGTATGAGGTACGGTCCACGGTGATATTTTCAACATTAACTAGCACCAAAATGGAACTTTAATAACGCCAACGTCTTAATTAATTTATAAGTCGAGTATATATTATCAGACTCATAGACTTTAATAAATACTTAAAGTTTATTATTTCTTTGAATTCAAATATGCATCCCCTTAACATGTCTAGATAATACTTATTTTTTAAAAGGCTTCGTTTACGAAAATATTCATTTGTAATGTCATATATTTAAAATTATTTATAATATCTTAATAGAAATATAATATTCTCTTGTGTAAATTTAAATGAATTCCGTTATTGGATCGTCTAATTTATTATAAAACATAAAATTATGCTGGAACCAGCACATAAAAAAATGAAGGAAATTTTAATTTAGTAAGAAAGAATCGGATTATAATAAGTACGTTAATGTGTGAAGTTTATGGAATTCTATAAGAGTATTTTAACAGGGGTTAATGAATGAATACTGACTGAACAAATGGCTCAACCTCAAAGAGCTTCTAAAATAAATGATTAATTTGTATACACGCTAATCTTTGACCTCCAGTACGTGGTCTTCAAATGCTCCGTCTTCCCTCAGTAGTAGAAAATGTTTCGAAATTGCAAATAATGCATATAATTTTAACGGAAATGCGGTCTAATCGGTTATTTCACTTCTCATTTTACTCCTTATATGATTATTGCTTGAAAATTTTTGTTAATACTATGCAAATGTACGGATGATTTGGAACATATTATGCTTGCTTTATTTTCACATTCATGATTATTGAAGAGTCATGCTCCAAGAGCCACAAGTGGCTAGCGGGCTGATGAGGTAACTTGGATCTAAGCATCACATACACCTAGTGCCATGGAAGTTTATGAGGCAATTAATATTTATTGTTTTCTGTAAAGAGCTATAATTTAAACGTTTAATAAATAAAACGAGCTCCTTTCGACAGGCGTGCGAGATCCCAGGATCCCAGAGCGAGTACAGCCACTACAAGTGCGATGACGATGGAGAGCTGCGCTGTTTGCCAGGCTGGCAAGGGGACCTATGCGATGTTCCCATTTGCAGGAGAGGCTGTGACCCACTCAACGGTGAATGAAATTTGATGAATAATAATTAACTTACATACTAATTACGGGTAAATAAAATATGTCCCCTCGTGGAGCATATGGCTTCCTAATGGAGGTATCTCAACAGAAGTTTTTATTTCCACGAGACCTGCTTGTTTCTTAGTTAATCAACCTCTAATTTTTTGAAGACTGTGGGGATATAAGGATAGGGCTAGGACAGGACTAGTGGTTAGCTAATCGCCTGCGCTACACTTCGTTTTTTTAGGATCGGATGGATGGGAGGGAATTCTTGACATCACAAACATCCATGCCTGCGAACAGATATTCATAAATCAATTGAAAAGCTAGTTTAAGATATTTTCCGTACCGAGAGTTGAATTCGAGACATCCGTAGCCAAGCGACGTTGACCACTGCAGTGAAAAAAATGATTACTTATTTAAAATAAACTAGCAGCTTAGTTTTGTTCCTTACGGGATCATGGGACATCATCTCATACACCTTTTCATATGTTATTGCAGATTACATTGAAACTAGGAATCGTTGCTTTAGCAAACCTATATCACTACGTAAGAAGAATGTGCATAGTATAAAGGTTTTCTGTATAATATTGTTGTAGGTTACTGCAAGAGACCCGGCGAATGCCGCTGTAAAATAGGATTCTACGGAGAGCGCTGCAGTAAGTGCATTCCTCTGCCAGGCTGTCAGCAAGGATATTGCAACTCCTCGTTTGAGTGCATCTGCCAGCAAGGATGGGACGGACTCTTCTGCTCAGAACGTAATCTTTCTTGATACTTTTATATTGTTCTGTAGGGCTTCTCAGAGAAAATGTGAGGTCCGGGGCACGCCATTTTTTAAGGTGATTCCATCAGATTACCGCATAAGCGCGTGAGGCGCGTGCTCGGGGCCTACGAATCTCAGGGGCCTCACAGGCTACCCACATATTTTTAATTTATTTTTATTTTCGATGGAATTCTAATAATATTGCAGCATTTTCTTCAGTTCATGGACGTCATTTCAGCGTTTTTCATGGGGAGGGGCAAATGTTGCTCGCTTCTTATTTTTTATTTCGTCTATGTGTGCAAGCCAGTGCAGCGAGTGGTTATTGTGTATTTCTAAAATTTCAGGAGAGGAGGAAATCCCTCCTCAAATGACGTTCTGGCTTTTATTGGAACGCATTCAAAATTAATAATGATATATTTATGACAAGAAGAGACTGCAAATAATGTTTTTTTTATTATTTATATATTTACGTTATATGAAACACTTTTAAACACAACTAGTAAGAAGAAAATATCACAATTTAATAAAAATATAAATAGTAGCCCAGACAGCTCTGTGGACGTTTTATTATTATCACATTTCACATACATGTATGAAATTTTCTCATGACAATTCTCGTTTGCGGTATACATATATATAAAATAAAATGTTGTGTAATACACACACAGTTCCGACGTACTAGCTACTTTAGAATTCAGTATTTCAATTTAAATACCGTCATCTATGACGGGTACGGTTACTAGTAATAATATAAATAACAGAAAGTTTTCAACAAATAAAATTTAAGTTCGCTGGCAAGTTCAGAGTATACGAGCAGAAATTTATGTTAAGCGACTCCATTCAGTCCATTCCATTAAGTCACTCTTTATTCATTTTAGACCGTAGAAAGTTTTTAACTCTTTTCGGTCAGTACGTTAAAAAATAAAGTGAAATCGCTGTATCATAAAGAATGATTGAAATTTAAGGCCCCCTAAAACTGGGACCACACGCAGCTGCCTCTTCTGCCGCCCCCTCTGTATGTGGATGTTGTTCTGTCATTCTGGAGATGCCAAATGATTTATAATTTTGTGAATGAAAGACATCTGATTCAATACATAGTTAGATTAATTTAAATCATGTTTGTTTATATTTTTTTTATTTATCAGCAACATTCTGACGTCACAATAGTTTGAGTTCACAATTGTAAATTTTTGAAACGATGTGACCAGTTGAGTTTTTTTGTCGAGTTGCTCTTTGTGACTCTTGCTGTTTATGCAAATGAACAATATCAAAAAACTCTTTTTTATGCTATTGTGGCTTTTTATTTGTGAATACAACATAATCATAAATATCTTTACTATACAGCAGAAAATAAATATTGTGAACATCTGTCTGCCTGTCGGTCAGAAGAACTCCTCCCAAACGGTGTAAAATTTTCATTATGGCTACCATATATAAGTCAATTGTGTTACTTTCAACTTCCAACTTTTAATTTTAATAATTGATTGACTATATTTTGTGGGTGTAACATGAGGTAGGTCCACGTTGATATTTTCAACTTCCAACTCTCAATATTAGTTTTCACCAAAATAACGTAAACGCTTCAATTGTTAGCGCGGTCTATCCCTGGCGAGGCTGGGTAGTAAAAACAGTAATATATCTACTGTAGAAAAGCAAAAAGATGTAACCCGCACCAAATATATTGTGTATAACTCACACAAAACGTGTATTAAACATAATATTTATATATACACGTTAATATATATTTAAAATAATGACTTAAGAAAGGCAAGTATCCCTCCGTTTTTCAAAATATTTTTTTTCGATAATCACAATGTATACAATTTGTGTTGACTTAATACATTTTTTTTGTGTGTGGGTCACGTCCTTTTGCCTTTCCACAGTCGGTATAAAACTTAGCTTATTTAAAACGTATTTGGTCGCTGGCCATAATGATGCAACAAAACTTCCCATCATTGATTATTAAGAAAACAACGTTGCTAAAACTAAAGAATACAAAGTGTGTTGTCGGAATTAAAAATAAAACGGTAACCGAAGTTTGCTGATAAAAATAAAAAAAATCTTACCAACTGCTGCAGGTTGTCAAACTCATCATCTAAATCAGTGTTTCTTAATCTTATTGAAGCCATTGTACGCTTTCTTACTATTTAACGTTAGAACTACATTTAGAAATTACACTGATACATGTATTTATTGATATTAATGCCAATTTATGTTAAATTTATTTGAATACAGAAGAACTCGGATAGATTGACGCAAAGAAATCAGTCCGCCAGTCTCGCAAGAGTTGACATGTATCATCGCAATATGTTATAGTGTTATCGTCCAATTGGATTTCAACAGTGTCCTCTAAATGTATCCATTGATGCCGTTTTCAGCCGTGTGCCGTTCAGACTGTCATCCGACTCGAGGGTATTGTGACTCTCCGGGAGGATGCTCGTGCCGACTGGGATGGTCTGGGCCGACGTGCCGCTCGTGCCAGCCTCTGCCCGGCTGCCAGCGAGGTTACTGCGACAAGCCTCTGGAGTGCAAATGTCTCCCCGGCTTCACTGGACTTCTCTGCCAGACCCGTGAGTTCCTCTGATATAAAATAACCCATATACCAATTTTATTTATCACATATTTAAATATTCAGAAAATTCGAGTGTAGTACAATTTTGATAATATTTTTTTATGATCCACTTAGCGATCTGCGCAAAGGGGTGCCATTCGGAGCGGGGCTACTGCAGGCGTCCAGGCGAGTGTCGCTGCAGGGTAGGCTGGACCGGAGAGCGATGCGATAAGTGCCATCCATATCCAGGATGCGACGCTGAACGTGGCTCCTGTCGCAGACCCTGGGAGTGCAACTGCGAGAAGGGCTGGGGAAGCATGCTTTGTAATGAAGGTCAGTGGATAAATGAGTTATATGTTTTAAAACGTTTTTTTTTGGTTATTTATGAGAGGAAACAAGTTGGGAGAACGAAAGGTACCTATTAAGTCATACGATTGGACTAATGACTGATGTCTACCCCCTTTTACGTTCCAGTACAACAGCGATATGATTGTGAAATTGTTGGATTCTTAAAACACAACTGCAGCAAAATTCTATGACGGGCAGGCTTATTGTCTTTAGTATGTCTTTATTTTTTGCAACTTTACGATAAATACAAAAATAGATTCCAAATATAAGAACGCTTCAGTCGGACTAACAGTATGCGTCGCAGATGCTCTACAATTATAATAAATTTTTGCGTGTATTAAACTAACTTATACCTGAAATAAATATTACTTTTTGGCCTCAATATTATAAGATTTCTTATTAAATACATATTTTTATAATCCTATAAGTATAGTTCTATTAATTAATGTTTTAATGGTATTTTGTTATATATCTAAGCACAATTGCATATATTATTTAACTAAAATTTAATATTTTTGGAAACGTCTGACTTATGAACTGAACGATCGATATTATAATACCCTATAATTCGTCATTCAAATAACGAATTCTGCAGGTGTTATCAAAACGAGTGAAACCACATCAAATAGATAGACTTTAAAATATATGAATTAATTGCATGATTTTTTATGACCTTTCTTGTAATATATTGTAAATACTGTACACTTTCGCTTGAATATATGTGACTTAACAACAAGACCATGTAAATATCTCTATATATATTGACTGTGAAAAGGAAAAAGAACGTAACCCAAACAAAAAAAATATTCTGTATGGCCCAAAAAAACTTGTATCAAATTGTATACACGAAAAAATTTCGTTTTGAAAAGACGGAGGGATAAGTCCTTTTGCCTTCATACAGTCGATATGCTATATATTTTCATATTAATATAGTGTATTAACACGTTTTGTGTGATTTATACATAACATTTTTTGGTGTAGGTTTCGTACTTTTTCTTTTCCACGGTCGATATATATTACAAAAGTGATGCATAGAGAAATAATTTGAGCGACCATTCCCAAATGGGAATTCGTATTTCTAATTTATTACATTCAAATAAGTGTCTATTAATTTATATGTATAAACATCTAACCGTTTTCCAGAGTTAAATCACTGCGAGAAAAATAATGGTACCTGCCAAAATGGAGGAAAATGCACTAGCTTGCCTTCGGAAGACGGCTCATTCCGCTGCGAGTGCCCCACGGGTTTCAAAGGCAGGCAGTGCGAGTTGGCCCCTCCACCTCCCTCTACCACAACTACTGAGGCACCCGAAGTTATCTCGGCACCCGTCACCCCGACCATCGAAGCCCCTGTCAATTCAACTTCAGCAGAAATATCACCCGAAGAAGGCTCCGGTCAGGACGAAGCGGCTGACCAGATCACTACTGTGATTCCTCAGGCCGAGGACAGCCCCGCCGTAGATGAGACTGTTGAAAATGAAACCAGGAAATGAAGCCCAACCTCGCTTCACTAAAAGATGATCCCTATTCAACCAATCATGAAAAAAGGAGAAACTTTAATTTAAGATATTTATTTAAACATGTTAGAAGTCTGCACGGGCCAAATTTTTTAAAAAATTACTCGTTCCAAACCCAGCATTTTCCGGCCTGGCCTGGCCCAAGTCTGAGTCTCAATATCACACTTGATAGCAGAACCCTAACCAAAGCCCAGATTTATTTTTTTCGTAAAGATACAATTGTGTTGAATTTCATTTTTAACGAATACATTTTATTTAATAATAATGATTTATTTGACACAAAAAACTGCCATCTATCTACAACCACTGGAAAGCAAATACTGACTAATTACACTTTATTTATGCACGAACGAGTAATATAACTATTGGCCATTCGTAAATAAAGAAAGCATTGTTCCAGATGTGGCTTCAATCAGCTTATTTAATTTTATGGACTTCTCAGACTCATGTTGAGATTTGGATTTCCTTTACCAGCCCGAACCCAGCCCACGGGCCAGGCCGAGTAGTGGTTCGTGGGCCAAACCCGTGCCCGTGCAGACCTCTAACATATATAAAAAAACCACTTTTCTCATTTATTAAATGGAACAAATATTTGTCAGGTCTGGTAGTTAAAAAATCTTTTAAAATCTTAATTCAGGGAACATATCATAGGTTGTGGTTTAGGGTATGATATATAAATACTGGTTGCTGGCCATTCGGTATACCGCAAATTTTAAAGGATTACTGGGTTTGGAATAGAAACATGTTTAAAATGTAAACAAACAAAATAATACAATCAATTATTTTTTATCATACCGCACGTTGATATTATTTCTAGGGATTACTTTGAATCGATTGCAACGGTTTCTGATACTGATAAGCACAAAACAAACACGAGAAAGTGTTTACAGGTTATGACGGCTTAAAATAACATTTCAAAGAATACACAGTGCATATTATTTATTTATCGATCGATAAATACATTATTCTTGGAAATCGGGGAATGGTCGAATTGATTTGCGCCTTCACTGTTTTAAATAGTAAAATTTATCATTTTTAACTGTATGATATCGCACTCATATGACAACACCGCCACAATGCATGCCGAATCAACTGCCTGGTCAGTATTTATGATAATATAAGACTGCCATAGCTAAAATATTGCTATGTTGTTTCAGGAAATATTTTATATTTATGCTTTTAATAAGTAAGTTTTTATAATCGTAGAAAAAATACAAAAATACAAAGCCACAGTTTTCTTTATGGTAGTGTACGTCTCAAACATGTCATTTCGTTCAAACCTCAGTGCATTGTTTCCTGTAACATCGCCACATTTTGAGATGCAAAGGTGTTACAGGTCTTGGTTTGAACCAAAAATGCTACAATTTAATTATCTCTAAAATGACAAATTATTTTGCAAATCTAAAATCATTATATAAAAAAGAATTAATATTATGTATACACTATCGTGATGGCTTGGTTCAGTTATGTTTTGATTTATGCTGAGACAAATAAATAAATAAAGTTGAAAGCTCCAACAGCGAATTACGCAGAGAATGACGTTTGAGATGGTGGTGGTGTTGTTCTAGTGATGCAAATATACGTTTATCAACCGAGTTAAGCAGATAATGTATTTTAGAATATCTTTCTTACTCTTTCTACGGCGTTCTCCATATCAAATACCAATTACTGTGTATGAGAATGTGATAGTAAATATGAAATATCGTATTTAATGGAAAACCCATTTTTTTCTTTCTTTTTTTAAATCTACGAATTCAGGATGCGTATTATGATCGATAACGTAGTGAGACAGGAATCGTGTCATCAAAATTCCGTAGAAAATAGTGAAACTTTCTTTTAAGAACACTTATATATTATTATGTTCTTGATAACAAGTACGATATTTTATCGACGCACACAACACAACAACGATGAGTCAATGTACGATTCTGAATAATCAGATATGGAATCTCAAAAGGTTGACATTTATAATACATTTTTTTTACAACGCTTAATAATGTTTTGGTATGATTTTGTTTGTTGATCTAGTAAATACGCTATTTATTGATTCAAAAGATTATTAAACGTTTTTAATGTCATAATATAAACGACATTGTATATCCAGTTTGGCTTGTTTTGAGAAAACCGAATTTGAATATTTGAGATGCATGAAAAATATAGTCGAAATGGATATAATATTATGCATTTGAATGATAAAATACCTCCTCAAATACCCTATTTGGACGTACAGTATTTTTACAATATAAAAAAATATAATACCGACCAAAATTTTGTGCATTTTAAGTCAATTTTGACGAAAACTGGACATACAATATCTTTTCACGAAGACACAAAATTTGCAAAAAATTAGCCACGGACGAATTTTAATAAAATCACCAATAGTGTGTTATCTAAAGAATATATAAATATTTTAAAGGAAAAATTGCATAATTAAATACTCGCAGGTCTACTTAAACATTTTGCGGCCCCCCTGGGGTCCACGGTCCACAGTTTGGGAAGCAATGCACTAAGGAATCGAAATGTTTGATTAAAATAAGTTAAATATCTACATAAGGTATGAGCAGGAATCGAATGGTGGACGGCGTTAGGTGTTATTTATCATTCGTTTAGTAGAGCGAAGAAAGTTTGTTACCTAAGATCCAAGAAACAGATCTGGTTTTTCTGCAGTAGCCCTCGGAGTGGTCGTAATGTATTTAGCTGTCACTTCCATAATGATATCTCGATCATTTTATTCCTTGATTGGCGTACGTGCTTAAAATAATTATCTAATTTTCTCAAGAAATATTGCTGAATGAATATCGTTTTCCCAAGAATGTTTATGTCAAGCAAAGAATTTTCGTTGCAAGCTTATTGTATCATAAAAAATTGACATGAAAATTCTTCGGACAAAATCACGCAGAATAAAAATTGACCAGATTAAGTGAAATAAAAAAGCATCTCAAATTTGAATCTGATAATTATACTAACATTAACATTCATTCATGTTTAACTGTATGCGATTCGGACTCACATATTCAACATCGATTTAATTAAAGCGTTTATTTACGGTTTACCAGAACAACGATTACTATATTACAATAAATTTTTGGGAGACGTTTTTATTATTAAAAAAACAATATTCTACTGGATAAGAAATCATAATTACATTTATTTTTAAATCGTTAGCATCGTGATTTATCAATCAACTATCATACTGAATTTGATGATAATATATTGCATCCCCGCAAGAAAAGAGTCACAATTCAAAAACACCATGCTTCAAAACTGAAATGACACTATGGCCGTGTGGTGATTTGGCATCGATGTAATCGTGAATAGTATCACATTTTTCACTGACAGTCTTTAGGTGGCTTTGTATATGAAACTAATACCGAACTTAAGTAATAAACCGTTCCATTATGTTTTGTGACATTTGTTCGTACTTGTTACACTGGAATCGATTTCACTAAACCGTTAATATCTCAAAACTGACATTTGGTTGTGACACTTTTCTTGCGGGGGTGCAATATATTTATGTAGTTTTTTGTATGTCATATTGTGTTGGATTTTAAACTATTTTCTATCTTAATTTATTGTTGAAGTTTTTATTAGACGTATTATATTGTAAGGCGTTTGTTATATTCATTGTTATTTCTGCGAATGCTTACATTATTTATTTTAGTTTAATTAAATTTATTAATTTATTGTTAATTGTAATACAATGTTATTTTGAAAACCAATTAGTTGATTTTTTTTTCTTTTTTTGTGTATGAAGAATGTGTGAAATAAATTATTTCTTTTATTAATACTCATTCGTTTTTTTTATTTCAAGAAATAAGAAATTTCACCTAATGATTCTATTTTAAATCTTCGGAATTTACTAAGCGCAACTGGCTCTTTCGCATCTTCCTTCCCATCTCTGATAATTGCAATCCCACCGCCACAGGTTGGCGATGGCTGATCTATACGTGTCTATATGTGTCTGCGTTTGGAGGTTGAATAAAATCAAAGTGAAGCCGGGTAGACCACATAGCTATTCTATATACATTGATGACGTATTCCAGTAAAGAGATACATGTTTGTAATTTGTTAAAAAGTATTCTTCGTATGTACTCGTAATGAATAAGAAATGAGTTTAAATTAATCTATCTCGGGAGAAGCCGGGTTATAAATACTGATACACTGTAAAATGTAATATCTCAGGTAATGTCATCGTATATTGTGTTTTTATTGGGTAAACATTTTAGGGATGTTAAAACGTGTAAATAAACAAACTGAAAATGAATTCAATTTCAAATAAAAATATAAATGCGTTACATAATTGGCAGATAGATAAATCAAGACGAAAAATTTATGTCGTTATGTTGGTGGACACCTATTACTGTAAAGCGTTGCCTACAAAACTTCTATATGTAACTTTGCCAAGATGAACTTACATAATATCGCCGCTAAAAAAAGTTAATTACTTTACCTAGATACACTTGACGCATTCCTTTCTAAAGATATTTGCACAGAAACTTGTCTCTGCAGCAACCGGTGTTGCTTATTTATCCATAGGCTGACTGCATATCTTGAGACACTGAATAAAGGTAATGGTTAGAAAAAATAGGTGCAATTTAATTTAAACAAAGCGTAATTTAGATTTCATTGATATTTTAGAAAAGAATATTTCTGTTGTGACAATTGATTAAATTAAATTCTATTTAAAATTATAAGGACAGGTAGTTCGTCACTATCAAATTTATTTCCGATGGGATTTTCCTCTTCAATCAGTAAGTTATAGTCAGTTATATTATTATTGTAATTTGTAGTGTTACTGTTGGTGTCGAGCCCCCTCCCCTCATCCACGAGAGAGAAGAAATCCCACCCTCAATTTTTTCATTTATAAGTTTAGAATAAGAATCAATATCTACGTAATAAATAAAAATCTTACGATAGCTTCTCAAAGAGGAGAAACACTTGGCACTACTAGTAACACAACCAACGGAATAACAAAGTTATGAATATTAATTTTATATTAAATAATTATAAGTTTTGATTTTTTTTCAACAGATATGACCTCCTATTGGAAATATCACAACAGAAGTTGTTTTACGAGAACTCGTTGTTACTCAGTTGCTCAACCTCTCTTTTTTTTCGAAGGTAGTTGGGATATAATGATAGGGCTAGGACAGGACTAGTGATTAGTTAGCCACTCTCCCTACGCCCTGTTTTCGGGATCGTACGGGTGAGAGGGAATTTTAGACACCACAAGCATCCATAGCATCGAACAGAAATCCGTAAATCGACTGAAAAATCAATTTATAAAAGCTGTCTGAAATAGGATTTGGGCCCGTGAGATCCGTAATCGAAGCCAACGACGTTCACCACTGCACTACGAACCCGACGAGCATTGAATTACTATATAAATACTGTCGTCATTATTTTTCAAAATTAAATTTTGAAGCCTTCATATTACTATATTAAATTTAAACGAAAATTTTCCTCTGTTGGGGTGATGTCTGTTTTTAAATATCACAATATTATCAGATATTTTCGAACAGAATTAGTTATTAATGGAGAAATTATTATCTGTTTGCAAATTTGTCTCAACATGATTTCGAGTCAAAAATATGTCGATAATTTACATCGTAAATTTGCTCTTGACCATTAAACGCCAACAACAACAGCTATATAAAACGGTTCAGGGTCGTGTCTAGGGCTTCCAATCGAATATTCGATATTAGAATATATTCGGCCCTCTTTTGATGTTAGGATATTTGATTATATATTTATACGTACCAACGTAACCGCTGCTCTTAGTTACCTTGTTATTATCCAATATCTTGACATATGTCACGATCTATCTCGTTTATTATATAATAGAAAATAGGCAAAACATGCCTTGCAACTTAATTTTCGAATAGAAACATGATAAGTATAAAACGCTCGCATTTCTTCTTCACGGAATCATTACAGATTTAATCTAAATCAGAGCGCCACCCGCAGCTAGCAGTTTTCGCGTCACAGAGAAGCTTTCAGACCGTTTACAATTCTCAAGTGCGTCGCCCATCACTCAAATCACGATGAAGTGTCTTCTGCTATTCACGGTGAGGACGGTTTGTGGTGAAGGCGTGAATGTTGTCATTAATATGGCTATCGGAAGACATAACCTTTCCGAGTTTCTCGCAACGGATATGGACATATTCCGGTTACAGAAGCGGTTTTTATTTACTTGTGATATTTTAATGGTACTTATTGGTTACGGAATAAAAAAAACAATTAAGAAAAACATCGGATGTGATATTGGACAAATATAGTAAATATCTAGATGAATAAATCGTTGTGTAGAAGTGTTAATTGTTGATTATTTGCGGGACCTAATATTGATAAATAAAAACATGCAATTTGGAGTACTGAATTTACAATTTTATAATATCGGTCGTCCAGTTTATTAATCAGACCCAAATAATCCATATTGAGATAATGGTAAAAGCAATATTCAAATAGTCACCATAAATCGAATATTATTACTTTGTGCGCGAATTTTATACATTTTATAAACAGGTGTTTACGTATTAGGTACTTTCCGAGTATAGTCGGTAGAAGGATATTTATAAGTATCTTTGTACTGCCCGAGAAGTACATACATTTTGTTTAAATTCTTTAGAAGGTTATCTGCCTTAGCATTTTTGAGTCATGTTGTTACTGAATCAGAAAGAGCTCAACATTTTAAATCCAACTGCATATTTCAATTAATTTTCATTATTTTGGCACTGTCTGACTAATGATTAGATATTGATCGATATATTGAAAAGCAGTTGAGTGTTAGTTGAAAGTGCTAAATTGCTGAGCTAAGACAGTCTGAATCCCGTGACAAATTTCCGTTAGAAGACTATAAATGTAAAATATAAATAAAAAAATGCATCAGCTATATCGGAAAATCCAAATCGCTTACAAAAGGTGAATATAAAAGTATTCACAGATATCTCAAATAAAATTTTACATTTCACCCTGCCAGGATTTTGGCAGGGGTATTTGGACAACTAAGTGGAGCCGTAAAGGAACCGTAAGTAAGGCTTTAAGGAACAGAACCTGACTGTAATAATTTCGATGTATTCGTCGGTAACTTTATGGAAATTCATTTTTAATATAAAAATAATGTTGATAACTATGTTAAATTGTCACATAACCAGTAGAATAACTAAGTTATCAACTTTAATTTCATACCAGAGCAAGACTTGTTTCGATTTTCTTTGGTAATATTTTAGATCGGTTAAAAGGTCGAACGAATCGCCAATCAATTTATCAAATTAGATGGAATAAGCTTACCTACGATTTTCTCATTGATTTATTACAGCAGTTGAGAGTAAAATCAGCAGCCGTTTTGAAAGTAATATTGTTAAAAGTTAATTTCGGTAAGTCGCTGAGTGGTCAACGTCGTTCGCCTCGTTTGCTGTGCCCACGGAATCCGCCGATTCCGTCTGTCGTTTCGCCATTTTGCAGCTGAGGTCATACATGTATTATTATTTGAGTGTTTTAATTAATATACATTCAATATTGAAATGTTTCTTTTATTCCATAATTTCAGGGTATCCTGTGCATGATTGTATCTTCCGATTCGGCCGCTTTGAAAGACGCAAAGACCGTTCTCTCTCCGATTGAAACTGCGGACGCTAAGAAAATCGATAAGAGAGAGCTTCCAGGGTTGGAGAGCTCGCACGGGTGGAACAGCGGGCCGTCGTCGCACGTCGAGCCCGGCTGGAGTAAAAGTTCGGCTGACTGGCGGCCCGAACCGGCGGGATGGCACTCTGAACCCCATACTATCGTCGTCGAAAAGAAAGTCCCGTATCCCGTGAAAGTCCCCGTTCACATTCCGCACACCGTCACTGTCGAGAAGCCGATCCACGTATATAAGCCGTACATAGTCGAAAAGAAAGTGCACGTTCCACATGAGGTGATTGTGGAAAAGCATGTCCCCGTATTCGTAGAGCGACCCCGCCCTCAAGCCCAACAAATACCCCTGCTCTCGATCGCTGATCCCACGCTATTAGGACACTCCCTTCTCGCTAACCAGTTGCCCATCCACAACCCTCTTGTCAGCGGCGGTATTTTAGGCAGTGGAATATTAAACGGAGGTGCTATCTTGGGAAGCCAAGGAACGATAGTCGGAAATAATATTTTGGGTGGCGGACTATTAAGCGGAGGCGCACTTTTAGGAAGCCAAGGAACGATACTAGGAAATAATATTTTGGGTAGCGGACTATTAAACGGCGGCACACTCTTGGGAAGCCAAGGAACGATACTGACCGGGAATAACATTTTGGGAAGCAGCATTTTAGGCGGTGGTGTTTTGGGTGGTGGCATTTTGGGAAGCCAACTCTTGGGCGGCGGTGCTATCCTGGGAAACCAAGGAGTGATTTTGGCTGGCGGTGGAATTATCGTTTGAATTTTTATTAATTATAGTTAAAACTGTTTTTACTTGTTGTTACACACTTTGGAATTTGTAATCAAAAAATGTTATTAATGATATTTTAAGTTGTTTATATTCTTTATATAGTTTATTAGTCTCGTGGCCGCACCAACTTTTTCAATCGTGATTTAAAATATTAGGCCAATGCATCTAAAAAAAGGGACTCATTACTTGAATTTTTTTTAACCGTAAACCACCACGAGAAGTTTGCGTCGCAGGTGGAAAATTTGTGTGCATTAAAATAACTTATTTAAAAACATGTCGTATATTTTTACATTTCTGTCATTTACAAATTTTATGTATGAATATTAAAGAATCCTGCAGGTTTGTTTTTCAAATATGTCTAAAAATCTATTAGTCATTAGATTTTTACACTTTCATCCTTCTGAACGATTGTTTATGGATAATTTCTTATACCCATTTTAACTCAGGGATTGTATCAAATTCCCTTCAAAATTAGAAAAATAAAGAATGACGCAATATAAACATGCTTCCACATTTATAAAAGAAAATCAGAAGATAATCAATTTTTTTTTTTAAATAAAACACAATTCATTTGTATTACTTCCACATATTTATACTGATAATGTTCTTCAGTTGATAATGATAAGAACTTCAGTTGATAATGCTCGTGATGAGCGAAACCGGTCCTGATCATTATAAATATGTGGAAGTAGTACAAATGAATTGTGTTTTATTTTTTAAAATATAATGTCTTTCCACCAAGAATTGACAGTTATCACCTTAAAAGTGAGATAATCAAGTATTTGGAAAATCTCTCATCAATAATATGACACGCCCTGGTTTTTTTGTTGAGTTTAAATTTTATTAGGGTTCATAACTGAAGACGCACAGCGTTCATGACAATGATTCGGAGAAATTGACCCGACTCTGTCGTGAAGGGCGATCGACATCGCCGGCGGACACGCTCGCTGGACGAGTCCATTTTTGACGGAAAGGGGTGGCTCCGACGTGCGGAAGTCCTATTTCTGATTTTTACCAGAGTCGTTTGCCAGCCTTCGAGTGAGGTAGAGCGCCGGCCCCCGTGGCTGGTACCGTTGACGTTGTGGATTGTTTGTGTTTGTTTTGAAATTTGACTTAATTTAAAATCGTTTGTCGTGTCACTTGCATTATAACTTAAAAGTAAATTCATGTGTTAAGTAAATGTAAATGTAGACTCAATTTTATGTGCTAGAATTATTGTTGTGTATTTTAAACCACTGCATCTTTGATTAAAATAAATAAGTGTTGAACCGTATTTGAAATGGTGTTTGTTTGAGATCCAAGACCTTTCAGGACGTCGATAACCGACCTTTCGTTTCTTTTCGATTCGGGTCTTCTCAAATGATTACCCGATTGCAAGATGAACAGCGATGGTTATCGTACAGCATACTGAATGCACTGCAGCACAAGTCAACCCGATAGATATACCGTACTGATCCCGATTAATTTTTATCTAATAAAAGATCCCTATTTTATTAAAAATATTCATTGATGTAGCATACAAATAAACAAACTAATGTCAATATTTATTACAATTGAACCGTTGGTGGCCACAGAAAAATCCTCTGGTGACCGCACATGAGAACCACTGATCTAGGACCACGTGATCCATAAATACAAATTAATACACTGACACGCTGTGTATTATACAAAAAGTATATCAGTGTATTAAAAAGTGCATATAATGTTATAAAGCGTATATTCTACTTAATTGCTTTCACTTAAAATATTTATTTCCTATTATGTTGAAGCATTTACGTTATATCCATTGACTCTCAATTAAATATACATAAAGAAACATAGTTTTTCAAGTATTACTTATATTTTTATAAAAAGTATTTTATAACATTATATCAACTGCAATTACAATTGCATAAAAAGTCTTTTTTTCAAATGAAAATGTTTAACTGCTGAATCCAAAGTGGCTCTAATCTTTAAATACATAGTGAAATATATAAAAAAGATGCGTTATTTTAACATTTCTTTGATAAGGAATCAATATGATAATATTAATGCATTATATTAAATAATCACTTATCGATCATACTTGTGTTGAGTGTATCTTGATGTCAGTCTTCGTAAGGTTATTTATTACCTGGCTTCTCCACAAAAAATATGTAAAATAGTAGCTGAATATGTGAGTAAATGGTATAGTTACTTAGTTTTACATTAAATTAAAATAAATCAGACTAATTATTTAGTGTATTAGTGTCTACAAGAGGCCTGCACGGGCCTAAATTTGACGAAATTACCCGGTCCGAGCCCGTTCACCACAGGCCCGAGCCGGCCCGAGCCCGAGTCTTAATACCACACTTGTTACCCGAGCCCGACCCGAAGCCTAAATTTATATATCTCGGCCCGAAAAAAACCCGATTTAAAAAAAAAATCCAGTAGCATAAATTGATTAACGTACCTACCCAATTTTTTCACATGTAGAAAAATCTATTATATCACGGAATGATTTCCACACATCACCACAGTCACCACTTTTCAACATTTTCTTTATATCGTTGAAACTCATTTTTAACGAATCTTTTGTATTTTTATAACGAATTTTTCGGCACACGGAACAGTCGACTATCTAAAACGAATAGAAAGCAGATACCGAATAGTATCATACTTTATTCATTTACGAACTATTTAAACTTACTATCGGTGTTGATTAAACGAACAAAGCATTATTTCAACGATCAATAACAATTTTGTGAGCTCGGTTTCAGGTTACCAAAATATAAAATGATGTCTCCATAGTTATCAAATAAAAGACTCTATTGTGTCCAATGCTATTCAAAACGTAATAAATTATTTTATTTGTTATCAACAGTGACAACAGTATTTAGTTAAGAGTACTCATGATCCGAACAAATCCCTTACCCGGGCACGGCCCGAGCCCGAATATCAATTATCTCTACCTGCCCAAACCGGCTCACGGGCCGGGCCAGGTAGAGGCCCACGGGCTGAGCCCGGACCCGTGCAGACTATATTTTTTTAATTTGTCTTCGAAGGGTGTGTTTTTAAATCTTTTTGGCATACAAATCATAAGATTTGGTATCGATGAGTTTTGATTTGCCAGAATAAAAAAAATTACAATATGAATAATATCCTATGACTTCCTGCGTCCTACCAGTATGTAGAGCGATAAATTTCATATTTACATCTTGACATTCAAAACGGAAAATCATCGAAAACTGACTTAATGCGTTTTGTCAGTGTATCCTTGATATAAACTATTTAATAACTGTTAGCTCAAGTTCATCCGAGTATTCGAATATCTGAAGTAGCTGTAATGCAGAACCAGGGTCTTTAGTGACAAAACGTATGGAAATGTACAAAATTTCAACAATTCAAATTTGATATTTTAATTTCATCAAGTACCCTCTGTCGATATTTTAAATTGTACTTTTTATAAATTACATAATAATATATATTACAGAAATATGTAAGCAATATTATATGCAAGAGCCGCGCGTGAATACGAGAAAAAATATACAGTGTGTGTAGCAAAAATACAGTTAATGAAACTACTCTGAAATAATAATGATATATTAAAATTTATTTTGTATTTATTTTTCATATCAACATTGGTCCCTTATAAATAACGAAAATTAGATACTTAATCATTAATTAGGTCACGTACTTTGTATAATTATCACAATATGGGGCAACACAATTAAAGATAAGGAGAGATCACATGACTTGCAATGAAAATTCTGCCGATACTGTAGGTGCAGCAGAATGCATCAATAATATGCATTCTGCGCGGATTTCTTTCGTATACATTTAACAGTGTTACTGTTTGAAATTCACAGAAAATTAGTTTTATTATTTATATCTTAAACACACACATATATACACACAAAATATCACGCATGCGTATTGGGTAAATATATTACTTAAACTAGAGTTTGATATTGAGGGGTGCAGTGATTTTATAAAATGTCAAAGGCAAAACTTTACGGACAAAATGGTAACGGTTAAATTTAAATTTGTAATATTACGTCATCCATATTCACCCTAACATACTCCACCAATTTAAAATAAGTAAGTATCTCTATGTTATATTTTATACAATTACATGAGTCGTAAAGAACTACAATAGTTATTGGCAATGGTATTGTTAATGGATTCAATCTGTAGAGCTTTTGCAAGGCTGGGAAAACAATCAAACACTTCTGAGCTCAAAATGGAGATATCTATTTTTAACGAAGCGGTGCGACTTTTTGTCTATTTTGTTTTTACGTCATTTCCTCAATACAACTTTTCTTAGCACGAAGGAATTGAAATAATCCGCAATATTTTTACATGTTTGTTACAGAGAAACCCAATACTACGATTTTCATTGCTTTTCATGTGACCCGATAAACATACTCCTTGTTTTAATATTTTTTAGTTGTGCAATAATCCATTTTATAATTAGTCAAATTTGTTTGATTAAAATTTAACATTAATTAAAATATGCACATAAAAAACTTTTAAATTACAACTATTTTTGTTTAAAAATCTTTTCTAGTTTTTTTTTATTAAGCGTGAAACTATAAAACCGCAACTGTATGTTATAAAGCAGGGTTTCCTAAACATTTCCTACCATAGAACACTTTGTTTATTTTGTAGGGTGATAACACAGAATCAATAAAAAATGAAAAAAAACCGTACTTACGTATTTAGTAATAATTTTTAAAATTTCACACACAAAAAAGTTATTAATGATTTCGATGATTTTGGGTCTTTGAATTGAACATCTTCTCGATATCAGGCACAATATTAAAAAGTTGAATTCTTATATCTGGTATGTCATCGAGACTGTTACTTTATTGCTTCTTATAAATATTTCGTAGTGAACTGAAATAAAACAATAATAGCTTGTTTTGACACTCCGGGTACTGCTGCAATATTTTCGGCGTGTAAAACCATTCTACGATTTCTCGGAACACCTACCTTTTTGCAGAACACCAGTGTTTCGTGAAACATACTTTTGGTAACCCTGTTATAAAGCATTCATGTGAGAAAGTGCCTAATCTCAAAAGTCAACTAATATCCAAACCCTTTTGAGATTTTTGTGTCGCTAAATTTAAAACAACATCAAACGTAATAGTTTAAATTATTATCATATTGTAAAAGTTCATATAACAACTTTTGGTCTTCACCAGTACTTCCCAAACTATGGGTCACGCCCCCCTGAGCAGCCTTAAAATTTTTTCAGTAGAGCTACAATAAATTATTTATTCATGCATTCTTTTCCTTTTAATCAAGTATTTATTATGTATTATATAAGAAAACACTATTCATGATTTTATTAAAATTATGCCGTTAAGTCGAGTGCAGGTGTTATGTAAATATTTAAATAATGTCAAATAAAGGTTTTGATTAAAATAAATTAATTTGAACTAAGTTTATTCAATTTGAGGGGTAGGAGGTCGCGGCATATTTCTTTCATATTTAGTGGACTGTGGAAAGAAAAAGATTGGGAAGCACTGGTCTACACAACTCATCAAATATTGCTAGTTTTATATATCACAGTTGGTTTAATGCACCGAGTCAAGAATAATTAATTTTGTTAAAATATTTTCAGTCTGTTGGATAGTAAACATAATGTATTTTTTTTATAAATTATGCATTCAGTTGACGTATTTTTGTTGATTTGTATAAGTTATATTCTTCTGCGCACTTTTGAAGTTCAGTATAATATTTAGCTATGGTCACGTTGCATGCTTTCTGTTGTTTTACAACAATAACGAACTAATGTCGAACCATTTGAAATGACTTGATCAGTATGTCGCTGTCAAAGTATACCTGATAATGGATATGTTGTAAATTTTACATGATAATTTTAAATATAATTTACAACTTGATGTAATATTATGGTTGTTTTTTTCATCATTGAAATACAACAATGAACGTTTCAACAAAAACTTGTCCTTATACGACAATATACAAAATATCATAAAAATGCCTTAAAATATAATGTTGTTAATAGTCACTTTTGGTTTCGTCAAGATTCAGTGGCAGATTAAGGCCATAGAAGCAACATAATTTCGAGGCCCTGTTTATCTGATAACAAAAAAAACGTTGCATAGTGTATTCGAGATTTCCAAATTACATACAAATAAAAAATTTTCAATTTGTAATCACAAATATCTCATTATTCATGTTTAAGGCGCTCCAATGAAAAAATATATTAAAAAAGAATTGCATTAATTGTTTATGCGACAACAAAAATGTAAAAAGATATTATTCGAATTCTATGTTAAATAAAAAAAAATTGAATATTGAATTAAAAATAATTGAGAACCTAATAATAACGTAACGTTATTTTTGAGGCCCCTAGCGCGCACCTCGGGCGCTTATGGGGTAATCTCTCCCTGTCAACAACAATTACTCTTAAAAGTATATAATTTTCTGACTAGTCAATCTGAATCCAGGTTTGACGTTTGGCCTAGAACAGCCGACATAATATTGAATTTAGTGATCGAAACATTCCACAGTGTCGTAAAGTTGAAGATATTATGGCAGATTTAAAAAATAATACATCTCGGCCTCGCCGGATTCATTGTAGAGTTTCGAGGGCAGCTCCAGGCTTCCGCGAATTCTGGTGTATTTTGAAGAACTCCTCTCAGCCTGAACTGGTTCGGTGAGTGCTCGTCTTTCAGGTCGTAGCCCAGTGATTTCACTGTGTCGATTCCACACCATAACTGTGGGAGAAGATAACCAAATACATATTATATTTTTTTATATAAATATTGTGATGTAATTCCAGCCCATTAACTTACAGCTTACAACTAATGTCCCCTGTGAGACGAGAGGTTCTCTGCTCGGAAAGTTAAAAGACCGATATTATAGCCTTTTTGCTATGTTTTTAAATATAAATCGGTTATTTTTTATTGCTCTAATATTTGCAACTCTCACCAGATTTTTCAAATAGCCAAGAGAACAATACTTACAATTATATAATTTTTTTTAAATTAGGGACTTCTTTAATTCGATTCATTATTTATTGAAAGTGCATATAATTTAAATAATTATGTGTATGTCATCAAAACATAAATCGGGATAATTTGCATTGGAGGGCGCGCCAACCCGAGATGAATGCCTGCGGGTTCGATGATAAAACATCTTCCTACGATTCTAATCATGGGGCATTGAGAGATCGCTTAGCCAACCGCCAGTTGTTTCCTTGCCCGTATTCCGTTAGTTATTTTCTATGGAAAAATGAGGCTGAGCTACCGACCAGTTCATGTGAAAACAGCTTGTATTAAAATGCTTCATTACATATGATCCACGTTGGAAGCGAACCTTGTTGAAAATAAATATTAAATAAAACCACCGCAAAGTAAAGAGAGTAGTGTGGTAGTACAAGCCTTTTCATTTTGCAAAAGATTATACACTTACATTTCCATAAGATAAAAAGAACAGCTGATTAGAGGTAAAGTCTGCAAGACCGGGAAGCCTTCTGTCGGGAGATTTTTCTTTCCAGAAACCCTTGAGGGCGGTGCGGACTCCTCCGTTGTCGGCGATGTTCTCTCCGAGCGTGAGATTTCCATTCACCTGCAATCGTTTATTTATTATCTAAATAAAATTTCCATGCTGATTTCAACATTAATTTCATTAGAAATTACAAAATTTTATTGACATTTTGCGAAATTTTTCCACAACGGATATTGCAAATTTTGTTAAGTACCCCACCGTTCGCAGCTGTAATTTTGGATGATCTTTTGAATATGTCATTCATTTGGATGTAAATGGCATTTATAATACACATCGCGTCTTAAGTAAAATAGTGTTTACATGTCTAAATTTAACAATTTTCATTTATTTATATGGTTTTGTACCCTATTTTTATAAATAAAATATCTTAAACTCCAATAGTATCCGAGAAAAAGCACTCAATTCATTTGATAATACTTTAAAAGCGCTTAAATCGATATGAATATATTCTATTTTTTTTATTTATTATAAGGAAAAAATAAAAATACGCTTGTAAAGAGATCATGATTATGATTTACGAATAAAAACAAATAATTATAAATTCTTTTGTATTTAGGTACAACAAAGTTTCAAAAACTTTGAATAACTCTCCTGCAAAATGGGATTATTTACGGATTGTGTCTTACATATTTATTGACTTCTGGTACATAAAACTTAGAGTACTGCTTGATGAAGCATTTTGTTTTATTAACAAAAGAGTCGATTGTTTTGTTTGTCCACCATTGAACGAGGGTTCCATCCTTGTCATACTGTCTTCCTGAAAATTACAAAATGCCATCATCATTAGGGTTTCGCGATCCCAGCCTATTAGTAAATCCTGGTTTTTCGGAATCGACTTAATATCAATCCCAGGATTTTGGGATTCACTCTAAATGTAAAAAAAACATATTTCATATTTAATACTTGCTGATTAACTACATACTATTAAATTAAAATGTTGTACTTTTTCATACGTTTTGTCATTGACTTTCAACCTAAATTGGGAGTTTTTCCGCTTACTCGACGGCCTGACGATGCCGAAAGACGAAACTCGGATAGTTAGTGATAAAACGTATGGAAATGTACAGAATTTGAATAGTAGAATTTTATACAGTATGTCGTCGTTGCGCCTTCAAAATCGGCTATGTGTATAAATTCACGAAATAGGTTTTTTGCTCCAAAAATTCAATAATTATTAAATTTCAAACTGAAAACTGTTTATTTTTTTACCATTTCTTTTCCAAACGGGAACTAATGGCCTCCTAATGGAAGCATCTCAACAAAAGTTTTGTACGAGAACTGCTGGTTTCTTAGGTGTTCAACCTCTCTTTTTCGAAAAGAGTAGGGTTAGAAGGATATGGCTAGGACAGGACTAGTGGTTAGCTAATCCCTCTCGCTACGCCACGTTTTTAGGATCGGATGGGTGAGAGGGACTTTTAGAGATCATAAACATTCATGCCTACGAACAGAAATCTATAAATCTATTGAAAAATCAATTTATGAAACTTCCCGCAACGGGACGTGAACCCGAGACATCCGTAAGCGTAGCCAACGACGTTGACCACTGGATCACGGACCCGACAAAGAAGCCTTCTATACCAAGGGAAAAATAACGATGATGTTAAAAGGTATTCTAGAATTGCTTCAAAAATATTTTGATGTTGCAGAGGACAGACATTGTATGCCTCTCCTAGGCATTGTTAAATTACACATAACTGATTTTGAAGGCGCAGCGACGGTGTATCGTTATCATGTTAGTACTTTTGTAATCTAGAAGAGTAATGCAAAAGATTAATAATACTTAGAAGCATATTGAATCGAATAAAAGCACAGTATGAAAAACTGTTTTATAATATTATATTACCGTAATTATCAAATCCATGAGTCAGTTCGTGTCCTAGGACTGTTCCAATTGATCCGTAATTTAAGGCCCTAAAATCAAATGTACAAAGAGTTGAAAATTTTATAACGGTGCCATCGTTAGTTGTATATTATTCTGACAGCTAGTCAATTATTATTGTTTTCATTATCTGGTACTCTACGTATAAATATACCATGTTCATATTTTCGATGGATTCGACGTTATGTGGAGATTCATTTAAATATACAATCAAAGATGATAACTTTGTTGTTCCACTGGCTGTGTTAATAAATGTGACTCGTGTTTCGCCTCTTTAAGAAGCATCTTCAGACTACCTATATAGCAAGTTAATAATCCTACCCCACCCTTCATTCTTAAGATAAGAATTAGAATAATTGTTTACCTTAGAAGTTAATAGCCTTGCGATAAAATTAGTCTGAAGATGATTCTTAAAGAAACGAAATACGTGTCACATTTAGAAAAACAGAAAGTGGAATAACAAAGTTATCAAATTTAATTTTATATTACATAAATTTTACTTTAACTATATGTAGGTAATAGATGCTCTACAGCAGGGGTCTCAACCTTCTTCGCTACATTCCCCGTTTCACCAATGTTCGGAATATAATTCCCCTCGTCCTAAGATAATCTAACTCTTACAAAAAAGTGCTTTCCAAATATGCATATATTATATAAAACGGAAGACATTCCCCCTCTGAAACTATAAAAGTCATCACTTGGGGTACACTACAGGTTGGCTCCCTACCGTTGTTTCAGAGCTCTGTCTTCGACAACGTTATGAAGACAGAAATGGAAGGCACTGCTCTCATTTGTAGCCCAAGCTAACTGTACAAGACCATCATTTTAAATCACACTCTAGTATGCAGAAACAGAACATAAGTTTGAGGTATACTCTGGTTCTTCCTTATAAATAAGACCACCTTAATAATCGATTCGAAACATAATAAATAATTTAGCATTAATATTCTTTAAAAACTTACTCTAAGCCAAGATCGTAAAACGGATATTGTAACATTACGAGTGGCACAGCTGCGTCCAGACAGAGAAACACAAAGCCACTTAATTAATAGGAAACAATCTTAAAATTGTTAGTTGTTGGCAGGCAGGTATCAAGAGTTGAAGTAATTACAATTTATGAAACAATCTATAATCGAATACCTCACCTGTAGAAATAAACTCATTCCTCGATTTACAAGGTAGATAGGTTCCCAAAAAATATTGCATTAACGAGGAATATAACATATAAAATTTGCATTAATCGAGGAAATGGAAAACAGTGCACAGAAAATCAAACGTAAGTTCTATAAAATAGGGAAATAATTATAGATTCGAAAAAATTCAGTTCAGCGAGTGCATATATCTATAAACCAGCATGTGACCACGATCTATAAGAAACTTCTAAATTCTTGTAGTCGTCAGTGGCGAATTTGGGCGGGGGCGCGTGGGGTCAGTGCTCCCACACTTATCTCTTGACAATTTGGAAATTTTTCGTAATATAAATTGTGAAAATTTTTTATTGTTTATGAATTCGATTATGTGTTGTCTTGAAAATTTTGTTTATTTAAAACGTTATATGAACACATGTTATGATATCTGTTTCCACATGGTTTCCATAAACTAAAGATATATTTTAATTGTCTTTTTTCTTTCTGGTGCTTAATACTAATAAAAAAATAAGCTCGACCCTCAAGTAATACAGTTCGTTCATTGTAAATATAATAAAATGATTTTAACTATATATCGGAAAAACATTTTGTTGAAAAGATTGAATTGAAAAAAAATGCGGAAATTGCATCACTAGTACTAAAATATTATAATTAATCAGCGCTCCCAGACTTTTTTACTTAGCACTACACCACTTGCTTATGCTTGAATATAAATTTACGAAAAAATTTGTTTATTGATAGCGTAAATCGAGAGATGAGTATATATTGATGTGTATGGCCGTCGGAAACTTTGTCTTGTCTTCAAAACCAAAAATAAACTTCAGACTTTAATCTTAAATCACCTAAATAAAAATAGCTTTTAAACCTAAAATAATAGTAAAAACTTCGCATCCGTACTGATGGCATTCGCAGAGAACGTGTGGTAGGCGTTGACCTCCGTGGGTGGCGTGTCCCAGCTGACGGAGTAAGGTTCGTGCAGGGTGTTCAGAATGTTCCTCATCCCCACCGTCAGAACTCCCACCATATTGTCGAGATGACTCTCGGGATCGGCGGTAATTCCCCGGTAATACTTTTCGAGCTTCCCCTTCTGCAGCAGCCAGCCTGGGAATCCGATGAGGCTTCTCATGGCGCGGACCTTTTCGATGGTCGCCGACTTCGTAGGGAAGTCCATCCAGCCGAGAGGAATCACGAGGTCCTCGAAGCCGGACTTTATATTGGCCAGCATCCGCTCAACCTGCAAGGTTGTCATTCAATCGAGTTTCGTTTTTTCAGTGGTTATTTTTATTTCTGGGGCGAGCTTAGGCCAGAGTGATGAGTATTAATAATCCTCTGCCTCAAATATTCTAGCCATTGTGCTAAATATTCAGTCAGCTGAAGGCCTTGAACATGAAAAACAGTTCAGAAAAACCCTACCAAATACTGATTGTAGGTGTTTATGTATTGGTTCGAATCTCCATACGAACACATTCATAAATTGATTTTCCAATCGTGAAAATGCATGGATATCTATGATGACATCACGTCACACTTATTTGATCATAAAAACGGAGCGTAGCTAGAGCGATAAAATGATAACTGGTCTTATCTTTGCCCCATCTTTCTACACTAAATCTCTCCAAAAAGAGAGGAACGGTTTATGTGGAGATGCTCCGTTAAAAGTCCATATTTTCTTAGTACTGAGAGAGCTAATATGGTTGAAAGTTATACTGTTTAAAAATATGTATTAAGTATGCGATATAATGTATTTGATGATTTATTAAATAAATAATGCATCGGTGGTGCAGCGGTAAGAGCTTGACTCCAGCAAATATATGGTTTTGGGCCCGAGGTCAATATCAAATAATCATTTGAAATCTTCAATATGGTTATTTGTGATATTTTTTCTCCTCGAGTTGATCTCGAGTGACTTGGAAAAATAATAGTTTTCTTAGGTCAGTGAATATGACAAACCTTGGGGAGAGTGTTGTTCAAAAAAAGAGGGTCAGCCACTGCGTACCCTACCGCCATTCCCATCATGGCGCTTATGGAGCTGGCGCAGCGGGTAGACCTCGGGATTTCGCCTTCGACTCCCGTCAGCACCCGAACATATTTGTCGTAAGCGTCGCGAATGATAGTATTTGTCTGTGGAATCAAATTCTCTACTACCTGACAAAATAAATAATTAGATGAATTGGGAGGGTGAATTATACCAATGAATGTCATTGTTAAATTGTAATCTATTGGTCAATATAGAACCTCCCAGTTACCATCGTTGCCGTACAGCTGTACAGGGGTTGTAGCCGGGCTAAATTATATGACTAAAAAAATAAAAACAAACTTAAGGACAACAACGGACGCCTCAATAATCAAAAATAACTTAATTAAATTGCACTTTTGTCTTTAGTTCTATAACTATAGTTTATACTGTAACCAATTTTTTCTTTTCTCCTTTCTTTATGTGGGAAGGCGATGAAAAAAATGCTTGCATTTTTTTACTAATATTGTTTGTCATCATATCTCTAATTTTAGATACTAAGAAATATTCTGGATTCCAAGCAACATCCAAAATTTCATAGTCTGTGGACTGTGAATATTCCATATATATGCAAGAATAAGTGTATTCAGTATTGTATAGTTGTATACAATTCTGCGACCGAAAAGCAAATAATTACTCCAACTTCATACTGATTAAGATGAAAAAGCTTAAATTTTTTTTAATATGGCTTTATTCCGATGTTCAAATCTGATAATTACCTGGAACCAAATGTAGAGTTCCAGAACGGTCGGTGGAGTGCTCTCCACGAACGTGGCGATAGCCATCATATACGCTAAATCGTACTGGCTGAACAGAATGAGATCCTCGTCACGGTCCACTTTCACTTTGGACCCGTTGAACAGGCCGCTCAGATAGTTACCCCACAAATCCACCGCCGTCAGGTTGGCGGCCTGGAGGGCGAGGTCGGTGCTGTTCTGGAGACCGTCGATGGAGCAGTATATCAAATCGTCTTCGTCGTCTGTTTGGTTCGCCTTTGCTAATTTTGTGGTGTTTGCCAGTTTCTCCTCCATCTAAAATAAGTAGATCTGGTAATCATCACTTCTAAGTTGTCATTTCTTTAAAATCATCACTTTTGCTAAATAAGCCAATAGCTAAGACCAAGGGTTGGCATTTTTTTGTAATCGCTAAATAGTGAAAGTTAAAGGCTCTCTGGGCCAAAAGGTGTACTCAAGTATATTTATAATATACAAGGTTAAATAATTATGCAATAGGAAAACAAATAATTTACTGAACAAAATGTAACGATACCGATTTTTAATGATTTTGAGTTAAAGTCAAAATAAATTTACACAAACTTGAAGTACACGACCAGTAAATTGGTGTATTTTCTTTAACCGATAATTTATGATAATTCAATAAGTTTTAAAGAAAAATCATTAAAATTGAAGATTAATGCATTTTCCTTGCCAAAACTTGTATACACTGCTAGAATTTTTTCAATTTTAAAAGCTAAATTTCGATAATAATTAGGCGTTTGCGGCTTAATTCCTTTTGACGTGTATTTATCACTTTTAAGGTGTTAACTGTCAATTCTTGGTGGAAAGACATTATATTTTAAAAAATAAAACACAATTCATTTTTTTTTAAATAATGATCAGGACCGTTTTCGCTCATCACGAGCATTATCAACTGATAAAAATACAAACATAACACGCCTATTTATATACAATTGAGTGTAAAAATGAAGGTAAATAAAACCGGTCCTGATCATTATAAACATGTGGAAGTAGTACAATGTTGTCTTTTATTAAAAAAAAAAAGTTGTTTTTAGTCGTGTGAGTTGTGAAAATAAAAACACTTTTCAAGAAAAAACTAAGGCCTACTCCTTTTTTTAAACACTATAATGTCTACATAAATCAAAACATACGCGTTTATACGATATCGGTTTTTTGGCAAATTGATTTAACCCTCAAAATTGGAATTGTTCAGAAGAGAGTACTGTTTTCACCAAAAACATTATGTGGTGAATTGCGTTATGAATCTTTGAAATATACTCCTGTAAATTCTCATATTTGTCCATACGGAACTATACGTAGGGAGTGTCAATATAATTGTGACCTAAATCAAATTGGGGGAGGGGGGTTCAGGATTTTTAAACCTAAGACCAATGTAAAATAATGTTTCCCTTCCAAAAAGTGGTCAGTTTATTTTTCTTATTTAAATCATTTAGTCGAGACGTCCTCTGTCGTTTTTACATGAGATGCAATCATTAACTGACATTCGTATTTTTGAGGGTTACATCAGTTGGCCAAAACACAGTAAATATATAATAATCACTCAGTGTAACATTCTCGTTATTTAAAAAAGGAATTAAATAACTTGACTTTACACAATTTATTTGAAAATACCATGTTTTAATAAGTAACGCTGCGTTACAACGGCATTGCAGAATGAATCTTTTTATACTACAGGGCGTAGGGCGAAGTTTAAAGTTCTACTCTAAATGATTTACACAAACAAAAGTTCAGTATAGGTAAGGTTAGGTTAGGGCCACGGTGCAATAAGTATAGATGAGCTGAATAAAAAATGAATGTCGCCTTTTTTGCCATTGATGACGCCAAATCATCACGCGTCGGTTGAGTTTCATTTTATTATCTTTAACCGTGACGTCATCAAATACAGAAATGACGACTGTCATTTTTTTATCCAGCTCAGACATACTTCTGACAACGTGGGCTAAGGGTAGAATGAAAATGAATGAAGGGAATAAATGATGAATATTATTACATACAAGATGTATTCAATGACATTTCTTTCCATTTGTACGCTTTTATAATGTTTTTACTATAAAAAGTCATACCTCAATTATTGATTTAGAAAATTTGACATATTTGTCAATCGTCTTATCAATTTTGCTGTCCAGGTCTGTTAAATTTGACTTGGTTAAGGTTTGCGGGTATCCAGATTTGATAAATTCTTTGATCACTTCTTGAAACAGAAGTTTGAAATGTTTTCGATATTTTTTTTCGTCTTCGTCTTCTTCTTCACCAGGGTCGTCGGATTCCTCCAATCGCTTTGTTTTCAGCAGTCCTCTTTTGACTTTAATCAGGATTTTGTCCCATTCGGTGTAACTAGAAAATAACAATACAGGTAGAAGTTTTCGGTATTTTGGATCACACTTAAGTTCTCTATCAAAACTGTTTGATTATTTGTAATTTCTTATCCTAGTTCTTGAACCAATTGTTTGATATACCTTGTACACTTAATTTCATATAAATAGGCTTGTAAAGATTTGCATTTTATCAGTTAATAATGCTCGTATTGACCGAAACCGGTCCTGATCGTAATACAAATATGGAAGTAATACAAAACAAATTGTGTTTTATTTTTAAAATATAATGTTTTTCCACGAAGAATTGACAGCTAACACTTTAAAAGTGATACAAATTTATATTTTATTAAATATTGATGAAATATACTAGTAAAATTTTAAAAAATGTGTAATGTGTGGTGAGATTATAACCTTGGTATAGGATTACTGGAAGAGGGTTCCCCCATTACGATTCTTCTGACGGTGACGTTGATCGGATCCGGATAGATGTCAAACCCGACGATGACATCCAAGCTCATAGTCCTCTTGATCTCCGTTACCGACCAGAGCCAGTCGAAGGCGCATTCCTCGGGATTCGCTTTCGTTGTGAGATTGAGGTATGTTGGTAATGCTGGTAGGCCAACTTTACGAAGAAATTCGATCGCTGGCTTCAATCCGATTTCGTCCAACTTTTCTGCTCGACAGGTTATAGAAATAAAACGTTTAATTTAAAAAATAAGAAGAAATAAAATACTACATATCCGAATTTTTGGGTCCGTGGTGCAGTGATCAACGTCATTTGCTTCGGTTACGGATGTCTCAAGTTCGAACCCCGGTACGGACAGTTTCATAAATTGATTTTTCCACCGATTTATTGATTTCTGTTTGTGAAAACGGAGTGTAGCGAGAGCGGTTAGTTAACCACTAGTCCTGTCCTAACCGTATCCTTCTATCCAGTCAACAAGTCATCCCATCTCAGTCATGACAAATTTTTCCTCTGAAATGAGAGATTCTCTGCACAGAAATTCTATAGGCTGAGCAGGCCAAGTTAACAAATGTGAGTGATAATTTAAACCTTTTTGTAAACATAAATTTCATGTTATATATAATGTGAGAAAAACTTCTATTGTGATATAGGAGAATAGAATACAGAGACCATATGCTCCACAAGAATTCAATTACTTGAAACGAACAGAGTTTGAGGATATTTAAAACATCCACACTTAACATGGTTAAAAGAGACAGAACGGCTATAAAGATTTGAAATATAGTAAATTTTCAAAAATACCTGTATCGACGCACGCGGTGTACATGTCCTTAGCCTGCCCAAGGGGAAGCGGTTCGCCAACGGAACGATTCTTGGAGAGAATATCTCTCACCTTCCTTTCGACGTTTCGTCTCTTGTCCGCGAACCAGCCGTAAGAAGTATAAAAATCAGGCGTCGGGTGTTGCTCTGCCCAATTTCCGCATGAGTACTGAAACCGTTCAGAAGGAAATTAAACATTTTATATGACATAACAAATAAGGGAACATTCAAAAAAACATAATTTAATGTAACGGATAACCTGTTTTTCATCATTTATATTTTTTATAATTGCGGGAGTAAATTTATAAAAATGAAAAGAATTTTTTTGAACCCTCTAGATTCGTTTTATCTATTACTTGTATTTTTTCGATCGCTGGCCTACACGTTATTTTTTTAAGGCGTGTAGACGTGAACCCTAAAAATGAAAGAGTAAAAAACGACTAGACGTATTTGAAATGTGGTGCTGGAGAAGAATGTTAGAAGAGAATGAGAAGAAGAGCGCATAAACACATCTATCATGAGCGAGCTACAAACCCTGGAAAGACTCTCGGTCGTTTATACAAGACGCCCACTCGGTTTCTTTCGCTACATCGCCTGCAAGCCGACCGCTAATCTTGAGAGGATCGTCGTCGCAGGAAAGTTTGAAGTCATAAACGGACGCGGAATGACCCCAGCTCGATTTAGCGACCGAGTGAAGGACGCCACATATCGATAGCCTTCAGAGCAGCTGAGTGCAGGAGCGAGGATCGTCAAAGGAGACGGAGATGTTGCGATAGGTGGAGGTAACGACCTAACTAGTGAAGAATGCGACTAAAGAAGAAAGAAGTATTTTTTACCGGGGTTCGCCCAAGATGTAGGCGCTTATATTATCTCATGTAGACCTAGGTTATTTCGTGTTGAAATTTGGTTGAATGTTGAAAATATCATCGTGGACCTCATGTAACACCCAAAAATTTAAGTCCACCAATTAATAATAATGTCAAAAGCTGAAAAGAGCAATAATAAAAGATATGAATTACCCCCCCTTCCACCTTCACTCTTATTGTTTCACCGTAGAGCTTGTCGATTTGCATTTAACAATAGCTTCTGCAGCGCCACAAAGTTAAATAAATATTAGATCAGTCATACGTTAATTCTCACAGTACCTCCCGATTCATGTTACGTGACTGCTCATAAATAATAATACACTTCAATGATTTTTAGTTAAAAAATCATTTATTTATTTAGAGATAACGATTATAAGCAGAGATGGGCTACAGAGGGTTCACAAGGTCGCGTGCGAATCCCCTGTTAAATGCGACTTGGTCTGCGAGCCCATTGTAAAATTACGAAAAAACAGTATTCTCAGATTAATTCACTACCTTCCGGAGGCATAATGAAAGAGACCTATCCATTTTATTGTATATAGTCTAAAAATGATTAAAAACGCTGATGTTTTAAATAATTATATTTTTTTCAGATTTTCGATGCTCAACACAACATTTTTGTGAATGATGCATTGAACAATTGTCCTTCATACTTCACACGAACATATTGTTTTTCCTTTAAGGTAATTGTGCACAGTTTTGAGAATAACGGTTCCTAATATTTTTTAATTTGTACTATCATTTACTAAGGATAGCTATTCGATCCAGTGTTCTGTGTTCTTTCGTTTGTCCAGTAACTCCAGTAAGCTCAGTTTGCTGTGGGTGACGTGTGTTTTATACTATTGATTTATTTGGCACCATATCTGATTTTAATTATTTTACAGTATATTGCGTATTATTACATATTATAAGTACATTGAGTAACTTTCGATTGCTTATAATTATATAATAGTGATAAAAAATCCACCCTTTCCCGGAACACCACGAATAACTCTGACATTGAGCGAGCTCCTTGTTTACGTATTGGCAGCCCACTGCTGATTATAAATAAATGATAAATAAAAAAAAAGCCCCAACCGGCTTAACAGGACACCAAAATTTAAAATTAAATAAATATTTTTGTTATCAATCGATACTTCTAGAAAACTGCGGTCAGATATTATTGTATATTAAAAATAAATCACAATTTGTTTCGTACTTTTTTATAATGAACGGGACCAGTTTCGAGCATTTTAAAATTATGAAATCGAGTGTTAATAGTTACAAAATATATCAAACAATTGTTTCAAGAACTAATTGATTTTGAATTTAAATTGTTGAGATTTTGTAGATCCTTTCGTGTCAGTTCGATTTCATTCGTGTGCTCAAATGCCTGAAAAAGATAAAAGGCAAAGCCCGGGTTGTTAGTGACAAGATACATAGAAATGTACAAAATCTCAGCAATTCAAATTAGATATTAAAATTCCATCAAGCACCGTCGTCCGATATCCTACGTTAATTGATTTTGCTAATTAAATTTGTTTTTTCAGATGTCTTCAGTATGTTCATGATTCATTCCCAATTTACAATGTGCTTTTTACTGTAAATGTTAATACCTAGTTAATCTTGCATTCATTGCTATTTAAATGAGGCGTTCGCTAGCCTGGCGGAGTTGAAATAAATCCGTAAATATTCACGAAAATCTCGAGAAACGTGTTGATTTGGTAAAGTATCATGTCTATTTCATATTTTTCAAGTGATTGTTTGTGGACATTATAATTTGCGTGGCGTTAAAAAGTTAAGCATGAAAGATGCGCTACTATAGTTTTCTTATACTACTAAGACATGACAGATCGATTCAATCAAATATGAAACGACTGTCGATTGTAATTTTTCGTTTGTTTGTTTCCGGAATGGCACGTAAATAAATAAATGCATCGTTCGCAGTTGTGAATGCATCCTCACGTCATGCAATATTCAATGTATCGATCGTCCTCAGGAGAGCTTTCCGTGACCTGTCATACTGGTCCCTTCTCCCCTATCCGCGCCCCTTTTGATCCGTTCTTATTATTATTGGTTTTCGCATGCAATATTAATTATCTGTGAAGTTATGGAAAAAGTTGATGTTCGATTTTGTCATATTAAGTTTATTCTAACAATAAAGTATTTCTCGGGATGCGATGGCAAAATTCGGTATGCTAATCATTATCCATGAAGAAGATCCGTTGAAAAAGTGTATTATTAATTTATTTTGAATTTTTGATAACTTACCAAGGTCCATATTTCTTCTCCTGTAAGCTTAGGTAGACCTGGCATATCGACTTCAGCCATAACACTACAGATATATTATCATACATATTATTTGGACTGGAAGTTTTTTAAAAATATAAAATAGAGCAATTATATTGTTACTATTATTAGAGACCGAAACGTTAGTCAGACAAATTATCAATCAATTAACAAACCGCATAATATTATATGATCTCATGGGTGAATCCGTTTTAGTAAACCCCTCTCTACTTGACCATTGCAATACCTTGTAGAAGTCTTCGCAGGGATCCGCCGTCCGGTCCATCGACAAGATAAGGTTGGCGGCTGCTCTTACGCACTCTCTGCTTTCGCACGTTTCCCGGCTAACGGCGAAATCTATAAAACTCATTGTTATTCAGTGTAATTATTTGACAAATTCAAATTTCTTCGCACACAGATTACTCTCAATAATCCCGGCTAGGGTAATACAAACTACTAATTTTAAATACATATTTATCAACTATTTGTATCGACATATTATGTGATTTTTGTTTGTTTCTAAGAATTCATTAATTGAATTGGCATTGCCTTGGTAGAACTCTATTGTAACAGGCTAAAAACAAGAAAGTATTTATTCAATAAGATCTTTATCAGTTTGTTGATGTTTGTCTATGTCGGCTTTATGCCATCGTCCTGACTATGTTTAAACTTAATTTAACTATCAAAAGCTTTATTTCACATTATATAATTATAATATACTTCTCAAAATTTAAAAACAATCACGAATAGTGTATTCTTATACAAATACTATATACACATGTAAAGGGTAAAAATGCATAATTAAACACTTGCAGCTCTACTCGAACATTTTACGGCCTCCTGCAGAAACCCTACGGCTCCGAGTTTGGGAAGCAATGCTTTATACTATTCAATTCATGATTATAATAGAATTTTAAGGTTATTATTCTTTTACTTACAATATGAACACAAAACGATGAGAATCACCAGTAAAATGAAAATCAAGACGATCAGGGTGACTATGATGATTTTTTCCTTGTGCTTTTTCCTCAATCTGAAAACATACAAATCCACTGTGGGCTCTTAATCTTAGCGGGATCGTGCGGCAAGAGCTGTCGGTTATGAAATCAAACAGGCAAAGTTTACTATCAGTGTTAACACAGCAGGGGTGGTACCTGGCACTTCTTGATCCGACGGCTACGAGATAGTTCTCTTCGACGCCGATGGACCTCTTGTTGACGACTTCTCCGGACGGAGAGATGACGCTCGCACCTGTTCTCAATAAGTGTGAAAATGTTTAATATCGTTTAATAAACCGCTTAAAAACATTGCCATATTGTAATGATTTAAAAAAATAGTATTGATATTTTAGTGCAAAGATATTGTATGCCCAATTTTGGTTATTTTAATACAATAGAATATGAAGATTTGAGATGCATAAAAATTATTTATGAAATTAACATATTATGCATTTGAATGACACAATATCTCTTCAAATATAAATGATGCAGACTAGAGGTCTGCACGGGCAGACATTTTAAAAATTACCCGGTCCGAGTTCGAGTCTCAATATCACACTTGTCACACACAATAATCCGACCCGAAGCCCAGATTTATTTTTCTCAGCGCGAAAAAAACCCGATTTAAAAAAAATGAATTCATTTATAGTTTTCAAACAATACATGTTATTGTTTGCACATTTCAAGTTATGAATAGTATTGCTTTATGGCTGACTTTTCTGAAAATTAGATTCCTTACCGGGACCCGGCCCGAGCCCTAAAATGAATCTTGTCTTTACACGCCCGAGCCCGGTCTACGGAGCGGGCCGAATAAGACCGAGCAAATCTCTCATGCACACAAACGTTTTGTGTATGTTAATTCAACTTTGACAAAAAATGGATATGCAATATGTTTGCACTTAGACAACGATCAACCAATACAATTTGCCACCATTTGACGTTATACAAATTTATGATTTTGTAATTTAAAGTGTAATCGTTAGCAAATTATTGAAACCGTTTGTATACATTTAAATAGCGAAGAAATTTATTGGATTTAAATCTATAGTCCAACCATAAAACATTTTCCATTTAATTCAATTATGAAAGGTTAACTGCATAAATGAATAAGTTTCTAAAGCGCAAAATTACTGCTTTCTTAAATTATAATTGAATAAAGTAGGTAAGCAAAATTGAAACATTTATAATCATTCCACGTGAAGATGAATATATAATATTATGAGACAATTTTTTTCAGCCATATCCGTTCCTAATGGAGGTATCTCCACAGGTTTTTTTACGATAACTGCTTGCTACTCAGTCGCTCAACCTCTCTTTTTTCGAAGATGGTAGGGATTTTATCCCTAAGTTTTTGTGAAGGGTAAAATTTTAAAGTCAAATGATTTGATTTTTTAATAAGATACTTTTTAAATTAATTTTTAGCCATTTCCGCTCCCAACATATAGTATATGAACGCTTAAAAGAGATTATCTCAACAGAAGGTTTTCTACAAGAAGTGCTTGTTGCTCAACCTCTCTTTTTCGAAGACGGCGGCAGAAGGATATAGCTAGGACAGGACTAGTGGTTAGCTAATCACTTTCGGTAGGTACTGTTTTTAGGATTGTATGGGTGAGAGGGAATTGCCTTCAAATATAAATCCATATTTAAAACTGTCCGTACTGGGATTCGGAGCCGTGAGATCACCAACCGAAGCCAACGACGTTGACCACTGCACCACAGACCCGACAAGTATGTGATACACATGGTTTATGATATCTATTATAATAAAATATGTATGAAAGTTGGTTTATCGCTATAAAGTGCTTAAATTAATATTATATAATACCAAATACCTACTTTCAGTACTTTTATCAATAACCTGCTTGCATCAATAATACCTAAACTATGTGCAGCGCTCTAAGACAGGGGTGGCAAACTTTTTTCGTTTTCAGATCGCAAACATTTAAGCAGCGTTAAAATCAATTCGAAGATATTTTTGAAAGTATATCATATAGCAAAGAATATTTGATATCTTTTTTACCATGCAGTGGTAATGATTATGCATATTTTTTATACAAACTTGTCAAAGAACGAATAACATAATATTAACATTTATTAAATTTGGATTATTGAGATTTTGTACTCAGTTCGAGTCCATTCGTGTGCTCGAATGCCTGAAGATGCCGAAAGGCGAAACCCGGGTCGTTAGTGACAAAATACATGGAAGTGTACAAAATCTCAATAATCCAAATTTAATATTGAAATTCCATCAAGCACCCTCAGTCGATGTCTTAAATTAACATTTATTGATTATAAAAATGTAAATATAGTTGAACCGCATATCGTACAATTCTCAATTGTACAGTCAAATGGATTTTGAAAATAGGAAATCTCTTCTACACTCGCATTAGGATCTGAAAAATGTTGATGGAACTGTAGTTTTGATATCCTCCGCAAATTGTGGTGGGAATGAAGATTTATTGTATTTTTAAAATTTTTGAAATAGGTATCGGGTCTGAATTGGCCCGCGGGCGGTAGTTTGCGACCCCTCCTTTAAGCCATTACTATTTTAAGCTATGACATGCACGATATTTTATGCCGATCGGATACAACGCTAAACAAAATTGATGTTGTTGAATAATCTTTCTCTATAAAAAATCAGGCATTGCTTTTCTCCGAGAGAGAATAATGGTCGTAGCATATTGGATGCTTTGTGCGGCAGAATAAAATTAATAAAGGATTGATTAAAATTGAATGTACGAAATTTTGAAATAATATTATATTCACCGCGACCAAGGTATGCATCGGCCCAATCTGCAAAAGACAATAATATATGTTCAACTTTTATTCTTCGGGAGAACAAATTTCATTTATCAAACTTTTGTAAATTCAATGATTTTTTTACTACATATTTTGTAACCGCTATGCCCGTAATCATATATCGATCGTTTAGATCATTAGTCAGACAACACCAAAAAAATTAAATTTGAGTTAAATGTGCAGTTATATGTAAAAATTTTCTCTCTATCTGATTCATTACTCAGATACCTCAAAAACGCCACAAAAAAAAATACTATGGTAGATAACGTTCTAAGGAAATAAACGAAATCTTGATATTTCTGGGTCATTAGAAAAATATTTCTATAAATATTTTTGAAAAGTACATAATTGTTAAACACCTTTATAAATTGTATAAAACTTGGGTCCAAATCAATTTATGGTGACCATTTTAATATTGCTTTTACCATTATCTCAATTGGATTATTTAGAGATTTTTGACTAATGAAATTGACGATCGATATATAAAAATCAATAGGGGTATTTCGTGGTATATGTTACGTCGCACATGTTTTTTTTTTTTTCTCTGCGAGGCTATGACTGTTTTTATTTTTAAATGATTGGTTATTTTCAGCTCTATCTTTTGAGTCAAGTAACTATGTTAAATTGGCAAAAATGCTAAAAAAAATTACGATTTTTTTTTTTGACAGTTTAGGAGTTTTTTTATTTTGTGTTACTATGATAACAATCGAAAATAATTAATACGACTTCGAAATAGTTTACGTTGCTATAATAACGTCACCGATGACGGATAATGTAACTTAAGATCATGTATACTTATTTATTTATTGTAAATTTAAAAAATTGAAATGAATAGCATTACAGCTGACGCCAATGCGCCATGCATTACACAAACATAACAACGGCAACAATAATAATAATTATTGAAAACAATAATACTAATAAAAACAATAATGAAAATAAAAACATTTTTTTTAAATTATTAAATACAAGAAAAAAACACCACATTATTAATTTATAAGGAACAAATATTTCGTGAACAAGTCTCAGAGCTTAGTGCTGAAAATATCCAGCTCTCTAGGCAGTGCATTGATCGTCCGAACGGCCCTTGCAACTGCTCCCTCGAATGACCGACGCGAAGAACAAGTTTTAAGAATAAAAATTGTTTGGATATGATTTCGGCCACGTAGATAAAATTCGGAGCATGTAAATTAATAGTCATGAGAATATCAGGATTATAAAATCGTCCCCGAAGAAGAGAGAAATGCTCGATGTTCGAAAGTGTTCGATGTATATGAATGTATCTCCAGTCATCTAACTGATCTTCAAACAAGTACTACAGTACAGTAGGAGACAGTGACTTAAACATAGTTTGAGTTGTTATGACGACATCATAGATGTCACGTTTAATAACTCCAGGATATGTGTACAGGACTACGGCAACGGGTATTACAAATGATGCTTCTGGTGGTTTTCCTTCTATGAATCAGCCTTCAAGTCCAGTTCTAAAGATTATAGTTCCCAGTTTGTGATTAGCAAATTATATGAACAGCTGTATGAGTTGATTTCCCGTGATCGATAGCATTGCTTTTCCAGTGGCAGGTTAACTTGGCTGTGTCACATTTAGTAACACAGTCAGTGGAATAACTAAGTTATCAATATTAATTTTAAATTAAAAATGAATTTCCACAAAGTTGGCGTTGAATCCGTTTTTTTAATTTGAAATAAAAGTTATGATATTGGAACAAGTGAGATGATATAATAATATAAATATTTTCTATGTCTTATAAAAGAGTATACATAGCCGACCTAAATTAAGCCAGATTAATATAATTCTGATGATGGCGGAATAGCTATCAACAAACTGATAAAATTCTTGTAGAAGTGAATACTTTGTTTTTTTAGCCTATGATAATTGGTTTTACCAATTAAATGCCGATTCGATCAATACACTAAGTAGTACACCATTCAGAAAAGTGGTCAACTCGTCACCTTGATAGTATTTATAAATATTCCGCACTGCGGGTTCATCGCATAATGCAAAGCTTAACACATGTAGCGCAATACTTTAAAATTGCTGAATTATAAAAAAAATAATAAACTCATTGTCTGGGTTTTGGGAAGATATTAAAGGAGCAGAATACAATTGAACTTGTAGAATATTCTATAACATTTACTTGTTAAATATTTTACACTTTGATTATATATTATACTAGTATTTATTACCCAGATTCACCCGGGATAGAGAGCGCTCACATTTAGACGTTAGGGTTATTTTGGTGAAAGGTTATGTTGAAAATATTACTGTGACATCCGTAAAACATGGTCAACCACCTAATAATAATAATTTTGAAAGTATCACGGTCGACCGTACTTTGTGTAGCACCCACAAAAGATAGTCCCATCAATTAATAACAATATTAAAAGTTGAATGTTGAAAATATCACCGACAAAATATAGACAATCAATTAGTAATAATGTTAAACGTTTGAAGTTGAAAATACCAGAGTTAGACCCACAAATGTCAGCCAGACTGACATGTGCAAATCTCATATTGGTACTGTACGCCGTTTGGGAGGACGTCTTGTGACAGATAGACAGACAGATTTATAGGTGTTTTTTCTGCAATATAGTAGAGATGTGATTAATATTGAATGAAACAACATTATATTCATTGTTCATAATGTCGAATTAAGGTTTCGAATAATCTCCACGTCCTCACGTGGATATATTCGTCTTCTTTGTAACATCATTATCTAATTTCGATAGATTCGTCGGTAACTTTGTGAAAATTCATTTTTAATATACAATTAAAATTAAAAAAAAATTTTTTCACTTCAACACAGCCAATGGAATAACTAAGTTATCAATTTTAAAGCATAATCTAGTATAGTTTTATAATACTGTACGTCCGTTTGATTCCGGAGTCCAATAATAATAATAAAGGGAGCCTTAGAGTCATTGGGAAATTTTAATTTGTAATTTTAGGCAGGACCCTATTTTCACTGATGTGTGATTTTATACATTAATAGGTTTTGAGATTTCCGATCTACAATCCGGCGCCGATCGTCGATGGTTGATAATAACTGTGAATCTTACTTGAAACAGCCAAATCTTTCCCGTCGGTGTCGCTCCACGCTCGCATCTTGACAAAGTTTGATGTTACTTTATTTAAAATGATTTACCAATTTTCCCATTTGACGAAATAAGTTTAGAGAGGCATTGATGGATATTTTTTAATTTTTACCTATCGAATCGTACTATAGCGATTTGTTTAATTTCGCGCACCCGTTTTAATACAGTATCTATCATTTCTATATCTGAAATTTTTATTTTTACAGCTCACTTTTATTTTTTTCGTTTTCGTGATAAACGATAATAGAACATACTTCCATCACAACATATACCAATATTTCTTTAGCTGATATGTTAGTTATTTTTTTTGTAGTTCGTTCGTATGCCGATTGAAATTAAATTTGTAATTATCGGAGTTCGGAGCGAGGAAAAACTTGTCCGCAGGTGAGCGCCCGTCGGTTAACTGTTGGAGACTCTTCGTTCCCTCGTCGACGGCTACCGTCAGGCGTCAGGCGATGAAGACGGCGCAGACGGATCGACGCGCGGCCCGTACCATTAGATAGTTTGTCATTACGGCTGATACCCCGTATTCAGTGCACACTTTTATGTCAAGTATTATAAAAAGTATTCGTAAGTTGTTTTTAAAGTTTCATCACAAACTGTTTTATAGATAAACTTCTCAACGTTTTCAAAGCATAAGCTTTCTTTTTCTGATTAAATCAATTCTACGAATGCGTAGAATAAATAATTGTTCAGGCTTAAAAAAAAGCATTCTAAAGTGTTGTCAGGTTTTCGTTAATATACAAGATAATGATTTATTTAAAATTAAGTATATTACTTTTGAAATGTTCAAAACATTATAAAAATGAATAAAATAGAAAACATTAGAATTTGGCTAGGAAGTCAACTTAATAAGCTCAGACAAAACCTACTTTAATACTTAAAAATTAGTGTTCGTGTAAACTCACTAACGCCCACGCGGAATATGTCAACATCTGAAACAATACCGTTGAACATTGTTAAAGCTCTTCCCATTAGCATCCGCATTGACAGGCTGGTACTAAACTGTGTAAGACAAAACAATTTATTATGTCAACGATTCCTCAAAACTTATCAGGAACATAAAGTTTGACATTTTCATGAATAGTGGAACTCTCGTTTTGGCCTCGTATAAGTCGAAAGAAATATGTGGCCAGCTACATTTCTCGTCAAACTATTAAGCGTGAGCATGCTTAAGAAAAAGTCGGTTGGATAAAATCATGAGCAGTATCCTTCAAATAGAGACGTTTCAAGAATGTCTCCAGAACCTTTTCCACCATAAGGATGGTTCAAATTTTCATTTCAAGTTTCTTTTGGCCCAAAAATGACCCATTTTCAAGTATACTTCCAACTAGAGCATTTAACATTAATATCACAATTTATCTCCTGAAGAGAAAGAGGATGAAAGCCTACCGTTTGCATTGTTTTGTTGCAGCTATTGAATGTTAGTTTGCTCTCAAATTGTACGCGAAGATCTTTAGCTGTTGAAAACAGAGAGAGAGTTTGGCCATTTATTGAATAGTTTCTGGCATTTAATCATAATTGAATGATTTTAAAGTTCAACTCCATTCTAAAGGTTGAAGTAATGCATCATAATGGAATACAATTTAAACGCTATTTGGTATTCGACAAGAGGTTATAATAATAATTGTTCTTTATCTACCTAAGCTCCGTTATTGATGAGTGGGTGAGGTAAAGATGGTTTAAAAAATAACAGTCAACATGACTATATGGAGATGTAGGTACAGCTGCTGGTGAGAATCTGATCCGCAGGGTGGGAGCGCATTTTTTGCGTATTTGATGGCGACAACAAACTGCAGGTCTACGACATCGCACTACAGCAGTGAACAATCTGCGTGTGGCGATGGCGTGCAACACGAGTCAAATCGCAGACGGCGGAGACGCTCTCGGTTGGTACGGGCCGAGGCAGACTCAACCCTCCCTTCGATTTCCACTGTGTCGCTTCAAGACAGGGGTGGGCTAGAAGGGGCTCGCACGACGCCTTGCTAAATTTTACTTAGACTGCAATTCCTGGAAATAAATTTAATGTGTTATAACATATGACTATGTTACCTTTTGAGATTTCTCGAAAAGTACATTTATTTTGGATGCATTATAAAAGAAAACCTATATAGTCTTACAATGTTTAAAAACTCCGATGTTTGTTATCAATATATTGCTTCCAGGTGTTCTTAAATGTTCAATGGAACATTTTTGTTTAGGCTGTTTCACACTTCACTCGTGCACATTTCGTTCCTTTACCGTAATTGTGCACAGTTTTGGGAAGGACAATTTTACAAATTTAAATTCATAATATATATATATATATCATGGAATATTACCTACGAAGGTTTAAGTATAAAATTTGGATTATTGAGATTTTGTACACTTCCATGTATTTTGTCACTAACGACCGGGGTTTCGCCTTTCGGCATCTTCAGGCATTCGAGCGCACGCATGGACTCGAACTGACAGACAGTAAACTGTGTCTAACGTTTATATAAAAGATAAAAATACGACAAATATTATTTACGAGATAAAATATTATACATCTAGGATCCACACTAATACCTGAGTTAACATTTCGAGAATTGCCTTAATCCTTATTTTGTAAACAACACATTAACAGAGTTGCGAATTTCCGCTTTTCAACTACTATTAGAATTACCAGTGATTTTACAATTATAATAGCATTGTGGCTTTCGACGGGATGCAATTCGACGAAAGGATAAATATATACAATCATTCCACATTTAGTGACATCTGTTAGGTGTTTCAACGTATAGGATACAGTAACGGAGAATTGGGAAGGTTCATTCAGAATTGGCAAGGAATTTAACTGGGCTCTATTGATTTCCAAAATTTCTTGATAAAATAATTTATGATACCCATGTTTTGATGCAACAGTGTAACCCCATCATCCGCATTAAACCTCTGGTTCTCCAATAGCAAGTGATTTGCGAATGTCTAAGTATCTTTTTTTTAATCTAAAGGCAGCTAAATGTTCTGTGGAAGTGTACAAAATCTCAATAATCAAAATTTGATATTGAAATTCCATCAAGCACCCTCAGTCGATGTCTTAAATTATAATAATTCACTTTGTTAAAAGAATCCGTGACTAAGAGGAAACTATTAAAATCAATGTTTCAGTGTACTAAGTCAATACTATCTAATCCAAAGTGCAAACTATCGAAATAAAAGTTCAAGTGCGCCAAGTGAATATTATCTAACACAAAGTGCAATTATTTATAACCTGTTTGAATTTAACCGTTTGTGAGCCGTAAGAAAATATTTAGTTTTTGGTTACTGTTAAATTCGCGGAACGGAATGTTTTGTGGATTTTTGAAAATAAATATAATTCGATTTATGGAATGGATGCTTGTGGTGTCTAAAATGACCTCGCACCCATACGATCCTAGAAACAAGACGTGACTAATCCTGCCCTAGCCCTATTCTTCTACCCCTACTCTGTTCGAAAAAGGTAGGTTGACCAACTGATGAACTAGCAGTTCTCTTTGAAAAACTTAGGTTCAGATACCTCCATTAGGAGTCCATATGCTCCACATTGGGAGCGGATATGGTTTAAAAAATACGTCAAATTGCTATGCGCCTTAGCTCGAAAAGATGATGACGTTTATTTTCTATCTGTATTTAGTCAGGATTTTAAAGAAGGGATATCATATATCGTCGCTGTTCTGAAAGTAAACACTAAATCGAAAAAATGACATATTGAGTTAGTTATACCAAAATGTTCCTTATTTTTTACTCCGTTTGGAAAAACACATATATTTTTATAAATTACTAGTGTCTGCGTTATAATGCCAGAAAGTGTTTGTGTTTTAATTCTGTTTTTGAAGAGCTTTTGGACACACAATTTTTTTTGTTTTTTTATCTGGTGCGTACACGAATAAGTCAGAAGATTTTCCGAGGTTTCGCTATTAGTGCGAATTCAATTCTTTATTTTAGATTGTAAATATATCTGGATTGTGAGATTGATTTTTAAATACAATAAAGCCTACTGTAAGTTAAAAATTAAAAAGTTTAAAGTTGGGCTCGGGTCGGACCGGGCAGTGCATAAGATAAGAACAAACTCACATTGATTTTTATATATGAGATACTTTTATTTAAAAACAGTTTTGTAGAAACAAACGGAATGAAAGAGGTATAACAATTCAAACATGTGAAACATTTCAAAGTAAAATTACTTAAAACCAGTATTTTTCAGTTAATGTCTTCTTCCAGAGCAACGACGATATATAGCTTTATCCCTTAAGATTTGACGTCAATGATAAATGAATGAAAAACTGAAATGAATATCACGTATTTCTATAAATAATACTGTATCTATCACATAAAAAATAAATTTGTGTTGGATAGTATGAAATCGATAACTAGACTCTATATGTTATCATTATTAATGTGAATAATGTTTTAAAAGCTTAGGGCTGTCAATCAATTCGTTAAAATAATCAATCTGATTTCATATGTCATACTGCCACCCCCATCCGTCGTCCGACGATTCAAACCACTTATTAAATATTCAATTTATAGAAACTTCAGCATTTATTAATAGCGACACATTTCACCTAAGGAAACTTCATAGAAGCTTGTGAAATTTATTTTCAAACCAATCATAAGTAAATGTCAACAACCCAAATTGTCTTCTAATATATTGAAGGATCTCTTAATTTAAATTTTTAATTTGATTTCTAGTTTTATCATTGCCGTAAGTCAAATGACTGATTTTGATTCGCAAAACTGAGAACTATTTTATTGAATATCTTCATTTTCTACGCATTGATTGTCCCGTTAAAAATTGTTGGGTCCGTGGTACGGTGGTCAAGACGGTTGGCTTCGGTCGCGGATCTCAGTTCTATATTGGAATCATGAGTTGATTATGTCAGTTTAAAAAGATAATTTTAATGACTCAATTTTATATAAATAAGCCTGTTATTTTTGTATTTTTATCAGTTGATACTGATCATTATATATATGTTGAAGTAGTACAAATGAATTGTGTTTTATTTTTTAAAATATAATGTCTCCACCAAGAATTGACAGTTAACATCTTAAAAACAAATTTGAGTTATTGAGATTTTGTACACTTCCATGTATTTTGTCACTAACGACCCGGGTTTTGCCTTTCGGCATCTTCAGGCATTCGAGCGCACGAATGAACTCGAACTGACAAAATATATGGAGAATATAATAAGTAATATAAGTGTAGAAAATCTCAATAGCTCAAATTTGATATTGAAATTCCATCAAGCACCCTCAGTCGATGCCTTAAATTATAATTTTATCAGTTTGTCGATAGATATTTCGGCTTTCCGCCATCGTCAGAACTATGTATAAACTGAATTTAGCTATATATACTTAAAAGAAATAGACAGTAGTATTTCATTTTACTTTTTCCAACATCACAACTTTTATTTAGAATTTAAATATTTAACGTAATTAACGTAAAAATCTTAAAAATACGTATCTAAATACATTGGAATTTTATTGATAATGCGTAATTAAGTTCTTGTAATGGTGTAAGTTCGGGTGATGAATTAATGATGATGGTTCGCAAATCCATTACGGTTCTATTAGCATAGAAAGGTGGTGTTGATCAAATTCCGGACCATTTTTATGATTCTGGTATTCAGAATTTCTCGATTCCGGGATTTGTCATTAAGTGTAACCTTCTTGTGTTAAATTATACATTTAAAATTTTATTTATGTCCATTATTACTTTGATTGAAATGTATATATGATTTAATATATTTTTTTCGAGATTGTAATGGTTTTTTTAATTGATTTCCAATAGGAAAGTTATTAAAAACACTATGATCAAAGTGGCTTTATATTTTATTTTATTTATTGCATTATAAAGATAGGTTTTACCTAATTGTATCTAAACGAGGGACATTTTCTTCAATTCCACATCAAAATATTGTCCTCCAATCACTACTCCATATTGTCCTCGGTCCTCCTTCGTAAGTATTTAATTTGAACTATTTTTTTAATATTTACAGTGAATTACGAAATCCCGGGATTAAGGGATTGAATAATTGACTACGACCCGAGAGTTGAAGCCCTAGTGAACTTCACAATCTGCGTTCTAGATGTTTGATGATACACATATATGTTTTAATTGAAGCTGACCGAACATTAAAAACGTAGTAAACGGTCATGATTTATTAATGAGTAAAGCCTAAGCGAATGCATAAATAAAACGCGTGACAGTACGGTGCTGTTTCTGTTTTCCGGTCACGAGGTTTATGAACCCTTAAAATTATCACTTCGCCTTCGAGGGTATATTAACAGAGCGCATTACATCAGTTTTTGATGGTTTTCTGTTTTAAATGCCAACATGTATGCAATTATACGGTTTATGTATTACCTAGAACGCATGAAGTCATAGTATATCATAATGGCTTCGAAATGAAAACAGTATTGTCATACTGTTATTTTTTATTCTGGAAAGCATGACTATTTTAACTCATCGACACCTAACGATATGATTTTTATTCAAAAAAAAATATTCTTTAATGCAAAACAACCTTTTACAATCACAACCAATTGTATTTAGGTGAGAGACAGTACTTTGAAGAAAAAATAATACTTGAAATGCGATTATTTCAGAACTTGTTTTTATTGCTTAATGTCTTCTGTCATTATACCCTCGATATCTATAATATATTGGAAATAGTTACATTCTGCGATTGAAACTTTAAATTCCGATATCCCTGAGATTTTGGGGTTACAGACCCTTACCCAGTCAAATGTACGTATTCATGTCACGTTATTATAAGAGGTAATGGGCGAGTGTAAATGTGGTCAGTTGAGTTAAGCATCTACGTGTCATTTTATCGAACGGTTAGTGCAAACAACTTCACCGTGGACAGTGGAAAGTGACAGAAATTGATTTATTCCTCACCAGCGGGTTGCAAACTCTATTTGTTTGCTGTGTGCCGGCAAGGGCAGGGGTGGTGTCCGATACGCGTAGGCGTCCGTTGTCATTTTCGGTGAAGTCGGAAAAGTTATTTCATTATCAAACGAGGATCTCGTCAATAAAGTGTTACATTTTTCACCTAAACGTTAAACGATCTCGAGCGGCTCGTAAAAAAATATTCTAAATAATCATCATTGAATATTTTAGTTTTTATATATTACTAGTTTTTCTTAACCAGCTTAGCGCGAGATTAAAGCCGCTAATATTTAGACGTTGGCGTCATTTTGGTGAAAGCTAATTTTGAAAGTCGAAAATATCCCCGTAGAACGTAACACCTACAAAATAAAGACAATTAATTAATATTTATGTTGAGAATTTAAGATTGAAAATAGTTGACTTATAAATGGCAGAAAGAATAACGTGAAAAATTTACGTCGCTACTGTACAGCGTTTGGGTGGAGTTCTTGTGACAGACAGAGTAACAGATTAATACGCTATACAGTAGATTTTAAAAAATAGAACACAATTCATTTGTACTACTTCCACATGTTTATAATGATCAGGACCAGTTTCGCTCATCACGATCATTATCAACTCATAAAAATACAAACATAACAGACTTATTTATATAAAATTGAGTATAAAAATGAAGGTATATAAAACTGATGGTTCATGAACTAAAACAAGAAAATACAGATTAGCAAACAAATTATACATAAATCAAATAAAATAGTTTACAATCAAAATGTTATGGATCTCTTACGAACCAATAAATACTAATCTGAAATCACAAATATAGCTTAAATAACAGATCTTTAAAATTAGATAAACATGAGATATTAGAAATATATAGAAATTTTTACCCAATTCAAATTTATTGGATGAGCAAACCGTCTTTTGCATCTTCTCCTTTGTTATATCCGATTCATTAATTTGTATTATACCTGTAATGTTATTTTTATATTTTAACTCGTAAGAATTGATTCTGTCTCTTTAATTGTTGTTTTTCAGATATAATAATTTTGTGGATGCTCATAGCTGCTCTGCGTTCTCCACTTAAGGTGGCTGTATATTGTTAATATTAATTAAATACTTAATATTTGATTGTTTTTAAATGGTTCAGTATTTTTTTCTTATAATTTTCCCAATCGACTATTTGCTTAATGCATCAGTAATGTCATTAAAAAATTTTGCTCAGCTAATGGACTTTTAATGTAGCTGTATTTGTGATTTCAGATTAGTATTTATTGGTTCCGAAGAGATCCATAACATTTTAATTGTAAACTATTTTATTTGATATATGTATAATTTGTTTGCTAATCAGTAATTTCTTGTCTTAGTTCATTAACCATCTGTTTCATATACCTTCATTTTAACACTCAATTTTATATAAATAGGCCTGTTATGTTTGTATTTTTATCAGTTGATAATGCTCGTGATGAGCGAAACCGGTCCTGATCATTATAAACATGTGGAAGTAGTACAAATGAATTGTTTTTTTTTTTTAAATATAATGTCTTTCCAAACAATTGACGATTAACACCTTAAAAGTGACTATACAGTAGGGATAATATTATAAGAGTAGGTGAAGTATTTTATGTGCATTTATTTCAATTTGAGATCGATAATAATAAAGGGCGAGATCGGACACAGGACAGTACAGAGTTGGTATATATCGCTATTCTAAGCATTTTCTCATACTTAACGCATAACTGTTGTTTTTAAAACTTTTTACGGTTTGCAACTGACGTATCAATGTAAATATACAACGCAAAAATTTCGTATTTGCTTGAAATATTTATTTATTGCATGCACCGCATGACTGCAAAATATCATTAAAACGAGACTTGAGTACATTATTTTAATCGAAATCGGAGCTGCTGACATTATTAAAATTAATTATTTTTCTCCACCTGCTGTAACGCCACTGCCCTCGTTAAAACTCACATTGACAGCACATTACTATCAACCGCTCAAATATGCTAAGTTATATTTAAAAAAAAATGTTTGTTGTGTGAATTATTAAACATCATTAAATTTTATATCTAGTATGTAATTTTTTTAGTCAATTCCAGAAACACTAAAAAATACGCAAAATTTATCATGCAACAATAATTGACACCTCGTTCGTAATGTCTGACGTTTCTGTTACTAGGGAGCAATAAATTGAGCCCTCGAGAAGTGAAGTCAGCCAAGTGATAAAATGGCGAAACTTGTTTATTGAAAATTTTAGTTAAATGATCTTCTTACATTAATTTACACGTTATTTGATTTTACTTCTTACATAATAAAATATGACATTTAGGATACCAAAATTCGCCTAATTTATTTTTCTTTGCAAATATCAGTGGGCTCGCTTCATTTCTCATTGGCGCAATTGTTAATTATATTTCAAAAGAAATCTTGTAGGTACTCTATAACTTTTTTTAAGATATCGACGGAAGGTGCTTGATGCAATTTCAATATCAAATCCGAATCACTAACGACATGGGTTTCACCTTTCGGCTTCTTCAGGCATTCAACTCGAACTGATAGTTTATATCGTTTATTTATAAGATAACTCAAAAAAAGTATGATCGTATTTTGCAATTGCAGGTGGTCGAAAGAGCCAATTATCATTAATATATAATTGGGAAAAATTACGGCATTTAGTTATATACTGATTTTAAACTGATGGGTTTTGTTAGGCACGATATTATCCAGTGATATTATCCAGTGTCATACATATAATAAAGTATATATTAGAATGCAGTACGAAATTTAATAAAATGTTTATGAATTAGCACAAGAAGTTTTGGTGGGAAACGGAGCGTTTTTTAAGAACTCTTTTCGTCCATAAACTGGGCCGCTCGATTTAGGGTTCTACCTAAATGTAAAGTACCAAAAAAAATTTTCATGTTCTATTTTTCTTTATTTAATAAATAATGTAACAAACAATAGACATAATGGAAAATAAATAGAATAAGTTAAGACGACAATAAGTTGCGTATTATTAAGTAATAGAAACATCTTGCGTGTAACATAATAATAATTTGTTTAACAATGTTAGAAAAATAAAACTTTGCTCGAATGATCAGTGAATATTTAGTTTCGTATCGACTGCTGAAATGGTATCAGTTATTATCTTTTGTTGACGAATTGGCGGCAAATTAGCTGCCAGTCGATGAAAAATTAATACACTGTATCGCGAATAAGGAAAGATTGTGGCGAAGAAAACGATCGAGCGTAAGGCAACCGGGCGGAAGGGGCGCCTACCATCCGTGAGCGGGGTAGGAAGCGTGTCCGTAGACGGCGGGCTGGGCTACGACCTGCTTGACGATCTGTGGCTGTTGAACGTAAGTTTGGAGGACGGGCTGCGCCACGACCTGCTTGACGATCTGTGGCTGCTGCACGTAGGTTTGGACGACGGGCTGGGCCACCTTAACGATCGGTTGGGCGTAGTGGACGGGTTGGGCCACTTTCACGATCTGTGGGTGACTCACGTGCGTCTGTAAAATGTAACGATCGGATCAGTGATATTCAATATTCTTTCATATCTTTTTCTTATAATATCATATCTTGATAGAGGGCGCTTATATTAGATCATTTATAAGTTGGCTAACTAATGTTGAAATTTGGTTGAAAGTTGAAAATATCACCGTGAACCATACCTCATGACACGAAATATAGTCCATCAATTGATAATAATATTAAAAGTTGAGAGTTGAAAATAGCACAGAATGACAAGTGAAAATTTCACGTCACTATTGTACCCCGTTTGGGAGGAGTTCTTGTGACAGACAGACGGATTTATACATATTTTCTACTATATAGTGGAGATAAAGAGATTATGAAAATATTCAAAAATTGTCTTATAATCTCGTAATGATCTACGAAAAAGACAACATGTAGAATAAAAAAATATATTCTCCTCCACATGGTTGACTCTCTCGAATCGGCTGCCTATAACAGTGATGTGAGATGAATATTTATTGAATCTATAAATAAATATTACAAATTGATTATTTCTTTAAAAATCTTCTTTTGGCTTCAATTAAAGAAAATTCTATGTAGGAAATAAACTTCTTAATACTTCAAATTTGGATTATTGAGATTTTGTACACTTCCATGGAAGTGTACAAAATCTCAATAATCCAAATTTGATATTGAAATTCCATCAAGCACCCTCAGTCGATGTCTTAAATTATATCTTAATACTTCACTGAATGGGATATCTTCAATGTAAAAAATGATATCTTTCCAATGTTTATTGCAGAATGATTGAAATTAGAGACTTTTTTGCAGGGCAGTTAAATATGAATACATATCGCGAGTAGCTTCAACTGAGTGTAACAAAGGGCATTTAGTTTGTCTTACTTGGGTGAAGGTGGAGTAGCTGGTGGCAGCGGGAGCGACGGCTTTTACCACGGGAGCGGCATGGACGTACTGTGGCTGGTAGACCTGTTTGACCACTGGAGCGGCATGGACGTACTGGGGTTGGTAGACCTGCTTTACCACTGGGGCGGCTTGGACGTACTGTGGCTGGTACTGCACCTGTTTGACGATAGCGGGCTGTGCGTAGGCAACCGCTGGGGCGTGGGAAATAGCTGGCGCACCCCATCCGTTGTCCAAGCCGTAGGGCATGGAGACCGCCGCCGCCACCAAAGTCATGAAGATCTGGAATTTTTGTAGTAATATTACAGCCAAATGCCAACAAGTAATACAGTACATTTAGACAGTTCATATAACAATTAACAATAATCAAAATATTTTCAAGAATCAGGAAATATAGTAGAGAAAAGAAAATAGTTTGTAGAATTCTTTGCTGACAATGTTCACCTCTCTAGCCGTTTCATTGATCAGCCGAATGGCTTTTGCAAATGGTGAATCAAATGACCTACGAGAAGAACAATTTTAAGAAAAAAAGAAATATTTTCGGTCGCGTGGATAAAAATAGGAAGCATGTAAGTGAGTCTTCAAAATATCAGGACTATAAACTTGGCCCCGAAGGAGAAGAAAAAGTGTTTTAGAATCGAAAAGGATCTTTGAGCTTCAAGAGAGTGAAACGATAGCATTCCTAAGAGAAATTTGTTTGGATAAGTGCTTTAAGGAAAAACATTATTAAATCAAAAATTTGAAAAAAAATTGTAATAAAATACCATATATGTCATTAACAGTTTAATTAGTAGTTTAATCTCTTCAAAGAGAATTCTATTCAATGTATAAAATGATAACTTATCATAATATGTCAGTTAATGCTGATAATTCTGTCAATCATTATTGAAATCGTTACGTTATAAAACCTGCCGTGTGATTCTTAATAATAATTTTAATATTGGAAGATATAATGTTGAGAAATAAAAATAATTAACTATTATAATGTCCGTGGTGCAGTGGTTAACGACATTGACTTCGGTTACGGATTTCACTGTCTCGAATCCCAGTACGGAGTGTCATGAATTGAGTTTTCAATCAATTTACGGATTTATCTTCTGAAGGGAATTATTGTTTGTGATGTCTTAAATTACCTTCCAACGCATCTGATCATAAAGGAACGAGGCATAGCGGGAGCAATTGGCCAATCACTATTCCTATCCTAGCCATATCATTCTATCTCTACTCTCGTCAAAAAAATTAGGTTAAGCAACTTAGTAACAAACAGTTCACGAAGAAAAAAAAACGCATTTTGAGATATGTCCATTAGGAGTCCATATGTCTAAGTATTTAAGTTTGAAATAGGCTTTAAGAGTAGGTCAATGTTTTGGGCCCCAAGAAGTTTAAAATGTACCCTTTTGGTGGAAAAGGTCCATGAGAAATTTTGAGACTTTTCTATTTCAGGACATATGGATACTATTCGTGGCTTTTCTATTGCGCATGCTCACCGTAATTGTTTGAACACCTGAATATAAATATGTACCTGGCCTCTTTCTTTCGACGCAAGTGAAACCAAAATGAGAGTTTCGCCATTGCCACAAGTGTAGAACCAGTTTACCAATAGATATGCCACTGAAAAGAGTTTTGACAATGTTCAACGGCAATCCTTAGGATGTCGACATATTCTGTGTGGACATGAGTGAGTTCTATTTTTTAATGAATTTAAGTAAATATTTTCTGACCTTACTCGCTCTTTGCCAATTTCCGATGTTAAATATTTTTTAAAATTAAGTTTCAATAGTATTTTACATAGCAAAAGTAATAAACTTTTAATTCGTAGTTTTTGTGTTGCATACATATTGTCGCTATTCTGGAAGAAAACACTAAATCGAAAAAAATACATATTGAGTTAGTTATACCAAAATATTTCTTATTTCAAACTCTACAGTATAAAAGAACACACTTATTTTTATAAATTATACTCTTATTTAAAAACAACTTTGTGCAAACAAACAAAATGAAAAAGGTATAGCATTACAAACATTTGACAAACTACAAAGTCCAATTACTCGAAACTAGTATTTTTCAGTTAGTGTCTTCTTCCAGAACAACGACAGCATATATCTATATAAATAAATTACTATTAATCATCGGAAATAGAAAATCCCAATAGACCTTATTTATTGAGACTTATATAATTAGAAAATAATTTTTTTTTATGAAAAATATTGTTTAATTTTTTTTCCTACTGAGCCGCTATAGGATATTCCAACACCAAATATTCAAAAAAATAGTTCAGTTTCAATCTTACTGTACTATCACAATTCTTCGAACAATTCAAACTTAATTAAGGTGTTGGTGCTAACCAAACCTAAGGAGATTTTCAGGACAAATCCGGCTTTATTTTGATACAAAATTCAGCTCATGCACGAAAGTTTCGACACTCTTATAATTTTAAGTATTGACTATCAATACACTGTGATCTGCTGACTCAACAGTTGTTGAAATGTCAGCGACCAGTGGATGAAATTAATCTTTTATAGAATGACGAAATTCAGATGGTTTCTTTATATAAAATTAAGAATATTTTGAATGCGGTGTTTTAAAATCAGAATTTTAAGTAATTGTACAATATTTGTTTTTACCATGTCCGCTTTCAACGTGGAGAATATGGCCTCTTAATTAAAGTATCTAAATAGAAGTTTTTCTACAAGAAATGCTTGTTACTCAGTTGCTCAACCTTTCTTTTTTGAAGAGAGTACGGATAGAATATGGCTAGGACAGGTAATGGTTAGCGAACAGCTCTCGCTACGCCCCGTTTTTAGGATCAAATGGGTGGGATGGAATTTTAGACATTACAAACATTCATGTCTAAGAAAAAAAATTCATAAATCGATTAAAAAACCAATTTATAAAACTGTCTGTTTCGGGAATTGAACGCGAGACATTTGTAACCGTAATTACGATTACTCAAAACTAGTATTTTTCAGTTAGTGTATTCTTCTAAAACAATGACGATATTAAAGTGAAGATAGATTAAATTTTACATCGCCTGTATATTTGGAATTTTAGTACTTGAATTCTGAACGATAACACGGTGTTTTTTGGATTTCTCCAAATAACAAAACATAAAAATATTTCCACGTTTCTCTGAAATAGATATGGGAATATGATAACAAATTATAAACGTATAAACATATTTCATTTGACGTCACTTCTAATCGTAATGTAAATATAAGTACTACATCTTCATATCTTTTCAAAGAACAACTCGAAAATTTCACGTATTATATTAGTCTACCGGTAAAATGTTTACATTAGTAAATGCAAATTGCAATTCTGTTCCCACCACTCTTCCATTGCTAACGCCGCTGTCAAAAGCGTGGTTTCATCAAGACAGAAAAATCAACCCTCGGACTGGAAGGGTGATTTTCACTTTGAAAGTTATACTTGGTCTTTTTATATGAAACTCTTATTTATAACTCAACTTCTCCCGGGCCGTTAACATGCAGACGTTGGCGTTATTTTGGTATAAGCTAATTTTGAATGTTGAAAATATCACTGAACAGTCAAGTAACATCCAAAAAATTGGTCCATCAATTAATAACAATGTTAAAAGCTGAAAATAGCACAGTTGACCTAGAAATGGCAGGGAAAATGACATGTGCAAATTTCACGTCACCGTTTGAGAGGAGTTCTTGTGACAGACAAATAGATTTATACGTGTATTTTCTGGTATATGATATAGATAATAAATTGAGTAGAACAATTCTCGAACAGGTATAGGTAGTTCGTAGAACTTACAATAGCCTGCATATCTGCAAAAAGATTGTTTGGAATCTGAGAGTTTAACTAATCACTGATCACCGAACTGTACTGATATCCTTTTTCAATTATGCGGAGCCTTTTATACTAGCCGAGAATTTTTCCCATAGAGTGCATTTGGCCGCGGGCGCTCCGCATGTGATCCGAATGACCTTCTTTTTATGCGTTTCGCACTCTCGATCTTCGCATCGAACGTCGAGTTTCACTCGCTTTAATTCAGAAGCGAGACATTTTTAGATAAGGCTCTCGATGCGGGCTTCACAGAGGATTTTCTTATCTTCATCTAAGAATCGCGATATCGAAAGACTAAATCACAATTTTCTCAATCTCATTTCAATGGAAAGTAAAATAGAAATGTATTGAGGATGGGTGGTGAGTCCTAGAGATTCCAACTCGAATATTCAAAGATTCAATATCCGAATATGTTCGGCCCTATTTTACGCTTTTCGATATTCGAAAATTTGGGAAATTATTTGAATAGTATTCGTAAAAATGTATAATAAAATATTTTATAAAATCGATGAACGTCACATCATAATTTCTCCGGATTTCAAGAACAATAACGAATACTGGGGTAGTGTTTATTTTTGCCTTCACCGAACTCGGTCGCTTTCAATATCTTATCATAATACTTGAGTTAGACAACCGACTCGGGGTTAAAAATTCCTCTGAACATTCCGTTATTTCAGGAATTTAAGAAATACCTTTGTGGTAATCCGACGCAGTTGCAAATTTTAAATATTGTAGTATAATGAACCGGTATTGGAATGTATATTTTATATAATGTTATGTTATAAATTCTTCAAATTTAATTTTCAATATTATTTTCATACTTCAGAAACTAATCGAATATCCGAATATATTCGAATGGTTCAGTTTTACAACAAGATGGGTGCGAGAAAATTTTGGACATCACAAACATCCATGGATGGATTTCTGTTCGAAGGTATGGTTCTAATAAAATGTAATTTAGTGAGCTTTCATAATTATATATTGATATTGGTTTGATCAGTAAATTTTATATTTGGTCGGTGATCAAAAATTGATTTTTATATCGATGTATGGATCTGTGTTCAAATATATGTATGTTTACTATGGTGTTTGTGATATCTAAAATTCCCTCTCACCATCCAATCATAAAAACGGGGCGTAGCGCTAGCGATTAGCTTACCACTAGTCCTATCCTTCAATCCTTACTCTCTTCGAAAAAAGAGCGGTCAAACAACTGTGTAACAAGCAGTCAACACAGGAAAAATTATCCTACATGTATTTTACGAGAAAATTCAAAAGGCTACAAAGTCTTATGTTTCATAGTACATTTAAACTTAAATCATCTATAGAGATTGCATTTTGGTACTGATTTGATCTGAGAATATTGCTTTTTCTTAATTTAACAAGAGGCTCGCGCGAACAAAACCCCGGTACTAAGGCTTCCAAAGCCGGTATCTTGGTCAATTAGTCAATCTTGGGATTTCGGGATTCACTGTATGTATTAAAAAAACTTATTTCAAATTAAATAGGTACTTCGGTTTGTTTATGTACAGACTTGTATCTACTATGTATTGTGGTCGCCCTCCTTATCATATATAGTAAAGGCTGTGGACATGCATAGATAACTTTGACAATAATTTATTTTTTTGTTCTTTTGGATTATTTAATAAAAAAATCAATTGATAGTTTTATATTATACAAATTACTTTACAAATCAGAAAGAAATTTTATTTAAAATTATATTTTACGTATTTACGTCAAAAACTATGTGTGTAATCGGAAAGATTTCTCTTTTGATTATTATTTAAGTATGTATTCAGATTTTATATTATTTTTTGACTATGTCCTCTCCCAATGTGGAGCATATGAACTCCTACTGGAGGTATCTTAGCATACATTTTTTTACAAGAACTGCTTGTTAATCAGTTCGCTCAACCTACATTTTCGAAAATAGTAGGGATAAAGAGATACGATTAGAACGTGACTAGTGGTTTGCTAACCACTCTCGCTACGGGCATGGTTTCACTGCCTGAATCACCCTGAAAGCTGAATCTCTGTCGAATAATCATCATCATCAACACTCCTATTACGCTTCGAGCTTGTCATTTGACACTTTTACCTTATAGTGAAACGTGGTATTCGAGAGAAATGCTGTGGATCAATGTTCCCTCTAAGTTGCGCGCGTGCGCAGCAGTTTGGAAATCCTCGCGCACTCGTCCAGGATTTGCGCGCACTCCAATACAACTATTCAAATAATCTTAAAATTGGAATAACACGAATAGTACATTTTTTTCAAGAAATTATATTTAAACATAAAAAGTTTTGCCTGCGGCGCAATCTTTTGTATCGTCGTGATTTATGATTAAAAAAGTACGAGTAGGTCTTTTTAAGATAAAAAAAGGCGCTAGCTGTCATTATTGAAAGTATAAAATCATCATTTTTGGGAGAAAAAATTGTTTTTAAGTAACAGTATAATTTTTGAAAATAAGTTTGTTAGTACATACGATAGAGTTTGAAATAATGAACATTTTGGTATAGCTAACTCAATATGTAATTTTTTCGATTTAGTGTTTTCTTCCAGAACAACGTCGATATGTATATTACATATTTCTAATATGTATATAAGTTTCTCCAAAAGTAAGAAAATATATGGAATAGTTGTTAGAAACGACGTGAAAAACTATAAAATGTTAAGCAAAGGTATAAAACATGTTATTTAATATTAGCAACTGATTGTTTGATTCACTCTGCTTATTTTTTCTTAATTTGTGATTGATTTTCTTTTATGTAAAGAAATAAAATGAATTCTGTTATTTTTATGTTTTATTTTAATACACATTACTAAATGATTTAAATTTTGAATATAATATACAACGCAAAACCAAAAAAAAACACTTTTTTATATCAAATATGACGTATTGATGTTTTCAAAAAAAATGGAATTATGCCGCGCACTTGTTGAAGTGGCCTGCGCAACCTTTAATTTTTCCGCGCAGCTAACCTCTGGTCTTAGAGGGAACATTGCTGTGGATAGAATCTTTTTGAGAAAATCTTTTTTTATTCAATTCAAACGAGATAATATGGAGCTTTGTCAAATTGAATGATTATTATTACGCATCAAAACGATCTAGATAAAAATTGTAATGTTCGCAAATTCTAAATAAAAAGATCGCCATTTGAAAAATCCAAAGAACCTTGCTCCAAAATAAGATTTATGGTAGTTAATTAGATATCTACGTAAATTTTAATTGTACGTTATCCGGTATTGGTGAGCGCAATAATTGCTGCAGAAGCATAATATTTATTCAAAATCGAATAGTAGCGCTTGTGTGTCCTCTTCGATTCGACGCCCCCCTCAATTCACGCAATTACATTTGAAGCTTAAAGCCGGTCCCAATAGCGTGCTGAAGTGGTGGCCAAACTGTGATGTGCTGCTATCGATTTATTTAACACACCATTTTTTACAGGACAATTGTATGAATTGTTGTCATGAAAAAATATTGAATACAAGTATCGTTTGAACTATACTATTTTTTAAATAGACATACTACGTTTTATCATATTTTTCACCATACCCACTCCCAATGTAGAGCATATATACGCCTCATAGTAGTGTTTCAACAGAAGGTTTTCTATGAGAACTGCTTGTTACTCAGTTGCTCAACCTCCCTTTTTCCAAGAGAGAGAGGATAAAAGGATAGGGGGCTAGGACAGGACTAGTGGTTACCTAATCGCTCTCTCTGCTCTCCGTAAGAATTGTACGTTCCCCGTATTATGTTAAAAATAAAAAAGCGATGAATTTACTGCCAGTTTGAGTTCATCCTTTCACTTGAATGGCTGAAGATACCGAAAGTTGATACCGGGATAGTTAATGACATAACTTATGGAAGTGCATAAAATTTGAACGATTAAAATTTGATATTGAAATTCTATCAAACTCTCTCTGTCGATATCTTTAATTATATGATACAGTTCATAGTATTTTCCACAATTCTTTTACTATTATTTTTTATTAATTCTTCCATAAATATTTACCTATCACAATATTATTTTTTCATCCTACGATGAGAATTGGGAAATGGCTTCACAATTAACCTGTTGGAGAGCCCTGACGTATAAAACCGTAGTCATAATTTGCAAAAACTGTTGCGAGTGTTACAAATATAATTACACATTTGTACGGTTACATGAGATATAAAGGTAATATTCTGAGGTTGTCATTGCAGTCGATTATGTTCACAATAATTATTTATTTATAATTATCAACAACGTTTCATATTTATTTATTTATTTGTAAATGAAAAATACAATACATGGCATTACGGCTGATGCCAATCCTCCATGCATTTAGACAGTACATATAACATTATAATATAATAATTATATAAACATTTTTTAGAATTGAGGAAATAGAATAAAGAACAAAAAATATTATTTATATACAAAATAACTCTATCAGCTCCGGTCAAAATCAGGTAAAACCAACCCCTGTGCCCGGCCCATTTCCGAAGAAATATCATTTTTCTTAAGTGTTTACTAAAAGTGTTGTAACAATGGAAATATTTGATGAAATCATATAAAACTTTTTGGAATTGTTTAAAACATTTTAATATTTATTTTTTGTATGGTAAAATTGCCAAAATTTCCCTTTGTTAAGAGTCGCACGACAATGTTTACACATATACCGAGTCTCACTTCTTTTCTAGTGCTTTACACACACCTTGCATGTTCTACAGGACTTATTTTTTTCTGTTGACGGTATTGGTATCAATATGTAGTTAGACATATGCTTCGACAACCTATCTTGTAGATATTGGAAAAGTCTAGCTCAGAGTGGACTCGGTGTCACCGCAATATCTTCTCCAGAAGGGGGAGTATTATAGAACTAAAATTCGATTAATATTTTAAGTCGATGAAATCAAAACCTATTTTGGCAATAACACAAATTAGAAGACTGTTTTGGAAACTTTTATGTCTTGACTATAATTAAAACCAGGATTACGTTGCAATACATATCGTTTAATGACTCAAACATGCCTGTTTTTGATAGGCTGGTCTATCACGTGAAAACACGGTTCCGGGACTCAAGCGATGGTTGTTGTCACATGAAAACACGGCGCCGGGACTCAATTTGTTAATATAAAATATTGTTTGCTTATGGTTTCGGCCACGTAGATACAAATTGGGAGCATGTAAATAAGGATTATAAGCTCGACCCCGAAAATGAAGACAAAAATGCTTTAGAATCGTCAACGATCTTCGAATTTCAAGAGAGTGAAATGATAGTATTCCTAAAAATATTTTTTTTTGGATAGTGTGTACTCTTTTAGGTAATTATTAAAGGGAAGGTATTCAAATTCTTTGAAATAAAAATATCACAAAAATTTCTTATGTACTTGCTCCAATTGAAATTTGTAGGAATTTTCATATGGACTCCAATCAATAGATCCATATTCAAGCGTACTTCAAACTAAGAACGTGTAAAGAGTGCGAAACCCTTACTTGCCTTACTTTTAAGTCTTGAAAACATCTGGAGACTGTGTTTAAATCAATTTATTCTCTAATTACAATGGTGTCCACACCTTATGAACACAGATTTGTGTATATCGACGACGCAAACTAGCTAGATTAGTGTTTCGAGTATCCAGACATAGCTATATCCTACTTTCTCAGGATGTATCTCAGCAACTGGAAGACCTTGTTCATACTTCCTTCGTTTCTTTAGTTTTGAATTAATCAACGGACATTTGTGATGATGCAAAGTTTAATAAGACAAATTGATGATAATTTTATTGTCTTTGACGAACTTGTCGGTCTGGAGTCATTGCATTATAAACCAAAAAGATCAGAAATATTTGAAAAAAGTAAAATCATGTCTAGAAAATCTATAATTAGATTATAGCAAACTCATCAGTGTGTGTACTGACAGAGCGTCATCAATAATAGCTAAAGTCAATGGCACTAAAACTTTGCTTGAAAAAAAAATCGTCTGAACTTGTCAGTTAAAAAATGACGAATTGTATGCAAAAAGCTGGCCACCCCCGTACTAATTGGTACGCTTTTTGAGACACCCATATCAATTAAAAATAGTCGGCTGGAATGTCGAGGTATTATACTGTAAACACATTTTATTGTATATTTACATCCCAGATACCAGTATTATAGGTCTGGACGAGTCGAATGATTGTGTAGGGTTCACTTTACCTTTTTGTCTTTAAATGTTAGATACATTACGTAAATGTCCAATATATCCCACAACATTAAATATTTAAGCAAATCGCAAATACTAATACGAATTTATGACTAAGTTTCCACTTTAGTTTTGCATATTGCGTGAAAGTAAACAAGCACGCAAAATTAATTTCCATGTCAGATGCCAAATGCTATGCTCGTTCATTAATCGATTTGATGACTGTCAATATTTTTATGTAATACAAATTAATATTACATAATATAACCAGCTACCTAATAAACAACACATATCATACAGATGCATCGAAGGAAAACAGATTATAGGTTTGTAAGTATTGCGGCTCACTTGATATTCAAGAGCATTCAGAAAAAATGCTCCACTTTTCTAAATTGGCAACATTAACTACAGATTTGCTCTTGAGCAATACTTTTCGAAGGAGCAGCTTATCGGTTTGTTCTTTACCTTTATTTTTATTTAAACTACTATGCTTGAACTCGTGCATAGATGCTATGTCATTTTTCATAATAATATGTAAATGGAAAACCAAATATAACTCCTAAAACGGGTTGGGATTTATAGATTTTCATAACCGCATTCCACTGTATAAAGTATAATATTACACGATGTAGTTAATTGGTAACCAGTCAAATCAGCACAGTTATAAAACAACACAGGGGAAAATGAGACACATCGTATTTTTGTATAATTTATGATATCGACTGAGGATGTTTGATGGAGTTTTAATATCAAATTTGAATTGTTAAAATTTTTTACATTTCCATGTATTTAAGTCAGTTCAAGTTCATTCGAGTACTTGAATGCCTGAAGATGCCGGAAGGCAAAACCCGGTTCATTAGTGACGAAATAAATAATTTTGTTTTGAGAATCGGGTGTATTGATTGGTATCGTCATTTTTGTTATTTGGAAAATTTTAAACATGCAGGTGTTTATGGCTCATACAGACTTCTTACTGTTTTGACACATTTGTGTTGCTCTTTTATGTTACTATTTTATTCCCTCTCTGGTTTTTATTATTTAATGTATAATGTGTAATTTGCATGTGTAATAATAACTGATTAAATATGTATCTTATGAAACTATTTTTATATATAAATAATGAAAAAATTCGAATTATTTTTGAGTTCGAGAAATTTATATTATGGGGGTATTTTAAGAAATGGAACCTATCTCCCGTTTTTTTCGCACGATAGTCTCTGGAACGTATCCCCCGTGCTAAAAAAAGATCGTATGTATATGCATTTTTCATTGCGGTGATTGAACGTTTGAGGTGCTCCTCTAGATACGGTGATACTTGGTAGAATCTAGAACTAGATGATAATTGTGTACCTACTAACATACGCCAGCGCAACCATTTAACATGAGCGCTGTTCGAGTCTTGTACCCGCCATAACGAGGCATGCTTGCTGCCCAGCCGATGAGGTAAACTGCTTTTTTACAGTGTCCACAAATAGTGATATACTGTGTACCGTCCGTTCGCCTCGTCTCACTTTCAATAGATGTTATATTATATTTCTTAATGAACCGATTTCGCGGGTAGCAAATAATTGTACATTTCATTAATATTGGGTAATACTTACATAGCTTAACAGCAGCTGGTTCATTATTTATTACATAAACATATTATTTAGATTTATGAATCATACACCTGTCAATGCAGCATGATCCAGCATAGTTAACCCTTTAGCAGCCATGTTTAAAATACTAGATTACTGCCATGAGTGTAAGAATTGATAAAATAAAATTGAAGTGTTTTTTTACTTCCGCTCCCAATGTCGAGCTTGTGGACTACTCATGAAGGATTTCCAGATAAGTCGTTTTTGTAAAAAATGGAGATGTTATTTAGTCACCCAACCTTTCTCTTTTCGCAGAGAAAGTATAGAAGAATTTAGATATGACATGCTTATTAATGCAGATTTTTTAAAACCATATCCGCTCCTAATGTAGAGCGCAGTTTTTCTACGAGAACAGCCTGTTACTCAGTTGCATAACATCTCTTTTTTTCTAAGAAAGTAAGGATAGACGGATATGACTAGGAAAGGACTAGTGGTTGGCTAATTACTCTCGCTTTCGCTCGGTTTTTCGGAACTAATTTTAGATATCGCAAAAATCCATGCCTTCAAACGGAAATCTATAAATCGTCTGTAATATCTATTTATGAAGCTGTCCGTACTAGCACTCGAAACTGCGAGATCTGTAACCGGAGTCAACAACGTTGATCTCCGCACCACGAACTCGATGTTTAGATAAATTGTTTTTTCTCGCTCTTTACCTGTTTTTGATTGATTTGGGGAAATTATAATTGTATCCGAAATATCAATTGAAGATAAATGAAAACTTTTTCTCATCAAAAAAAAATATATAAAAAAATGTTTCAAATAATGAAAATATGGTAGGCTTATCTCAACCATTTAAATTATATTAGATTAGTTTAAGCATATTAAAAACAAAAACTAGAGAAGGCGTTTATATTATTTAACAATTGATATATATTATATTTAAGTTTATTTTTATAACGAATACAAAAGAATGGCTGCGTTAAATTTCAAAATGCTGTAACCTTGAATAAGCTTCAAAGAAATCCTTTTATTTATATTAAAATTAAATGAAAAATATATCGGTTATTCATAGGCTAGAAAATGATAGTACATCATAAGTAACGCGCTTGTGATCATCGTACGCCTAATGTACATGTCTCGTTACTGGCGACGGATGGGTTAAATAATGGATGATACACGCTCTATTTTTATATCGATTTCAGAAAGGCAAAAGTGCGAAACCAAAACAGAATAAATTTTATATTTACATTGCATTAAGTCGTTATCCATTCTTTCAAAGTAAAAGATACATTAAAATAATAATAAACGCATTTGCAGCTTTCATCCTTTTAACACAGAGCGTATTAAGAAGTTAAAATTGTACCATTTGTAAAAAATCTCTATAATTCAAATTTTCAAAAGTTAAAATTGTGGTTGTCAAAAAAGTAGCTATTTTGAAAAAAATTAGGTCTACGCCATTTTGCCTTCAAGACGAAATATTATCATATAAAGTATATTTTCGATGGATTCGGTGGTAACTTTGTGGAAACTAATTTTTAATATAGAATTAAAATTGATAACTAATTTATTCCACTGATTGTGATACTAAATTTAACGCGTTTCGCTTCTTTAAGAAGCATCGTCAGTCGTCATAACTCAATTTTGATTTTGTTGTGCGTTTGAGCCTTTTCTCAAAATAAAATGCAATTTGTTTTGTACTACTTCTTCATTTGTATAATAATCAGGAGCGGGGTCTCTCATCGCCAGCATTTAAAAAGCATAATGGCTTTCCACTAAAAATTGACAATTAACACATTAAAAGTTTGAGCATCAATTAAATGTTTAGGTCTGGTAGGCGGTAAGTGGTAGGTAGTGAGTAAAGTGCAAAATTCGTTATTTTATTTTTATTTTTCATATTTATATATATATTATTAATTAACAGTCTCTCTTTGCTTTAAAAATAGTATAACAGATAGGTAACAGGTATTCGGCACAAACAAAACTTAACAAGACATTAATTAATGAGAATACGTAACTAAAAATAAACTTTTGATTACTGACACAATATCTCTTTATATAGTATCAACGATTTCCTAGACACTTGCAAACAATAAAATAACAACTAGTTTTTCCTCGATTAAAAGATGCTCTATTTCAGATACCTCTGAATTCGGGATGTGTCCTATAATGGTTTCTTACAATTGCTGTCAAAAATGCAGCAATCGTGACGATCTCCAGAAGTAGAAAATGCCAGGAAAGGTGTCAGCTTCTCGTAAGAAAATATAATTATTTGTCCTCAATGGCACAGGTGACACAATATTTTAGCAGAGCATGGGAAAACTACGGCCTGCGAGCCACATACGTATTTTTATGTGGCCCAATGTGCGGTCAAATTATTTGTCATTAGATAATCACTCATTATTTATGTTTAAATTCCCTTTTTACGGTGGTAAATAATGTAAGATATTGACTGAGGGTTGTTTGATGGAATTTCAAAATCAAATTTAAAGTGTTTACATTTTGTACATTCTCATGTATTTCATCGCTAAAGACCGAGGTTTCACCTTTTGGCATCTTCAGGAATTTGAGTACACGGATTTCAGCTCGAGACCTTTCTTGTAGGTACTCGAATTCAGGATGATGCCGAAAGACGAAGTCCGGGTCGTTATTGACGAAATACATGAAAATGGTCAACGTTTCAGCAATTAAAATTTATAGTAGTAAATTATGTTTTTCTGATAATAGCATTTTACTTGCCTGCCGTAAATTTTGAATTTTGAACGTGGCCCTTTTTATCATTTTATGATTTCGTTTCTACTAATAAAGTTTTCATGATACTTTTATTATTGGTACTTAAAATGTTTAATATAAGTCATGTAATTGAGGAAATACTGTTGTTATTTTACGAGAGTCGTGTTTGTTTTGCTTTGGCAACATAATATGTATTATACAATTTAAAAATGAAATAATGTGCAATAATCTTGAATGTAAAAATAAAGATGTTGATTATTATATTTATAATGGGAAAAAGAAAGCAACACAATATGCGTAGCTTATCCATTTAACCTAGGTTGTAGTTTTTTAAGCACCATGAACAATTGCGAGATACGAATATTACATGCTATTTTAAAGAGCTTTGATTTATAGTAAACTATTCGATTAATTTTAGATTTTTTACACAGAACTTCCGAAACCCTGTGACAGATAGATAGTTTTTGTCGAAATGCCAATGCACCAATAAATGTATAATTCGTAAGAAAAACTAAGAATAATGTTTAAAAAAATAGTTTTTCGTTTGTCACAATGATATTGTACTTGTCAAATCTCAATAACATTTACTGTGACTCTTGAAACTTAAGAAAAAAATATGTATTACACTATTTGTGTACCAGCTCTTTTAAATATGCCGCTTTTCTCAAAACTTACAAGTTCAGGCTATTTTATATGGAAACAGAACTTCTACAATGTAAAAGATATTATGATTTTACTTTCTAATGAACAAAATAAATTTTGTGGCATTTGCTGTTTTTATGCTAAGGTCTTCAATTTAAAGTTTTGTTGAGATTTCCAGAAACGGCGAGCTATTTCCCGTAGTGCATGGTGCTTTGCGGGTGCGGTTCTAGCTTAACTATTTTTTTCCGGTTTTCTTTTTGTTGTCGCATTGTAATAAACAATATTCAATATAGATTGAAATTTGATCAATAAACGTTTAGAAAACATTCTTTCAGGTTTGAACCAGTCGGAGTGATGATATAATAGTTATTTTATTATCATTTTTTACAAGCCAAATTACTTGTAATCGGACGAAATTTGGGCTAAAATGATACCATTAATGTTTCTGTACAAGTGTACTTGATAGAGTTTTTGTAAAAGTTTATCCACATATTTTCAGCTCGAATAGCAAAAAAAGTACTTTGGATACTGTTGCTACGCAAGATGTGTCGCAATTCCGATTTTATGTTCCTTAAAATTAAACCGCTACAGTGTGTGGACTCCGACCTGATTACCTAAAGAGAGACCTGATCCAAAACCGCCGAGCTGCGAGTTCAGCCGAAGATCGGATGCGCCTCCTCCGAGTCCAGCTGCCGAAACGGGGAACGCAAACTGTTGCGCAAGAGGAATTTGTACAGGTGTTTGGACACCAACGGCGAACGGCTGAGGGATTGGGATCCCCACCTGCAAAACAAAAAATGAAGTCCAGTAAGCACTTCCACATTTTAAAAATATTTGAGAATTTTTGGTTACAACCAGTCCCTGTAACACCGCTGCATCTCGAAATGTGGCGGTGTTAATACGCGGTACAATTCACTCTGTGGTTTGAACGACACGAGACACTGACATAAAGCAAACTGGAGCTGTGTTGCTTTGTGATAATTTTACTATGAAGAATTACATAGTTATATGCATTTTGTTTAAGGCATAAATATAAAATATTTTCTGGTACTAAATAGACATTTTAATTATGACAGTGTTGTATCAAATATTTTGAAAATATTTAAGGTTGCAACACAGATAATTCATATAACTTACAAATATTTCAGTTGATTTGACATTCACAGCTAAAAACCGGATTTTTTCGGTTTGTGGCGGTGTTAGCCCAGGAGTGCGAAATATTCTCACAAGTTATATGAAAAAGGCACTCACCTGTCGGATGAAGGGCACAGCCACCGGATGCGGCACTGCGACTGGAACGGGCCGGTCCACTGCGACAGCAAATGGGCGATCGACCGGAACCGGAAAGTGGCGTGGAACAGGGACGGCAAACGGCCGGTCTACCGGAACAGCGACGGCCACCTAAGGACAGGCGGGTCGCTTGCAATAGTGTTTAGAACCCACTGGCCATCGGTATGACGGTGAAAATATTCTTTAACCTATTTGCACACATCCCATTTTTCGCTCGTTCGTCTTGTACGTGATGCAGCGGTCAACGTCGTTAGCTTCGGTTACGGATCCCACAGGTTCCCAGTACGAACAGATGCATAAATTGATTTTTCGATCTATTTATGGTTTTCTGTCAAAGGCATAGATGTTTGCGATGTCCTAACTTTCCTCCCACCCATCAAATGGGGGGTATCGAGTCCTGTCGTAGCCCTATTCTTCCGTCCCTACTGTCTTCGGTGAAGGGAGGCTGAGTAACAAGCAATTCTCGTAGAAAAACACGTCTGTTGAGATAACTCTATTAAGAGGTCATATGCCCCACATTAGGAGCGGACAAAAACTGATAATGTTTGCTTTTACAAAGTGACAAAAAGCGAAAAGTTTTATTAAGTAGACTATATGTATATATTTAAAATTATTTCAGCCTTTTGCGAATATTGGAATCACTTGTCAATTCTTGGTGGAAAGACATTATATTTTTTATTGCATTATCAACTCAGTTGATAATGCTCGTGATGAGCGAAACCGGTCCTGATCATAAATATGTGGAAGTAGTACAAATGAATTGTATTTAATTAAAAAAAAAAAAAATGAATATTGGAATAGTCATGTTTGCCATTTGGCAAATTTTCAGATGCAATGTTCATGAATCATGCATGACACATTTATTTTTCGATTTTATTTTCTCTGGTTTTTTTTAATGTCTGTGGACCGATTTTATCAAATGAATTTCTCTCCAATATTGTTTTTCTTGATATGTTATGAATTGATTACAGCTAAGTGCAGTCGCCTCTTATGAAGCTATTTTAGTATATTAATTAAAGATAAATTCGAATTATTTTTGAGTTCGTGAATGTTATATTTTAGGGGTGTTTTAAGTAATGGAACCTATCTTCCATTTTTATATGCGTACTTTATCTTTTTTTTTCTAGGTAGTCTCTGAAGCGTATTGGGTGTACTATAAGGGGCGATTGAGCGAATTGAGCAATCATTACATTTCGAATATAAAAATATATTATATCTTTCTTTTATAACTGAGTGTATTCACCCTGAACGGAACGGCGACGTGTCTCTCCACGGGGAAGGCGAAAGGCTGCGGGATCGGAACGCCGATGTGCCGAGTGATGGTGGTGTGCAGGTCGTGTCCGATCACCGCCGGTCCGCCCACTCCCGCCAGACCGCTCTGCAGAAGGTTTCCGTTCGTAGGAATCCCACCGAAGATACCGTGTCCCCCGGCCGACACCGCCGCCAGCATCGACACCAAGCACACCTGAAAACATTTCAAACTAGTAAACGAACAACTTTGGCATAACTACTCTGCGGTATATTAAAATAAAAATGATAAATTTGTTATTCACTTCAGTCTACTTGACAGAATTCAGATGGCCAGAAGATGCTTATTAGATTGACCAAACGCATATCAAACCAAGTTACACAATCAGTGGAATAACAGCATTATAAATTTTAATTAAATTTTCAAAGTGAATTCCCACAAAGTCAAGAATGAATAAGTTGAAAATAATCGTAATAAATTAAAACTTTACTACATACTAATACTTTAAAATAAAGATGGCGATACGATTAGGTATAGCTGGAGCAACCTTCACATCGATGCTTAAAGTCTGAGACTTGCTGTTGTACTCGGTCAGAACCAAGTGACACCTTTCAAGTGATGCTTTACGGCTGCAAGTTATGGCATCTCACTAAAGTACAGGTTAATCATATTCTATGCTTCGACGTAAAACAGACCCTTGACCCTTGCGACGAATACTGGGGGTACGGTTGTTTGACTTTGTCATCAATTCGGAGGAAAGAGGGCAGACAGACAGAGCAGCCAGAATTCTGCCTGCCCCCTCTACATCCGGATGGATACAGTCGCCTTGTAAATCCACCGGTGACAATCCATACGATGTACGCGGTGGAGCTATCTTTTCGCTTATCTCTGGAGGAAGGAAGAAGACTGGCGTGGGCCAGATAATCTTGGAGAAACCGTGTGTTATATATATATATGTTAATGTTAATATATATATATTAACTGTGGAAAGGAAGAATTACGTAACCCACACCAAATAATATGTATAGCTAACACAAAACGTGCTAATACACTTTATTTATAAATAAAATATAATATATCGACTCTAGAAAAACAAAAGGACTTATCCCTCCATCTTTTCAAAATATTTTTGTTTGATAATTATAATGTATTCAATTTAATACACGTTTTGTTTAGGCTATACATGATATTTTTTGTGTGTGAGTTACGTCCTTTTTCCCTTCCAAACTCGATATGTATATACACTCTTCTGATCTGTCAAGACGATCGCTCAGAAATCAGTAATTAATATAAATTCATGTTATATTTATATATGAAATCTACTAAGCCAAAGAACGCTTTTGGGAAAACGTTGATACGAAGCTTTTCGCTTTTTAGTATTGGTGTGCCGATTTAACGATAGATGTCATCGTTGGTTGCAGTATGAGAGAAAACTATGTTTAAATTTTCCGCAGATATCCGATCTCAATCTAGGTTCCTCGCCATAAGATAGCTGAAAGAAACGTCAACAGGTGATGCTGTTAGAGTATGTTTAGGGTGCAATGTACTTAGTGATGTTATTACAATTCGTACCCTCACAATATCTCCAGTGGGCCTGCAATATATTGATAATCAGTTCAGTTTTTAAGCGATAGATATATTTGTGACATAAGGAACAGTGTCAAAAAGATCTTATGACAGTTAACCTAAGCAATGTGGGTTGTTTGCGAATACGCGAGATAGTTACGACGCTGAATGACTGATTTGTTTCAATTGATCCCTCTAGACAAGAATTGAGCAAAATGATAAGATGGTGAAACAGGTTTATTGAAAGTTTTGGTTAAATGAACATTTTACATTAATTTAACTTCTTACAGAATAACATAGGTACTTTTGCAAATGACAACTCATTTGTTCCAGAAATATCACTTGACTCACTTCACTTCTCATTATTTCTATTGTCTGTATTTCGGTTGACATGTATGTGTTTTCAGTTTCCCGGCATACAACTGATTCTCTTTTTGCATGCGCGGCAAGTTTTAGTTATCACTGTGCAAAAATATGGACTCGCAGACTATAAATAAATATATTTTATTAATACCGATACAAAACCCAAAACCATCAATAAGTGTTCGATCGAGAGAATGGATCGAATTATCAGATCGTCTTATTTGAAATCCGTGCAAAAAATTAATCGGTAGTTTAATAACATATTTGATAATAAACGAGAAAGCTCATAAATACCTTATTCTCATTTGGCACGTAGATTCGTTAGAGGAATTACGATACGATAAGCATAGAAACATCTTAACAATTTCTAATAACAAATTATTATATTTGGTTTTACATAACACAAATAATATTTTTATGAACAACTTAACCGTAAAATAAAAGCTCTTTAAAAATAAAACACAGTTTCAAATTTGAGTTATTGAGATTTTGTACACTTCCATATATTTTGTCACTAACGACCCGGGTTTCGCCTTTCGGCATCTTTACGAATGCCTGAAGATGCCGAAAGGCGAATCCCGGGTCGTTAGTGACAAAATATATTGAAGTGTACAAAATCTCAAAAACTCAAATTTGATATTGAAATTCCATCAAGCACCCTCAGTCGATATCTTAAATTATAAAAAAAAAAACACAGTTTGTTTCGTACCACGTCTACGTTCGTTATTAGTTATCTGGACCAGTTTCGGTCATCGCTAGCATTATAAACGATTTAACTTCAGTTGATAGTGCTCGCGATGAGCGAAATCGGTAATGGTCGTTTTAACAAATGTGGCAGTAGTACGAAACAATTTGTGTGCTATTTTTTAAAAAGTTATTATTTTAGGTTTACCTTCTTTATAAAAATATTATTTGCATCATATAAAACTAAAATAACGATTTTAATTTTTTGAGATTTTGTACATTTCCATGTATTTCGCCACTAACGACCCGGAATTTGCCTTTCGGCATCTTCATACATTAGGGAACAGAAATGAACTTGAGCATGGAACATGGTACAAAACCTCAACATTTCAAATTTGATATGGAAATTCCATCAAGCACCCTCAGGCGATATCTTAAATTATTAAAAATACCGATGTCTTAGTGTTAACATATTATGACTCTAATTTTAGAAACCAAGAATTGAAGACACGTTAAAATAAAAATTATAGATTTTATTGGTTTTCCGATTTCAATTAAACTATTTACTTACTGACAGTTCGAGTTCATACGTGTCCTGGATAGTAAATGACAAAACGTATGGGAATGTACACAATTCAAACGTTTAAAATTTGATATTGAAATTCTATATAGCATCCTCAGTAAGAGTTTAAGAAGTATAGGTGAGCTGGATAAAAAATGACAGTCAGCATTTTTGCATTTTTCGACGTCGTTGCGTGCAGTGCGGTAACAATACAAATTCGGTTCGTCAAAGTGATATTTTAGAAAAACAATGATCCAGCTCACTTACGCTTCTCATACCATGCCTCAGGCGATATCTCTAATTATATTTATAACTGAGTCAAAGCAAAAACAACAATGTAAAAAAATGATCTGTTTTAATGGAACGTGCTATTTCAAAACCGTGTAAAAGGAGAATTATGTTTATAATACGAGTATAATGTCAAAAATCATTCACAGACAGCAAATTATTAATGTCTCAGTCATTACGCCTTTCGTTGCGCAGTGCCATCCGGTGACCTAATCATTTTAATCCACAAAAATGAAGAAACTACTAAATGCTCACTTACTTAATTGTTCGGAGTATTTATAAAACGCGAATTTTATTTCTGACCATGACTCGCGTGTGTCTCAGATGACATAACCATCAACACTATCCCTACATTATAATTTAGCCACTGATTATTTCGTCAGAAACTTGGTTGGGTTGGGTCAAGTCAGAGTTTCCCAAACTGGGTTCCACGAACACGTTAAAAAAATTAAAAAAACCACATTTAATGTTTTCAAATATTCTGGGAACGGTTTTATCTAAGGCGAGTAAGGCATGATTTGAAAAGGGTATTTAATCATATTTGATTTCCATAAGAAATTTTACGAATTCATTTAGTCAACTGAGCCAACTGATAAATACAACACCTGAAAAAGTAATGTTTTCTGTAAGAAGTTGAATTAAATAACGTGTAGATTAGTAATATAAGAAGATCATTTAACTTAAACTTTCAATACGCAAGTTTCACCATTTTATCACTTGACTCACTCACTTCACTTCTCGAAGTCTCAACTCATCTATTGGATATTTAAAAATGAAATTTTTTTACTACTTCCACATTTTTATAATGATCAGTACAGGTTGTGGTGATCACAAGCATTATCAACTGATATACTCGATGAGTACTGCTCCTGATCATTACACAAATGTTGAAGAAGTATAAAACAAACATGGTTTTATTTTTAAAATATAATGCCTTTCCACCAAGAACACCTTACGAGTGATTAGTCTACTTAATGCAAGTTCAGAAATGCGAGTGCAGTAATTATTGTAAACTATATAAGTTGAATTCCGCAAAACGAAGAAAGTCTAACACTATAAATATGAATAGTAAGAAAGATATGACTAAATACCCGTTACATTAAGAGTTTCATTTTTCCTCTAGCATATACGTAGCAGTTCGTTATGGCTGCATTTATTTATGGGACAAGAAAAATGACAAAACCTTAGAATAATTGAACTTTCAACATAAAGATGTTTTACTTTTAAGGTGTTAACTGTCAATTCTTGGTGGAAAGACATTATATTTTAAAAAATAAAACACAATTCGTTTGTACTACTTCCACATATTTATAATGATCAGGACCGGTTTTGCTCATCACGAGCATTATCAACTGATGAGCGAAACCGGTCCTGATCATTATAAATATGTGGAAGTAGTACAAACGAATTGTGTTTTATTTTTTAAAATAAAGATGTTTGACTTTGAAGTTTTTTTAATTTGATTGAAAATATTTTAGGGCTTTCGTTTTGTAAATGTTCTATTAAATAATAAAAGGGTTACGCGACCAAATGTATTTGGGAAACGCTGGGCGTACATAACTGATCGTTGATTTCAGATAGTAGCCCTACACAAGCCCACTGACCATTTTGACATATAATATCATTATAATAGAATTCGATAGTGGAGTAAATATTTTGATAATGCAATTTTGACCGTTATGTAGTTTTTTTCTCTGTTTTAATACGTTTTAATTGAATACTTACGATAGTCTGCATTACGTTATTATTGCTGAGTTTGTAAGTAATGGAAACCTAGTCTCGACAGAAACAACAACTTGTATAGCTGACGAAGTGCGGACGTCGATATTTATATATAAACGGACGGTAAAAATCTTCCACCTCGCTCTCGGTTTCGAGCCACACTTTCAGAGTGACCACTCCTCTAGGAATGGTTTTACTATCTTATTATTAAAAAAATATACAACACAATTTATTTTGTAGGTACTACTTCCACATTTTTATAACGATCAGGACCGGTTTTGCTCATCGCGAGCATTATCAACTCAGAAAGTATGAATCTTAACCAGGTTATTTATTTATGACTTAATTGAGTGTAGTCAATAAAGTGTATGAAACAATCGGTTCAACAACTATTACAAGAATTTACAGATAATAAAACAAATTATATATGAACGAAATTGAACAGTCTTAAATTAAAATGTTAAGGACCTCTTACAAATCAATAACTACTAATCTAAAGTCAAAAATTTAACCATATCAAAAGTCATATCAAATGTGAGAAAAATATTGCCGTGGACGTGCCTCATGTCGCACCAATATAGTCCATGAATTAATAATAATGTTTAATGTTGAACGTTTAAAATATCATGTAACACCCACAAAATTTAGCCCACCAATGTTAAACATTGAAAGTTGAAAATAGCACAGTTTACCTAGAAGTGGCAGCCAGAATGACATGTGAAAATTTCACGTCGCTACTGTACACCGTTTTGGCAAGGTTCTTGTGACAAACATATGTGTAGATTTATACATGCATTTTCTCATGTAAAGCAGAGATGATGTATTTTATCATATTGAACTGGCGGTCACACTATAATTTCACTCTTAATAGTACACTAATAAAAGTTACAGATAACTTGTTCTCGAGTGTGACTATATCTTTGCGAACTGAATCGGTTGCACTTATGGAAATATACACTCGTTTGACGCTCTGTAAATTCTTTCGTATAATATTTTATTACTTAATTATTATTATCGCACACCTTTGTTAAAGCCAATGAAAGTTACTGAAAACCATTTTCTCAATTACAGGACAAGTCTTCTAAAGGTAGTGTGATGCCAAAATGTCCAGTAACTTCTTTCGTGGAGCCAACGGTGGGCCGCCGGTACTCAATAATCCAAATTAGTACAATTAAGTTTAAAAATATTATAATGCCTTTCCACCACTTATTGACAGTTAGCATATTAAAAGCAATCTATATGTTCATTAAAAGACAGGTTGCTTTTAATAACAAATAGTTCTCATAAAAACCACTACTCTTGGGATGCTGCATTATAAGTCTAATCGCTTGACTCTGTAAACGGAAACGGTTAGAAAAATAAAAATGCTTTCCAGAAATGTTATAAAATCTCTGTGTAGTGATAAGAAATTCCAGAATTCGGGATTTCAAATCAAACAACGTATCTACAAAAAACTGTTTTTTTTATAACGTTGTTTTGATTACATTCTTGGCTCCATGATAGGCAAGCGACGTTATGTGAATCTTTTCTAGTTTCTTCTTAAATCGTCAGTAAAGTTTAACGTTAACTACATAAAACTGCCCTTGGTCAATATCAAAGGTTAGTATAAGCTGTTAGTGTTCTTGTCACAAGAAAAATCAAATGCACAATACACAATAAATTTTAAAATATGAACATTATGTTTAAAATAAACATCAGCTTTGTTGAGTTACAAAAAACTGAAAAACGATCGACATTAAGCGCTCGAATATATCTTTTGATTTGAGGTCCCGCGTGTAGATTGGTTTTGTGTTCTCTTTTCTCCAAGATTAAATTTTCTACTATGTGGATATTGTGAAAATGATTTTGATGTCGTTGCGTTAATAAAGCTATGACTATAAGCTTTAAGCGCTCAATTAAATCTTAAAATAGCTACGCAAATAACTACTAGAGCTTATAGTCCCGGTCAATTAGTCAATCCCGGGATTCCGGGATTCACTGTTAATGTTAAAAAAAACACATTTCAAATTAGATACTTCCCGATTCGCTACAACGTGTATGTCGGTGTGTTTACGTACATACTTTTTTATTATACCTGCATAATTAAAAAATGTATTGTCGTCGCCTTATTTCTCATATTTCATAACCGTAGACAGGAACATAATAAAAGTTTTTTTTCATTATTTCATAAAAAAATCAATTACATTATATTATAATAAATATCGATGTCTAGGTCCCAAAGTGTAACAAGTTAAAAATTTGCATTTTTGTATTTGTAAGTATTGGGAAATGTTTAGAATAATGTAACATGTAGTAATCTGTGGTTATTATAGAATGACAGTGGTTATTATTATTTTAGATGCAAACTGTACCAACTAAGAAAATCCTGTGGATAACCTCTGAAAACTCTGGAAACTATTAATATTAGAAAGAACAAAATTGTGTTTATAATTTTATAAAATATTTTTTATTTACAGTGGAAGATTAAACATGCCCAAAGTCTTGTTTTTTTTTCTCATTATATCGGAAGTGTGATTTTTGAGTTGTTACACTTATCGATATAGTCTTACCTTACATGTTGTATTTGAAATAAAGTTTTACGTAGAACACGCCAAAAAGCACTATATATGCGACGAAAGCTGTCATAAATAAAATGAAATATAAAACCCTTTTGACTATTATACCAATATAATAAAATTATTTTTTTGCATAGCTTTGCCCAAGATTGAGGACGCTTACATTAGGTCATTTAGAAGTTGGCTAGCTAATGTTGAAATTTGGTTGAAAGTTGAATATTATCACTGCGGATCATACCTCTTTTGACACTCAACAACTAGTTCATCTATTAGTTATACTGTTTAAGGTTGAAAATAGTTCAAATGAAAGATGAAAAAAATACCCCATCTTCACTCTTGTTATAGCATCGTAAAGTTTAAGGTAAGCTCTACTTAAGATAGCTTGTTGATCTGCATTTAAAAATTGTAGCTGCATCGCCATAAAATTAACATTAGATCAGTCATAAACTAATTCTTGCAGCATTTCCTGACACTTTGTTTTTATGAATATATTAGTATTTTTTCTGTTTCATTCCAATTGAAGCAATAAGGAACTCCAATTGAAATTTTAAATACACGATTTAAAATATGAACCTATGCTTAGTGAGCAATATCGACATTGAAAAATTGTGAATCCCGGGATCATAAATAGGGTCTGGGATTGGGTGCCCCAATATTTACCTAGTTTATTTACTGTTTTGGTTTGAAGTAAACAAAAAATATAAACACAAAAGCTTCACCAGTAGCCGCTGATAAAATAAGGAGGCGAGTGCGTGAGGCATCAACTAACTTTTAATTGAGAAGAATCCCGACGCCGACGGCCGATTCGAATAGCGGCCGAGAGGCGCCGCGACGCCGTCTAATCTATATTTACCGATACACACGATTATTAAAGAAATGAGTACGCAACTATTTATAGCCAGATTATTTTAAACATACGCAGAATCAATATAAAGTTTTAAATATTCACAAATAATGTAGATATTTTTGTCGAAACGCGTTCTAAATCTACAGTAGAACAAAACCGTGACTTGAGTTTGGATTGCGGTCTTCAGTAACGTTGAATGCTAAAAGAAAACTAGAATATTTACGAATATAAATGCGAGATATTGACAAGTCAAACAACCGATGATAACTTGGAACCACGTTATTGAAAACTATAAGTTGTTTACAGTATTTGGTATATATGATTAAAAGCTAAACAATGACTAGATTTATATCGACTGTGGAAAGGAAAAATAACGTAATCCACACCAAACATATTGTGTATAATTCACACTAAACGTGCTACTACACCAGATTTGTATATAAATATATAATATATCTACTGTAGAAAGGCAAAATATCTTATCTTTCTGTCTATTCAAAATATTTGTTTTTTCAATAATCACAATGTATACAATTTAATACACGCATTGTATCTGAAACAAATTTCAATTAGTGAGTCAAAAATATTATTAAGCTTTTCAGTCTCGAATAACTTTTCAATCTACCCAAAAATGTTTATTAACTGAACTAGTGTATTCTAGCAATTTATCGCATAAGTTACAGACCAAACATTAAAATAGTTATTGACCCAATACATGCAGATCTTTGAATATTGCTTTTCCCAGTATCTTAATATTGAAGATATCTTAATAAAACACTGTTGTGGCATATTGAAGTGTGCAAAAATATTTAAATTATTCCTCGCATCTGTTAGTTCGGCCTGCTCAGCCTTATTATGCTCAGGATTTTCCGCGCAGAGAACCTCTCGTCTTAGGGGAATCATTAACCACGTAAAAACGCCGAATACAATGAGAAATGGCAACATCAATCTAATGTGAATTATATAATTCTCGCTAATGATTGAAAAAGGAAATTTCCGAACGTAAGGAATGCTCTCACTTAAAACCACCATTTCGTAATAGCGGATGGTAATAATACTGGTCATCCATATAAAGTGTAACACGGGAAAACACATCGGGCAGGAATTTTACCTGTTGGTCAGCCGACGCTTACGTCTTTACTTCCTAATGGAAAATAGTCACTCAGTTCACTTTTCAACAAAACGAGATCTCGAAAAGTTCTCTGATAGAATATATATCATGGGCGGTTCAATGCGGTAGACTTTATCATTATTATTTTGTGTTTTTATTTTTCAAATAAAACACAATTAGTTATGTACTACTTGTACATTTTTTTAATGATCAGGAACGGTTTCGGTACGGTACGGTAATAATGTGGAAGAAGCACAAAACAAATTGTGTTTTATTTTTACAATATAATGCCTGTGCACCAAGAATTGACAGTTAAAATCTTATAAGTGAGAAAATCAAACTGCTTCGATTGACAAGAATTATTATAAAATATATTATATAGCTATTTCAGCACGACACCATCGTCAGTACTTAATTAACTATTTATACTGTCATAATGGAGTTCTAACAAACAAATCTCAATTCGCACATCGATGGCTTAGTGCAAAGTTTTGCTTATTTTGATAAAATCTTGAAGATTTGAGATTCATGAAAAATATAGGCGAATTGGACATATTGTGCATATGAATGATAAAATATCTCCTCAAATACCCTTTTTGGACATACAGTATTTTTACAGCATAAAGATATGATTCAGTCAAACGTTTGGTGTATGAAATCATTGTAACACCTACCAAATATATAATCCATAAATTAATATCAATTTTAAAAGTTGTAAGTTGAAAATATCACCGTGGACCTTACTTCATGTAACGCTCACAAAGTATAGTCAACCAAATAATAATAGGCTTACAATTAAATGCACTTTTATTTAGATCATATTCACTTTCATAAAAATGGTTTTCACTCATAACAAATACATTCCACAAAAAACAAATTCTTTCACTAAAAATAAAGTGATCCTACCTAATAAAATATATTTTAACATTGAAGAGATGTATAATACGTAAGAAAAAATATTTTCACATAGATAAAATAGTTTTCACTTAATATAAAAATTCAAACTTTGAAATCGATAATTGCACGAAGCTGTAATGAAATGTCAGTTATTCTTCTACCCTATATTAGGCTGCCTATATTGCCTTTGCTCCAGGCATTAGAATACATTACACAAACCAAACCAGATCAACCTTAACAAAACCTACTACAACTTAACTCACTTTCTTAAAAGAATCCGTGACGAAGTGGAAACTATTAAAATCAAAGTTTTAGTGTACTAAGTTAATACTATCTAATCCAAAGTGGAAACTGTCGAAATAAATGTTCAAGTGAACCAAGTGAGTACTATCTCACTCAAAGTGCAAACTATCGAAATAAAAGTTTAAGTTTACTAAGTGAATACTATCTAACACAAAGTGTAATTATTTATAACCCAATAAGAATGCTAAAAGTTGAAAATATCACAGTCGACCTAAGAAATAGCAACCAGAATGACATGTGCAAATTTCACACCCCTAACGTACACCTTTTGAGTTCTTGTGACAGACAAATAGATGAACAGATTTATACATGTATTTTCTGCTATATAGTAGATAATGAGAGAAAGAGAATGTTTTTTTGTACATATAAGTTCAATCAAATTATCGATAAACACGGACAATCGGTTGAATAAATAATTAATGCAATTAAACTGCAGTCTATTTTCAACGGCCCTTGGAAAATCGTTCGAGATCGCTCGAAGAGCGACCATACCATATTCCGGTATTAGGCGGGAGGCTACATCCGTATATAAAGATACAGCCTCCATAATGATGCATATTGAAGCGTCATACGCTCATTGCATCGATCGTGTAAGCAGGTTGACAGAACTAAACATTAAGTGACAATATGGATTCCATTCAAAAAGTGATGGTAAGTTAAAAATAGTTTATCTTACAGCCGGTGAAAATAAATATCATCAGTGAGTATGCTTACTAGCTAAGCAAAATCTGTACTAATAAAATGTGGACATTTTTTAAATATATCTTAAAATAAAAAAATGCTTGTTATTATCTCGATATTATTAAATCACATGATTTTGGGATACAAAATTAGTGGAGCACAATTTATCTTATTAATATTTTTTCATAATGTGACCAAAAGTATTTTTGTAAGTTATGTGTGTGTGAGCAATTTAACTAAAAACACGGAAAATATTGAGTTGAGTTCCACTGACTTTTCTCAGTGGATATAAGTTAAATTTTCCCAACACATTATTTCAAAGATCTTTTAAATTTTTCCAGATATGCATGGCAGCATTAATGTTGGCCGCTCCTGGCGATTGTGCGGTTAGTGGAAGCTTTAAGCCTATTCGCAAACGTCACGTCGACTTGACGGGCGCCTTCGCACCTTCGTTCGGCATCCCAGGTATCGGATTGCAGCGGCTGCCAGGATTAGGACAATCTTTTGGACCCCGAGTCGCATTGAATCCTAATATTGTTCAGAATCAAGGCTTCCAACCTATTATTGGGCAAAATCTGAGCCCAGTGACGGGCGTCGGTTCTGCTTTCCCAGTAAATGTAGGAATAGCACCTTCGCGGCACACTTTTTCGACGATCGACAACGCGGTGGGCGTCAGAGTGCCACAGCCCGTACCTGTCCAGATCCTGAGGCACGTGCCCGTTCCCGTCCGGGTCGGAGTTCCGGTGGACGTACCCAGGGCCGTTCGAGTGATAGTTCCGCAAGCGGTGGGCGTCCCCATCCCTCGGGCCGTCCCGGTGGACGTCCCGAGGGTGGTAGCCGTCCGAGTACCGCAGGCGGTCCCAGTGGCCGTCAATCAAGCGGTCGGCGTTCCCGTGCCGCAGCCGATCGCCGTGAGGGTGCCAGTTGCGGTCCGAGCACAGGCGTCCGTCGGAAATATTTTCGGGTCGGGGACCGGACTCGGCGGCTTTCAAGGGTTGAATTTGGGACAAGGAATCGACTTCAACTCGCTCCAGGGAATCGAAACAGGCCGGGGAATAAATATAGAGCTAGATCCCGGTACAGGATTAAACATTGGACAGCTATTACTACAGAGCGGCAGATTTAATCTGGGAACAGCGAGCAGCGGCGTTCTAGGACAGGGAATCGCCACGCAGGGGAATTTCTTTGGATGATCGTTAATCTCAATTAATATTTCAATGAATTGTGAGGAAAATCCGTCTCTGAAACAATTATAGTGCGCATCATTGAGGAGTTACACGGCTCCCGATTATTACATCTCCAAAAAAGACGTTTGTCTGTTGTCCTGGAACTATACATAAAAATTTTTGTATTGGCTCTTCTGAAATAAATTTATGGTCATTATGGAATATATACCACGTAAATTCATAAAAAATAGTCGATAATTATTATGTCGACTTTTTCATAAATTAGTATCAGTAGATTGAATCGTCTATATCTATTTCAATCTACAAAGATGATGGTTTGTCCATGAGCTCCATCGTTTGGATCAAACAAACTAAACTGGTCGGAATTCACTTATCAATCAATTAAAATACCTACTATTATATATTTAATAAAATGTTATTACATGCATAATTCTCATATTGTTGTAAGATACCATGTTATATTTTTTTAATAAACTATATTTGTTGAATATGTTACTCGTATGTTCCTTTCCTGGTTTTCTTTACTACGACAGTTACACCTCGTTTAAGCGATTCTATCTTCCGTAAATTTGAAACAACCGTGCAAATGACATAAATATCTCATTATCTTCACGATTATAATACGCATGTATTTTACTATTATTGGTTTTCATAGCGGGATTTGCATCGATGGACAGTGCAACCAAAAAGGCGAACACCTAACAGCGTCGACCAAGGGCGGTGAAAAACGTTCATTCGATACAACAATAAACACAATATTTATCTGAAATTTTACTGAGAAAACGGTTTTTTTTGGCCAAAAACAAGCATTGTCGGAGATTGTGAGCTGTTTTCAATTTAATATTAAGTTACCAACAATTTCATCCAAGGAAAATGAAGTATACTGGCTTTTGCTGTCAGCAAGCCATTCAGGATAATCTAAAAAAATATACTCATATAATATATCTATACTATATAGCAGAAAAAACATATATGAACCTGTTACAAGAACTTGTATATAAATAATATTTTATATTCTCTGTTCTATTTTCTCAATTCTTATAAATATTTTTATTTTTTGTTATATGTACTGTCTCATTGTATGGCGCATTGGCGTCATCTGTATTGCCATATTTTGTCATTTTTATTTAAAAATAATCAATAATTCAGGAAAGGCTTCAAGGCTAATTTTCAAAATAATCTTCATTGTTTAAATCAGTGGTCGCCAGCCTTTCATAACTCGCGGACCACTAAATTCATATTTTTGAATCCTACGGACACTAACTGTTTTTTTTTTTAAAAAGGGTGCAAACATAATATATATATTAGAATATTGATCATGAAAGTAACGTATTTTATTATGAATTAGCAATTATACTTATTATATTATAAATTACGTGTGATATTGGTTACTGCGTGTTTGAAGTAAGTTTATGGATCCTTGGACCCAATCACGTTACTTCGACAACTCCTTGGACCACTAAAATTTTATTGAGCACCTTCACTTGGCGATCGCTGGTTTAAGTTATAATCGAGTCCACATCTCACATCACTCCCTCTCTCACATATACATCACAAACATCCATATCTACGAACAGAAATCCATAAATCGATTGAAAAACCAATTTATGAAACTGTTCGTACTGGGATCTGAAGCCGTAAGATCCGTAACCGAAGTCAACGACGTTGCCCACTGCACCTTGGACCCGACAATACACCTGACGCAGTATTTTATAGTTATATTATATTTATTAATAATAAAATCGATGAATGCTGATATATTAAAAAATAAATTAATTGAACTAATCGTTTTTAGCGGGAATTAAAAATGGTGCTTCCAAAATTGAAAAGGTGTTGCTGCGTGTGCAGCCTTAAATGTGGCATTATCATTATTGGCATTGCTGACAGCTTGTGAACTGTTCCGCTATATTCACACTGCTTGCTTTTTCATCTTCTTCACAGTGGTAGCTCTTTAATAAGTCACTTTACTTGCTTTAACTTCTTTAGTTTATTGTTAAGGCAATTAGCACTATTATCGTTTGTGTCTTACCCTCCCCACGTCCAATAGAAGGACATAAGCACACACCACCCTTCATTTTTAAGTGGCTAAGTAAATTCATTGTTTACATTATAAATAAATAACCTTGCGATATAGTAAGTCTAAATATACTTCTAAAAAAAGCGAAACACATTTCACAGTCAATGGAATAACATAACTTATTGATAACTTAACCTTGATTTTATGTTAAAATCGATCTCATCAAAGTTACCGCAAACATAACTTATTTATAGGACGTTAGACTATGTGAGATGACATAGCGTTTATCTCGTCTATGTAAATATAGAGATATTAGCTGAAAAAATATCTGCTTAAATATAGTCGACTGACGATGGTGTGAAGTCAAAATAGCCGAAATATTATTCTTATGGAACCAAACACTTTGCTATTTTTATTTTATTATTAAAAGTATCTTGATTCAAAATCAAGCTCCCAAAATTTTCACCTAGTAAAACATAAGAAACGGTTGAAAAGACCGGATCGAGAAGAGGCGAATGTTTGGTTATCAACGTCCGGGATATCTGGGATCTCAAGCAAACACCGTTTCAAATCAAGTTTATCTCTTATTTAATTAACGAAGATGCAGTGGTTTATTACACGAAATATCATTAACACATAAAATTGAGTCTACATTTATATTTACTGAACACATGAATTTACCTTTAAGTTATAATGCAATTGACACAACAAAAGATTTTTGATTTAAATAAAGTCCAATTTCAAAACAAACAAAAACAATTTATAATTACTTGCGAAGCCGGCTGGCTCTTTAGCCGAAGGCCTCCGAGAACCGACTGCCTGCCAAAATAAAAATTAAACTCCAACCACTGTAGGGTCCTGCGCTTGTTGTCAATAATAGACCCGTCCGCTGGACGCTTTTTAATTTTTAGCTATAGCCCAAAGGCAACCGATTGCTTTTAACGACAATAACTCGGTTTGATTACCAAGAATCGTTGCCATTAAAGCTGTACGCTGTCAGTTATGGACCCTAATAAAACTCAAACTTGGCAAAGAAAACCAGGGTGTGTCACAATACCCTTTTTTATCAGCAAGCCATTCGGGATAACGTAGAAAAAAAGACAAAAAAATATCCATTTTTATCTTGACATTTGTGTTTCAGCTCCAAGAGTTTACTTATTGGTGGTCAACAGTTTGAAGACAAAATTTTCCGAAGCCAATGGAGCACAGAATCAACCGAGCTACGGCCGAGCGTAATATCTTCCATACATCATAATGGAGGAAACAATAATATGTGTTACATTGAAAATATTATATTGAAAACCTTCATATTTTTTAAATTATATTTACTACTTGAAAAACATTTTTTACTATTTACCCAATTCTTAGTGTGTTATTTGGAGCATACATGTTGAGTGTTGCCAGTGCATTTTGATAAGAAAGCTATTTGTTAAGCCTTCGTATTAAAATTATATTAAGTATTTAAAAAAGCACATCATTTTTTTACTATCCACTGAAGTCTAAGTGTGTGTAATATAAATATTCACGAAAGCTGTTTGTTACTCAGTCGTTCAACTTTATTCTTCAAAAGTAGTGAAATTCTCAAATCGTTGGCAAAATTATTGTGTGAAAGTTTTATTACATTGTACGTGCAGCATTGACCACTATAGGCTATAGGACATGCAAGTGCGCAAAACATTACACAATCTCTACTATACAGCAGAAAATACATATATAAATCTGTGTGTCTCTCTCTGTCACAAGAAGTCATCTCAAACGGTGTACAGTAGGATTTAGTAAATCACATAATTATTATAATAAGCATCTGAATATATAATATTTCAGAAAATAATTGTCACATGTAAACTACATATACATATAATTATGTATAAATATATATAAAATTGTAATTATTAAATTCACAAAAACAGTTATTTTTAAAATAAAACACGTCATTTTCAGAAAACAGTTAGAAAAAAATGAATAATACACATTTCTCGCATTATTTTTTTATTATTATTTGACTTAGATTTTATGATACATTTTTGATAAATGCTATAAAAAATTAAGCCTTTATTTGCGTGCAGAGTGACAGGAGTTGTGGGGGATAACAAGTTTTTTCAGGTGTGAACCAATGAAAACACCCGTTGGTTCAAGTGCTTTTACAATAAATAAAGAAATAACTACTATTGTTTAATAAGTGAAAAACAATTTTCATGTCCAAAAAAATACAAAATCGTACATTCGTTGCAATCGAAGCAATAATGGACACAGACCTTATTTTAAATGAGCAATTTAAAATATAAAATTGCGATTATTTACCAATCTCAGGATTGAAAAATCGTGAATCGCGAAATTCTTGGATCATAAAAATGGTTCTGGATTTAAAGCTCCAGTTTTGATCCTTCAGCAAGATTAAAATGTAGCCGTGAGGGCACGTTGCACCTCCATCTTCGTGTTGTCGCGTACTGCGCCTTTGAATACTTGCATTAGCCACTCGGCTAGAGAACCGGCTTGCATATTTCAGAAAATACATCGAATCTAAATGCAATTTAAGACATCGACTGAGGGTGCTTGATGGAATTTCAATATCAAATTTGGATTATTGAGATTTTATACACTTCCATGTATTTTGCCACTAACGATTCAGTTCGAGTCCATTCGTGTGTTCGAATGCCTGAAGATGCCGAAAGGCGAAACCCGGGTCGTTAGTGACAAAATACATGGAAGTGTACAAAATCTCAATAATCCAAATTTGAATCTAAATGCGCCAGCTGCATCCGTGAATCACGCCCTTTTCCATATACTTGATGTGTCACTATAATGTATATTAACCTGTCTCCGTGGAAAATTGATAAAGCGATAAAGCTTATCGCAAGTACGCGAAGGTTTGTAACCATTTCATTCCCAGACGATTTTATCACGCAAATGGCATATATTAATTAATAATAAGTAAAAAATATTTTGAATTCTCACCAACAAAATAAAGTTAATTGTAAATTTGATTTGAACGGTGTCGGGCTAAAATTGTTGCCCATGGGAGTTTTAGCATAAGACGAGTGGGCCGATATTTCAGCCCTTCGGTACTAAAGGGGTTGAAAAAAACAGTATAAAGTAGATTGCATTTATTTGCGTCATTCAATCGATTAAATTAATCTAACCAAACATTGTTGGTGCGCCTTTATCCTCGCTCATTGTTTTGTTCAAAGGTATTTTTTTTACAAATATTTTACTATCTTTAATATTTTTTTTCAGTTTCATTTAGTTGTTCGTTATTTATAAATGACTTAAGTTAGAATGCCTCAGTGATTTTTCTTAAACTTAAACTCTTGCTTTGTATGGTAGACTAGAAAATGTTTAAAAATCAAAAGTGATATTGTTTCGTGCTCCAAATGATACTTTGTCTGTGCATTAGCTTCAAATTAAAATAAAAGGTTAAAACAGTAAAACACAATTTGTTTGTACTACTTCCACATATTTATAATGATCAGGACCGGTTTCGCTCATCACGAGCATTATCAACTGATCAGTTGATAATGCTCGTGATGAGCGAAACCGGTCCTGATCATTATAAATATGTGGAAGTAGTACAAACAAATTGTGTTTTATTTTTTAAAATATAATGTCTTTGCACCAAGAATTGACAGTTAACTCCTTAAAAGTAATTGGTTAAAACAGTGTTACAATTTAAACTTCCAAGAAATATATTTGAAATATGTGCTCATTAATAAACAAACAATTGAATAGCTCGACGTGATAGTTTAATTCATCCCTCTATCACTTTTAAGGTGTTAACTGTCAATTCTTGGTGGAAAGATATTATATTTTAAAAAATAAAACACAATTCATTTGTACTACTTCCACATATTTATAATGATCAGGACCGGTTTCTCTCATCACTAGAATTATCAGTTGATATCAGTTGAAGTAGTACAAATGAATTGTGTTTTATAAAAAAAAAAAATCATCCCTCTATGCCGATTTCACGCATATTTAAAATCACAGCGCTTACATGCTCTATCGTTGGCTGCGCATTGAGCGATTTTTGACAAGTGGGACTGCCCCGTGATACTTTCAAGATACTACATTTTCATAATGATCAGGACCGGTTTCTCTCATAGCGAGCATTAACAACTACAGCAAAATTAAAATAAATATTGAATAAGTTTGTCGATAAGTACAAATTTTCTAGCCTTATATTATATAAATGTATTTATTATTGATAAGATTGATAAATTTAGATGTTAAATGAAACAAATCGTTTTTATCAGGAATTGAAAATGGCACTTCCGAAGTTGACCCAGTGCTGCTGCGGGTGCACTCTCAAAACGGGAGTCACCATTATTGGAATCCTAGAATGCGTGAGTTTTCTTACAGTTACATAATATATTATATGCGTATCATTTAAATATCATTGCTCGTTTTAATAAATTAACCTCGATCTAGCACTGTAAGCACTTATTCGGTCGATCGATGTGATAAGTTTTTCTGTCGGAGTTATAGTCAATTAAAATACGTAGTTTTTAAATGCCTATAACTAAAATATTATAACAAACAAAGTCATATAATGATACCAAAAAATATTTTGATTACCTAGTTATAATTACGTGCGTACTCCTATCGCCATATCGTCATTGTCTGCACCTTGATGTAAGATATCGATGGCTAGTGGTAGTGCAAAGTTATCGTATGTCCAGTTTTTGTGTAAATTGTGTTAAGGCCGACTTGCAGTGATATTACATTAAATATTTCTTTCAAATTGTGCTGAACATGTATTTAATTCATAAATAGATTCGATAAAAATATGACGTGTCTTATTTTTCCCCTGTGTTGTTTTGTCATGTTCTGACAAAAAACACAGATTTAGGATAAATGCAAATAGCGATGAAATTTGAGCACAAATTAGTCAACGATTTTTTTATCAAATAAACATGAATAATTATTATCATATCACTTAAAACACACATATTTTACGTCTATTATTAACGGATATGCACAACCGTTTCATATAAGCAATAAAGATTATATTATTATGGTCGTAAGTTCTGAAAGTTTACCTGTTCATTACCGTTTATTTCGATACATTTTTTCGATCAGCTAATTTAATTTTCTAAAAAGTATTCTGTATTTTACCCTTAAAACTGAAATGTTCTGTACGAGATTCTTCGATGATTTAGTCAGCTAAGTGCAAAGATGTTATATCATTCAAATGCATAATATGTCCATTTCGCCTTTATTTTTCATGCATCTCGAATCTTTAAATTCGATTTTCCCAAAACAAGGAAAAACTGGACATACAATATCTTTGTACTAAAACATCGATATCGTCTAATGTACAATAAAGTACCCACGTAAGTGATACAGCATACCTTTAAAGAGTTTTCCACTTCATTTTACGGGATTTTCTTCTGAGTGGCTGGTGGAGCCACGACTGCTGTATTTTTGTCAGCGATTGTAAAACAATTTTATTAGGCGCACATTGAATGCAGAGACATTAAAAAATACTACAGATGTGTCTTGTAATTATTGAAGAAAGACGATATGTTTAATGATTTTCTTTATGCACGTTTTTTTGCACGATCTAAGAAAACGGACTAATTATTTTTTTGCTTTTACACAATTGTATTTTTGTAAAAAACTTCAGCCCTCTGTGAATATTTTGATCATCATTTTTTCCATTAAATTTGGCTAATTTTTAAATGCAGGTGCTCATGACGCATACATGTCTTGTCGTTGTTTTGACACAGTCATGTTGCAATTTTATTACCTCTTCGTATTTTTATTTTTTAGTGTCTAATGTGTAATTTAAATCCCACATCATGAGAATTTACTTATTATTTATGTATCGTATGAAACTATTTTTATATGTAACTCCGAGAATTATATATGTTGGGGGTAAAGTGATGGAACCTATCTCCCATTTTCATATGGGCACTATCTTTTTTACACGTTTTTGTTTTGCACGGTAGTCTCTGGAACGTATACCCGTGCAAAGAGAGAATCGGGTACATTTTCAGCGAATTCCACGACACTTGAAACTCACATATATTCTTAAAGGTGGATTGGAATGGCGATATTCATCTGTTGACTGACCTTTATATTAATTCTGACCACTGCACCACGGATCTGACATGGGCTAAACAGAACTGTTCTTAAATTGTAAACTAAGTGCAGGATGACTTTCTGCCTCATCTGAATAATTGCATTTTTAATACATTACAACCACCTATGATCGAGATCTAAATTGTTATAATGAAAAAAATTAGAGTTGATATGAAACTTGAAGGGACTTGAACCCGGAGCGGTCTTATCGTATGGATTAAGTTCTTACCCCTGGAATACAGAGGCCGAAATTTTGAATGTCGCTGGGAATTTTTATATTTAATCTTATATATTATGAAAATAATATTTTCAATCAAATGGCAGATAATGTCCGGCTTGACGTTGTTCTCGGCGATTTCGTCGGCAAACTTACTGAGCGATCCTGCCAACTTTCCTCCTGAATCGAAAGACATCTTGACGGTTCTCTACGGTGTCATGATAGCGATCGCCGTCATCAGTTCCTTGGAACTTCTCTTTTCAGTTTTCCTTCTGGTCGGAGTCGGTCAGGTGAGATTCAATATATTTATAACCAAATTTAATTATTAATTACCAAATAAGCTTTTTTTCATTAATGGTGGACGAGAATCGAGACATAGTTATATTGTTTATGCATTTTTTTAAATATTTCGTTGAGATTTTAAACATAATTTGATACCTCAGTTCCAGAGTGTAACCAGTCAAAAATTTTCAGTTTAGAGTTATGTTTGAGGAATGTTTAGAATACCGATATCTACCAGTATATAAATATACGGTAATCATCGGATCTTTTAGAATGACAATGGTTAATGGTCCAAACTGTAATAACTACGAAAATACTGTTAAATTCTACGAAAAACCTCTGAAAATTCAAATATGAGTATATTTTTGTAGATAATTTTAGAATTTAATTAAAAATAAAATCTACTACAACCAGATGTACAGTAGAAGATTATGCCAGCCAAAAATTTTGTTTCCTAATCATTTCAGAACTATGCTTTTTGAGTTGTTACACTTTGGAACTGGGGTATTCATATTTCTAACGAAATTTCAGATTTTTGACTTAACTGCTTGAACCCCAATGGTTCCATGTGTACCATTAAAAAATTAAAAAATGTATCAAGAACACAATTTTGGTACGAAAGCGGTAAGTGAATAATGATAGACGCTCAGTTAATATATTTATATAACTGCAGACTTATTTTATTTACTGGTCAAAACATTCTATTTGAAACTAGCCGAAGAATTACAGGAACTATATTTTCTCTGTCTTATCAATCGAGGAACAGATAACTTTGATGCAAAAATGCTTTCTATTATTTTTGACGTTTATTGTATATTTTGAGTTTCTTGCCAACGGAAAACAACGATGTGACAAAATAGCATTGTTATGTAATCATCACAGATGCTACATTAAATGACTCAAAGGCTTGTGTATTGGAATACGTCTACAGGTTATACAAATAATGCACCTCCAAAGCCTCTGGGCCTCTGATCCAATTTTAGCCAGACATGTCTGGAGAGAAATTCCTCAAGACTTGGTTGCATGCACTCTGGTGTGCAGGAATTTAAGTAATAAAAAATAATAATACTTCAATAAAATCGCTTTCTATAGGACGCAGTGAACTCTTCGAATGCCTTGTAATTTGTCGGAGATGCAACCGAGTCAGCATGATACGACTGACAGTCGGTATTGTCTTGAGCATTTTTCCAGTTCGCTGTCCATGTCGGGACATTCCCAAAGAATGTGATCAGCATCCTGAATTGTAGTCGTAAGATTCAGATTACAGATCTCAGTCTGAGGATGATAAGCAATATCATATTATGAACAGCAGTTCGATTTGATGTCCCGTGTGATACCGTAAGAGGCATAGCCGGGCAGCTACTCTGTACCTAATTTTTTTGTCTATTTCTTTCAGGAAAGAGGAAGTTTCTTCACACCCTGGATACTATTTTCACTACTTAATCTATTGTTCACTTTTATCGTCGGAGTGATTAACGTTTGGGGGTATGCGACGGTTGGGGCGGCCGGATCGGGAGTCGTCTACATAATTGTCGCCCTGCTTTTCATAGGTAACTAAAACACAACCTTTCAACTTACCCGTTGCCACTCTACTGATTGTGACTGATGTAATAATTTGATACAGAAGAAGATATTTTTAAATAACTTTACTTATGTTCATATGCGCACTTCTGACGGCTTGCGAACTTTTCCGCTACGGTCACGTCACTTGCTTTCTATTTTACTGTGACAAACGCGTCCCAAACCAATTGAATTGAAACGCGATTGAATTTAATTGATTTCAAACTAACGTCAAGCCGTTTCACACAGCAGTTGGGTGCCGATACGTTAAAGAGTGGCTCGCTTAATTTCACAGCTATTCGCGGTGTTCCAGGTAAAGAACGGATTTTTATCACTCGTATACAATTTGACAAGCTTGAAAAAAAGTAGCGTGCTGATGATGATGACGTTCCACTAATTTTCAGCTTTCAGGGTGATTCAGTCCAAGTCATCATTATTGCAGTTAGTTAGTTCAATAAACATTAAGAATTTACAATTACAAAAAAGATTAGAAATTACGCGCGTAAAATGGACGCGCGGCAATCAACCGATTAGCTTTCGTCGATGCGTCGAACGGAGATCGACTGCCAAACATAAAAATTCATAATTGCAGCGTCCCTCTTTTTTCCAATATACAAAATGACATAAAAATTCACATGTTTACAAGCTAATTTATATGTATGTTGGGTGGGGTTAAGAATATAAACTATAACTCAATTTTTGATCGCTTAACGACACGTATGAAAAAATATTCCAAATATAAGAAAATTTCCACAGATGCTTCACAAAAATTATAATAAATTTTTACGTCTATTAGATTAACTGTTACCTGCTATTACTATTTTCTAGTCCCAATAGAATAAGTTTGCTCATTAAATAAATATTTTATTGGCCCTAAACGTACAGGTTCATTAATTTTTGTTTGAACGACATTTTTTTATATATATGAGCACTGCTGATAAAAATAGTAAACATGATAACTTTATAGAGGGTATAATCATTATTGCTGAAAAATTACTTTAGAATTTAACTTTATTTTTGCCTTCCTAAAAATGGTGTGTTAAGACTTATACGCATAACTCCAAAGCGAGATTTGTTGAATAAATCTTGATTCAAAATCTGATTAATTAAAAGAATTATGAATCAATGGTCTCGTGTTCTCCACTATAAAGCCATTGGCTTAGAATATTGTTTTGTATACCATATAAAATAATTTTACTTTTTTATTAAGAATGCTTTGATTCACACCCAACAACTTCTAAAATATAGTGACCTAGAAAAACATATTCAACTGATATTTTCAATGAAATTTGTGTTTCAGCTCTAAGAGTTTACTTCATATTGGTGGTAAACAGTTTGAAGACGGAATATTCCGAGGCCAACGGAGCACAGAATCAACCAAACTTTGGCCAAGCGTAATGTCTTCCTTACTATTATAATATCGAATAAATTTGTATTATTTTGTAAATATTATATTTTAAACTTTGATGTATTTTCATTATTTGTCGGCGTCCGTGGCGGAGTTGATAACGTCGTTGGCTACGGCTACGGATGTCTCGGGCTCAAATCCCGGTGCGGACGGTTTTCATAAATTAATCTTTCAATCGATTTATGAATTTCTGTTCGTAGTCTGAGTGTTTGCGATGTCTAAAAAATTCCTTCCCACCCATCCAATCCTCACTGGGCGTAGCGAGAGCGATTAACTAACCGCTTGTCCTGTCCTAGCCCTATCCCTCTATCCCTACTCTCTTCAAAAAAAAAGAGAGAGGTGCAGCAACTGAGTAAAAGCAGTTCTAATAGAAAATTCTGTTGAGATACCTCCATTAGGAGGCCATATGCTCCAGGTTGGGAGCGGACATGGATAAAAAAAATTAAATTTTATTTATTACTTGAAAAACGTTTTTTTTAATCATTTACCCAAGTTACCAATGTGTCCGACCCTTTACCCCGCTTGAACGATGCGATCTTCAGTCAATTTCAAACAAGCATGCAACCGAATTATAATAACTGCCTTCCTTATCTTCGTTATTATAAGTAGGGCGGTTGTTCCTAAAGTCGGCCGTCGCCAGTAGTCGGCCTTTTGAACTTAAAACGTAACTAATCGTGGATATATTTAAAAAAAAACAGATTTTTTAAAATTCGTGTAGGTAGTCTTGCCACTTGCTAATGTATATCTGCACTATACTAACCTATATGGTAATACGCAATTAAAAATAAGGACATTTTTACTTCGCAAATTTCGACAAATTCATGATGTATGGAGATCGCTAACAAAAAAATAGCCGCTGTGGTCAACTTAAAAAGGCATGTTTGATGTACCATTTCTTAAGTGCTTTTATTATACATAATACAATATTTTACAGGGTATTGAGATAAAAATATGGAAAAACCTCAATATTTGATTAAGTATTAGACGGCCGACCAATGGCGTAATGAAATCCACTAAGTGTCCAATATCTAGCTCCTTGGGTGAGCATTATTAAATTATCTGATATACAGTATATACGATTTTCGCTCTCGGCATGCGTTCTATCGGAACTAAAATCGTCAACCTATTTATTTACGCATCTTTGACAGATTCTTTTTAACTGATATATTTTTCGTTGTATCGTTTGCAAGAAATAGAAAGGTATTCGACCATTTTTGTTTTCGAATAAGCAGGGATAAATCGTCAGTTGGATGCAGAACTATATTTTTGGCCTATTTTTCAGATTAGGTGATAATTTATAATGTGTCAAAAGAGTTTCATTATAATTTTAATGTTTCGGTTGATTTTCACTATTGAAACGCAGTATTTCTGAAAGAGAGATGTAGAAAAGTTATGTCTTGAAATAGCTCTCCGGCACAATTTACGAATAAAGTCAATTAACTTAACTTAATTCTGCTGGCGAAAAAGGTTTTTTCATAGATTTTATCCTCTAAACAATTTTTATAGCTTTTATACATATATAAACAATAACATATTTTGTTTTAAAAGTTTAAACGAATTACTATATTAAAAAATAAATCTGGACTTCGGGTCGGGTTCGGGTAACAAGTGTAATATTGAGACTCGGTCTCGGGCCGGGCTGGGTCTGAGGATGACGGGCTCGGACTGGGTAATTTTATGAAATTTCGGCCCATGCAGACCTCTAATCCAAAAGCACTTCATTAGACAGAATTAAAACAGAAACCGTTTCTTTCTTTGAGTGGCATTGCAACGCATGCCGGGTACTCAATAGTATGTCTATATAATATACAGCGCCGGTGAAGTTTTCACAAATAATTTCAAGTGAAATCATCAACCAGCTCACGTTAAAATTACTGAAGCTGTCTTGTCACATTATAATCTCACTCAAAACGTTGATAAAATGTCGACTCTTGGATTCAAGCTTGTATAACATGGCTATTAGCCGGGATGACAACTTTAACATTTCAAGCCTGTTATATAGAGGTTTTGCTCTGCGCCTTGGATTAGTTTAAAGCTAAGTATACATTTGGACATTCAGTGTCTAGAGCAGTGTGAACGCTGTCCACATCTGGACACAAATAAGTTGCTAGAGCGATCTAGGTAGAGCAGTCTAGCTAGAGCAGTGTTCCGACCGTCCACACCTGGTTATTCGAAGTTTTTGAGACACTTATAAAAGTTACCTACATAGACCTTGGATGCAGCCAACGCGCACGGTAATTTGAGTTATTGACAGCTTTTTGAAAAGTTCGAAGTATTTTTTTTTGAACTATTGTTGAAATATTTTGTAGGTATTATGAAATTATATGTATTGCATGGCAATGCAATATTATTACAAAAAGAAACATTTCTGGTTATGAAATTGTCTAATAATGTCGGCTCCGTGGCGCAGTTGGTAACGTCGTTGGCTACGGTTACGGATGTCTCGGGTTCAAGTCACGGTGCGGGCAGTTTCATAAATTGATCTTTCAATCGATTTCTGGATTTCTGTTCGTAGTCATGAATGTTCGTGATGTCTTAAACTCCCTCCCACCCATTCGATCGACAAAAAACGGTCGTAGCGAGACCGATTAGCTAACCACTAGTCCTGTACTAGCCCTATCCCTACTCTTGAAAAAGAGAGGATGAGCAACTGAATAACAAGCAGTTCTCATAGACAAATTCTGTTGATTTACCTCCAATAGGAGGCCATATGCTCCACGCTGGGAGCGGACATGGTAAAAATGTCTTTTGATTTATCTATAAAAATTGTGTTTTAAATGTTTTTTTTTTAAATATCTGGCATTACAGCTGACAGCCAATACGCCAAATATTTTGGGAATTAGAAAATCATCGAGATAAACTCGATGAGAATTTTTAGAAGTCATTCATGTCCAAGATCACAAATTTAAATTGAAAAAATCTAAATTTGATATTGACCTTGCTGGGAATTGAACCAGGACCCACCTGATCGCTAGGGTAAACGCTTATCACTAGACCACAGAGACCGACATATATGGGTACAACTTCTTATTCACTTATTATTTATATGAAGTTTCAATGGCTGTGTATGAAAAATAATAATATAACTACATAAAAAAGGGATATCATGAAATCGCATAAAACATATCATTATTTACTGTTGAGGCAGAAGAGGCTCTTCTTCATATCTGACGAAATAATTTTATTGATAATCAATTCATGTTGTATCAAATAAAAACAAATCTAGCATTGACTCATTTTCAGTAATCATATAAGAATCAATTTCTCGAATAAATGAATTTGAATGAAATTAATGATTATACACACATATACATACAGTTTTGATAAAACGTTTATACATATAATTTAATACATATAGATTATACATATTGCAACTATGTACTAGCGTTTCAACTGATATTTGTTATTAAATTAAATTATTATTTTGCAATGCTTAAAAATGTGTTTATTGGTAAATAATTTTAAGCGGCTTCTTTTCCGCCAAGTTATTAAATTTTGAAGCAATTCTTTACTTATTCACTAAAAGGTCGGGCATTGTTCATGTCGCTGTCTGCGCTCTAGCGGAAAATTTCCAACGGGTTTGAACACTGCTAGAGTAACCGAGGCACTGCGACACTGACTCTCCACACTACAATTTCGGTGAACGGATGAAACCGTACAGGAAAAAACCGAACAGGAAAAAAGCGGACACAGAGTAGAAAAAGTTTCACATTTAAAATACTTCCTATCGTTTCGTGAGTTTTTCAGCTTGAAAAAATGTTAAAATCAGATTTTTTATTTTCAATAACGTCAAATAATAATTTTCAGAAACTCAGAACGTCCGTTGATAAATTGTATCGAGACATTATATAGGTTATTATTAGTATTATTAGGTTATTATCTCAATTTTCAATGCTGTGCGGGAGATCAGAAAGGTGATAAGATAAAGTACTTTAAGAAGTTAGCCAAGTTAAAATAATTTTCTTCAACTTTTCCTTTTCGCTTTTTTCCTAGAACCTACAATTTCAGCTAGACTGACGCGGTCTATCTAGACCGCAGTGACACTGCTCCATTTGACTGTCCACACTTGGACACTCGAGCACACGAATGGACTCGAACTGACCTGAGTGCCTGAAGATGCCGAAGGGCGAAGCCCGGGTCGTTGGTGACAAAATACATGGAAGTGTACAAAATCTCAATAATCTAAAGTTGATATTGAAATTCCATCAAGCACCCTCAGTCGATGTCTTAAAGTAAATTCATGTGATAAGTAAATGTTATCGTTGACTCAATTTTATGTGTTAGTAATATTTTTGTGTAATAAACAACTGCATCTTCGTTAATTAAATAAGAGATGAACTGGATTTGAAATGGTGTTTGCTTGAGATCCCAGAACCAAACATTTGCCTCTCTTCGATTCGGACCTTCTCAAGATATTGTATTTGTATTTTGCATAAATTAACGGTTTACCAGATTCCCATGTATGACTATTTGGCATTTTCCTATTTGTAGTTAAATTTCATATGTAACTGGGTTGTTATTAGCGGCATTTAGCATATTTTCGGGCAGAAAAACAGTTGCATATTGTAAAGCATATTTACCATTACTTCAACAGGAATGAATATATGATTTCATATTTCTTTTGGACATAGAAAACGTTTATTTTCATTTACTGAGGCGATGTTAATTTTTTTATAAAATTATGCAAAAAAAACTTTTCTACGGCTGTCATGAAATATGGAAGGAGGCAGAAAAACGTTTGCACATAAACAAATCGAGGTACAAGTTGTAGTTAATCAGGAAGTATTCAAATAGAATTATAAATTATTTTTAGTAGCCTAGTAAGTACACTAAAAATCACACAAGAAGACTCAATTTTATCTAAACCAAATGTACAAACATCGAATGAAAAAAGGACTCACTGCTATGTACAACGTTGACGCTCCAAATTTGCGTGACTTATACTTTGTCCTGATTTGTTATATATGATATGATAGCACACTTTCCAATTATTTATGTGATACAAAGAGTATTTGAAAGTTCGCCTCTTGATTTCAAATTCTTAATTTCCGGATTCAATATTGACTCGATGCATTTATTACGCATTTGTAAAAGAAACGTTATGATAAAACTTTAAACTATACTCAGGTATCTAATAAAAATGTAAAAACGGCGGACCGTCGGCGAAGGCATACGAGGAAAGAAGCGTCAGCCGTCAATCGGCACTGCGGCCCACTCCCGCGTTCGTTCTCCCTCCCTGCCCGCCCCAAGCCGTCGTTTGTGTGACGGTTTCCGAAGAATAGCGAATAGCCGAATATTAGCATTTATACCAGGGGTGGCCAAGCTCTTAAGTACTGCAAGTGACATGTTGCTGAAATAAATAATGACGATTACAGTGAGTTGAAACTTGTATTTGTTTAAATCTTCGGCCTCTGTGGCTTAACGGTACGAGCCTTGCCGTATTTATCGAAAGATGAATATCAAATTATTTTCGTCACTTTTAAGGTGCTAACTGCCAATTTTTGGTGGAAAGGCATAACATTTTCAAGACATCATCGCGATGAGCGAAACCGGCCCTGATCATTTAAAAATTTGGAAGTATTGTAAAACCAATGAATAATGAGTGTTCGTGATTTCTCCCCGATTTGAGTGACTAATAAAATCTCGTACGACACAGTAACTCTTGTGATTAAAAAAATTATGGCGCATTGGCAACTATTTAATTAAAATTGGTTAATCTTATTCTCCAATTTTAAAGCTTTACTAAAGATTAAAGGAGAGAAATAGTTATAAGCCACCACCATATGCATCTATATTCTATATAAACATCGCAACAACCAAATATATATTGTTATCAAAATTGTCCGTTCCTGTCTACGGCTGTTACGAAATATGACAAGGAGGAAGACCACAATACATATCGCACCCCTAGTTTTACACTATGACAAGTCATCAAATTGCATTCTGAGATTATTGGATGTTAAGATTCAAACCCTCTCAACTAAATCTGAAATGTAAAATTAACTAAGTCTGTATTTTTAGTAGGATGTTTGAAATGGCATAGTCCAAAATTAGACTATTTAGACAATGCGTTAATTGACAATTATTTTTAAGCTATTTTTATATTAAGCTTTTTGATCATTAATGTTACAGAACAATTCACAATTACGCCGTTTTTGTTTATTGTCATTACTTTGTCTATTTCGGAACTAAGATAATTCAAGATGTCATAGATTAAAGCTCAATAAAACTTTGATTTTCAATATTAGACTCTAGCAACTCAAAATAGAATAGTCTTTAAATTTACACACTACAATTTCTATAAATTTTAGACTAATTCATTCTGGCTTGTATCTCCGTAGAATTCATTTAGACTTGTGATAGTCTTTGCCCAGGTAAATCATGATATTTTAAACTTTCTGCATCGTTAACTAAAAATGCCATTTTTCGACTTGAAATAGTCTAAAACTAGGGGAGCGATATGTAAAATAGGGATTACAAAAAAGTATGTGAGCTCCACGTAGTAGTTAATCAGGAAGTATTTAATTTGAAATATATATTTTTTTTCATTTACAGTGAATCCTGAAATCCCGGGATTTCAGGTTGGAAGCCCTAATCACTAGGAATGGCTACCGCGGACGACCCTTTGGACAGCCCTGATACGAATATCCGCGGTCGCTATATTGTTGATGGTAGATTTTGTCCATAACAATTCGTACGTTCGTGCCGAAGGTGTCGTGTATTGTTTCGCGCTCTCTTTGGAAGGGGTAAGTTTTGTTGTTTTGGAGATTTTAAAGTGTGTTGAACTTCATTGACTAAAAAACGTTGAAATTGTTAGACCGGAACTCATGCGCAGTGGAATATAGTTCGGAATACGTTTTGCGCAAACGTAAGTAAATAAATATCTGCACACGCGTTGTGTAAAATAATAATAATATGGGTAATTTCATAATGCAACTCAATGTTTCGGTTATCAACAGGTCGCCGTCGTGTAAATTTGAATACCCTGCAACGTGGATAGTAGGTATCATGTTTATTTTTGACTAAATTTATTGGAAAGATTGTAAAAAACAAATTGTATAAGATAAACATTTCTTTTTCTGCTTGAAAAGTTACTTAATGCCATTCTCTAGGGAATTTCATTGCGGGTATGAAATTGGCAAACAATGATACGAGGAAACTGATAAATTATGCCAACACTAAATATTATTCGTCAACCGTGAATAATTGTTAAATTTGCTCTACGGTTTGTTCTATGACGTTCCATTTGACATTTTATAGTAACTTTTTCATACTGATATTATGTTCGTATTTCGCGTAAATTATCGATTTCCCTAATTCCCGTGTATGACAATTTGACGTTTTTCTAGTTGTAATTAAATTTCCTATGTAACTGCATTGTTATAAGCGGCGTTTAGTACATTTTCTGCGAGAAAAAGAGTAGCATTTTGTTGAGCATGTTATCATTTTTTAGGAATAATTACGTAATATTGCCGGCATATTACCTATTTGACTTGGAAATATAAAAAAATGCCAAATTTAGTAATACATTCCTACACATTCGTACAATAGTAACCAAACGTCTAATTTGCATAAAACTAATATCGTTATAAGCAAAAAACGATACTCGTTTTCTATACAAGGACTCGTTTTGGTATTTCATCCGATCGATAACCGTTATTAAATGCAGCGGCGTAACTACTTAAACGTACTGCACATTCAATTAATGTCTAATTGAATCGCCGTTATGAATATTTTCATTATTTTTCTATTTTTGATCGATCATTATCTTGCCCTGAATTTAATATTGCGATCATAAATCAAACCTGAAAAAGGTAACCAGAAAATAATCAATCGTGGGGGTTCGTTTTTAGGTTCCTCACAACATGCGTGTATCCATACCGCCCCTTCTTTACTTCACTTTTAATTATTTAAGTGAACTATTATTTTTATGATCGGCGGACTGCGAGTATAATTCCAAAAAAGACAAGTTTTCAAGAGAGCTAAAACAAAATAAAATTCTTAATATGATATACCCTCCATCATTTTTACTATTCTTACCAGAGTTTAGATGTAAAACAAAATGTGATTAAAACAAGAATCAATGGACCTGTACTTCTAAGACAGTAAAAATATTTATAATTTATGGACAATAAAAATATTGAGCAAACTTATACTATGGGGACCAGAAAATAATAATATTAATTACATCACATTTATTTTAGGTAGACGTTAGTCTAATTGTCTAATACACGGATACATTTATTATAATCTTTGTAGAACATCTGCGACGCTTGTCGCTAGTCCCACTGAAGCGTTATTATATTTCGAAAAAAATTTCGAACTTATTTTTAAATTACCAAAAATGGATTTACACACATGTCCGCCCATCATAGATTTCACCAAAGAATATTCGTTTTAAGTTTGAGATATTATCGATAAAAATATTGTTTTAAAATAAATTAATCTACCTTCCATTACAAAAATATTTAATTCCGTTTTATGAAAAACATTTTTAAACAATATCCCACAGGTAGGGGAATCGGTTTGCAAACGTTTACGGCTCGCTCGGTTTGTTTATCGGATGTGCCACGCCCGACTCGAGTCACCGATTGCGATCCCGGTCGGGATTTCACGAATTATATCCCGGGACTAAAAATCTAAAGTACGGATCTAAAGTAATAGGAACTGTCATTCTAAAACAACCACACATTACCACTTGGTACATTTTGAAACTGGTAGATATCGGTATTCAAAGTATTTTATCATAAAACTGCTAAATTTTTGATTTGTTACACTTTGAAACCGAGGTATCGATATGGTCAACCGATTAATAATAATGATAGAAGTTGAAAATATCACCGTGGACCACACATACTCTGAATTGTAACCATAAAAATAAATGCAATAATACTTTGACGATTACAGATTACATACGATTGGCCCATTGATAAACCGTTAACCTGCGAGTGTCTTGTCTAAAACGAAACATTTTGTTTCTGCATAATTATCACGCCTTTAAAAATGAGCCGATGACATCACTGATGAATTTAAATGCACCAAAGCCTGTTTTATTCCTTTCAAAACTAGAAACAAGGCCGAATCAACAATATTATTTTGTATAATTTAAGACATCGACTGAGGGTGCTTGATGGAATTTCAATATCAAATTTGGATTATTTTGATTTCTACCATCCTTGTTCTGAAGCTATTTTTTTTAATGTAATTTCTAATCGAGGCATAAACAGAAACTGTTTCAATACTAAATACATTTCTTTCGATTTCCGTCGCGTTACTGTATTATAAAAATATTATAACGAGTCGGTTGTCCCAACACACGGAGCATATGGTATATGTAGAGAGGTGTCTCAACGGAGGTTTTTCTACGAGAACTACTTTTTATTCAGAAGAGAGTAAGAATATAAGGGTCGAGTTGAGAGACAGGACTAGCGGTCAGCTGATCGCTCTCGCTACGCACCGTTTTTGGTATCGGGTAGGTGGAGGGAATTTTAGACATCACATACCTACATCCTATATCCCATGCCTGGGAACATAAATTAATAAATTATGAAACTGACCGAACCGAAGCTAACGACGTCGACCACTGCACCTCGGACCTGATGATATTATACCTAGAATAACCCGGCTTTTCACGGTTTTAATCCCGATGGCAAGAAAATCATGTGGGAATTCGGAATCGCTAGACAGTTATATCGCGTTTTAAATATTACTGCAATGTAAATATGTACTCACCAATTGGTTCGAAAGCAGATGATAATTCTTTTATTGATTCGGCGCTTACTTTGCGCTATAGCAAATTCAGTTGCAATATGAAGTTAACATTGATAACTTCGTCTTACACTTATCGCGTAACTGGGTGTGTCCCGTGTATCTACCTATAGAAATGCTAACACGGATTAAATGTTTCGTTAGATTTGTATTGATTTTTACCGCTTATCCTTAAATTATTCTATATAATGTTCATAGTGGGAGAGTGTCTTTTACTTGACCAGATTTGATTTTACTTGACCAGAAAAAACCTACTAATTCCTCTTCATACATAAAATCATAAAAAACTGACTGAATGCATTCTGTCAGTATAAATACCCCAGATATGTCATGCTTCACATTGTGGGCATAAATGTAGATTCTTTTACACTGATAAGTTGATGGTGTTCTCGAGTTCGTATAAAATTGATCAAATTAACAAGTTAAGTTGCGAGGGCGTCGTTTAATTTTATTGCTCCTTCTCGTAAACTTCGGATTAGTAAATGTGTTTTTTTTTGTGTGCGATAGATGGGATTGGCGAACATGCGGCGTTCGGACGGTTTTTATTACGTAATGTTTATTTTTGAATACTGAGCCATATCCTAGCTTCTAGCTCAATGTCACGTGTAGGGTTGTCGATTTAGTTCTGCCGAAGCACGTCCGAGCAATGTAAAAGTGATCATCGCAGAATCATATACAATAATGTAACGATCAAAATAATATTCATCATATACTTACACCCTATTCACTTTTTGCAAAGTTTTTTTTTTACACGGTGTTTTTTTTGCACGGCATAAGACAACGAACCAATAACTATTTTTTTTTACACAGAAGAAAAACAGTATTTTTTAGCATATTCTACAAGAATAGTAAATGAAATATTTCTCATAGACTGTGACATTGAAAGTTCCCAAGGTTATAAAAGTTTTTATTAAGCCACGTCCACTTCCAATGTAGAGTATATGGTCTACAACTGACACATCAACTTATGCCATCTATTATAATTCTTCTGGAACTAAATACTATGCTGTTTTTACTTAAAATTAATTAGGAATAAAGCATGTCTTAAGTAAGTCCTGTTTCAGTAATTCATATATCGATGATTTATTGCAAAAATATTGTATGTACCGTTTTGTTTGTTTTGAGAAAATCGAACTTAGACGATGTGAGATGCATGAAAAATATAGGCAAAATGGACATTTTGTGCATTCGAATGATACAAAATTTCCTCTAATATCTTATTTGGACGTACAATATGTTTGCAGTATACATATAATATGATGCAGACGAACGTTTTGTGTAGGTATGTTAACTCAATTTCAATAAAAACTGGACATGCAATATCTTTGCACTAAGCTGACTGAGGCTGTTGATTTATTAAAAGGAACATTGTTTACATGATACGATTGTACATATCCGTTAAAGATAGTCGCAAAACATGCGTAGGTATGTTAAATGATATGATAATAATATGGTGTGTTTCTGTGATTAAAAAAAATCCTTTAATAATATTTTCATTATTAGCACCGGCAGCAGTGGTTGGAGACCTGCGGTTCTTCAATTATATTGACTGTTAGACTGCAAAAAAATGTGTGTTCGTTCAAAGTGGAGAACCAGCCTGCCAGTGGGAATGTCATTGGAAAAAGCTTTAACAGAGTTCAACGGTATTACTTTTGGATGTCGACAAATTTCACGTCAACGCGAGTGAATTCTGAGGAGTACTGTTTTTTAATGAATTAAAGTAGATTTTGTTTGAATTTACAAAGTTAATTTCCTTGCTTACGATGGTAACGTTTTGTACATTGGAAAAGCTATAAATTTATAATTTGTAAATGTTGTATATACTATATATAACATAAATTAGTAATAAATGAAGCCCAAATCACAATGGAAAACAGCTTTACTGTTTAAAAACGCATGTCGGGAGTACTTTAAATCTCAGCGTAACCAATCGGAGACTTTTAACCGAAGAAACAAAAAGAAATCGCGTAACTATTATCTGTACATAAACGCATAGCTCGTTATCAAGTTGTGTGGTTTGCATGCGAGGACATGCGCACTTTGTTGAAATTATAAGTGCTTTCGAGAGATAATATTTTAAACTCTATATATTATGTTACGATATTCATGTTACATTAGCCCGGTGTCAAATGATTTCAACATAAGATACCTACATAATTATGCTTTACAACATGCTACTCTTTTTCTGCCCTAAACTTTACTAAATGCAACAATGCAGGTATGTAGAGAAATTTATTAAAAATGGGAAAATGTCAAATTATCATATATGAGAAAACCGATAATTTACGCGAAATACGAACATAATATCTGTATGAAAAATTCACTATAAAAATAATGTCAAATGGAACATTTTAGACTACACCATAGAGCAAAATTTTGTCCCTATTTTGGAATTAGCGTTATAAATACGAATTTTGTCAAATTTATAAAACAATCGTTTTGTCAACATTTGGCTTTTTTGAACACAAATGCTGCCGACCCCTGTCGTGCATTATACTCAAATGTATCATCCAAAAGTAGGTCAGAACTATTCACACACTCTGTGAGCACGGAATGGTGTTATGAAATGGAATAAACTATTATGTTAAAACAAAAATAAATATGTTAAAGTAACCGAGTTGACATATATCGAGTTGACATCAATCCAAAGATATTGTAAGTCCAGTTTTTTTCAAGATCGAGTACAGAACGTATTACGCAAAACGTTCTTCTGCATCATCATATATTTATGCTGTAAAAATATTGTACGCCCAAATCGGGTATTTGAGTTAAAACAAAAAACATGTAAATAACATTATTAAATATTTTATAAAACTTTTAAAAATAATATTATTTTTAAAAATACAATGCCTTTTTCCACCAAGAATTAACAGTTAACACCAGCTTAAAAAATATTAACAATTAGATTTCATTTTCGGTGAAGGGGGCGTCGGAAAGAAAAGTTTTGGGAAGCACTGCCTCAGAGAGGCCAACTTGACGCATCATTATGCTTTCGTTCGACTAACATAGCGCGGTTCGGGTGTGTCAGTGTCAGCAGGCGAGAAGCGAGAATGCGCGACGTCCTTGGATAAACAAGTGATGCTCTGTTTCGTTTTGATCGCACTGCCAACTGTGAAGATGACGGCTTACAGCATTCACTTGTTTGCATCCACATGGGTGAGATCATTATCCGTTGACAAAATATCATGAAATAACGACCAGCCTGCCAGGCTATTCAATAACAAGATCGCTCTCGCAAAACTATAAAAATGAGTCCCTGCGAAGTGTAGTGCACAAAGTGATAAATTTGGTGAAACTTGTTTAGTTAAATGATTTCTTACATTAATTTACACTACATTTAATATGGCTTCTTACACAATAAAATACTTTTGCAGCCTATATTTACTTAAGAATACCAAAACGTACCCAACTATTTTTTTTCGACTTCACTTCTCACTGGCTCAAATGATGCACAATTCCTATTTTGAGCATCTTTTTTTTATAAATTTCAGCAAACGTGGAGCATATGGTCTCCTAATGGAGATATCTCAACAGCAAGAGAAAAAACTCGCATGGGAAAATTGGGAAAAAAAACAATTTTAACATTGATGATAACTCATTTTTGGGATTCGGGTTTGAACACTTATTTTCCAAGTGTGGCATTTTTGAGGTATGCACACATTGTATCCCCAAATTTTAGATTATGGTGAGTTATTAGTTTGGTCATATTAATTGAAATAAGGAACTTTATTCAATATCAGATCACTTATGATATCTATGTATACTTGAAGCTGACACAAAAAATTTCTGGAAATGCTCCTGTTTTTAGTTAGTTAAACTCGGTGTTTGTGTGTACGGTGTACCCTCGAATTGGAATGGTCCAGTATCAAAGATGCAGTTGCGTCAGCCGCTGATGAGGTGCTAGGAGTCAGGAGGAGCGGACAGCCAAAGTGGATATCCGACGACGCGTGGAGGAAAATTGAAGAAAGAGCGAGGCTTAAAGCACTGAGGGACAGTGAGACAGACCCAGACCGGATCGAGGATCGCCGGACAGACTATCGGTACCAAGATAAATAGTCAAAAAATCTAACCACGCTTACTTGGTGGCGAATAAGGCAAATTATGAGGCCTTTAAAATTTGCGGTGTCATACGGAGAGCGAGTAGACCTCAACTCATAGGAGCTTTTCATTTATCTAGAGGGATTGATTTTCAAGTGCACGTCACCAAGTCTTGGGCAGTTTCTTTAAAGACTCTCCCAACTAAGGGGGAAAATGTAGATACGCTTAACGTTTGTTATGCCACTGGATACTACCGTATAGCATTAACGGATGGGAAAGCAGTGGTGGGCGGAGGAAAGCAAGGTAGTCAAAAAATCTGTGCGACTCGATCAAGACCGATTTATGGACAACCAGATTGAAGCAGCAGAGGCGGCAGCGTGCAGAAATGATACAAGAAAAATATTTAGAATCACGTGTGAAATTTGCGGAAGACGACCACCGACCCCCGAGCGCTGATTAACATCCATATGATGTATTCAACGGGACGCTGGGATGACATGGGAGGAAGCGACAAGAGACTGGCGGGGGACAGAGAGGATTGGAGGAACCGCGTGATGGCCATATGCTCCGAATAGGCAACGGATATGGTTTAAAAAAACTCGGTATTTTGAAAAACAGTTACAACTATCATATTCAACAGTTTATTCACAATTTCACCATTTAAAAATTCCCAGGTTTTTTGCAAAACTATATGTAACTTTATTTACTATTATAATTATACTATTGAGCTATAAGTAATCATATCATGCTTTCTGCCGAATTAAAAAAGAGCAATAAGACTTAATAACGTTTTTTTCAAAGCCATTACATTCTATGACTTAGTGCGTTCTACCAGTTCGTAGAGAGTTAAATTGCACAATTTGACATTTAAAACAGAAAATCATCAAAATCATTGACTTAATGCGTTCTGTCAGTATATCCTTAGACCAAAACGATGAACGAGTGGAAAAGCACGTTGTATGGTTATTATTGTAATTGATTGAATCACGCGAATAAATGCAATCTACCTTACACCGTTTATTTTAAAATCTTTCTCGTATTTTCGGTAAGCTTTATCACTTTATCGATTTTCCACAAAAACAAGTCAATGCGCATTATAGTGACACATGACACATCACATCGATTGTCACTGTTCTGAAAAACTGGCGCATTTAGTTAGATGCATTTTTTCAAATATGACAGGATATAATATAACGGGCCCAGTCCTTCAGCTGAGCGGTCGACGCCAGTACGCATAGGCACAGCAAGCGACGGTACGAAGGCGGACACCTAAAATATCCTCGCGGCCGCTTTTTAATCTTGCTGAGGTGGCAAAACTAGGAAATCCAATCCCGGAGTCTTTTTACGATGCCGGAATTTCGGGATACAAAATTTTTCAATCCCGGGATTGGTCGTTCAACGTAATTTCTTGTTTTAAATTGTAAATTTAAAATTGAATTTACGTCCGTTATTGCATCGAGTGGAATGAATGATTTCATTTTTTTTGGGCATGCAAATGGATTTTTTGATATTGAGAAGTAATTTAAGACATCGACTGAGGGTGCTTGATGGAATTTCAATATTAAATTTGGATTATTGAGATTTTGTACACTTCCATGTATTTTGTCACTAACGACCATTGTATAGTATTAAAAATTCATTAGAGTTAGTAGATAAAATTAAAAATTATAACATTCCGTTAAACGCCAAATTAATTTCTTTTGACGTTGTTAGCTTATTCACTAATGTACCTGTAAACAAATGTAAACAAATCATCAAAGATACCCTTAATACGCGTAGAGTTAATCCTGTCATTACTACGGAATTACTTAATATATTAGACGTTTGCGTTGACCAGAACTATTTTCAATTTGATAATAGATTCTATGAACAAACCGAAGGCTTTGCAATGGGAAGTTGTTTGTCACCACTATTAGCAGAATTTTACATGAACCATTTAGAAAACCTTATTTTTAGCAATAAAACAGAAGTTAGAAACGTAGTTTATTGGTTCCGTTACGTAGATGACATCCTTTGTCTATTCAATGGAACTGAGAGACAAGTTTCTAACCTTCATAATTTTCTTAACTCACTAGATGATAAAATTCAATTCACTTTAGAAGTAGGGGGCAAGAATATAAATTTCCTTGACCTTAATATTGATATTAAAAACTCCATTCATGAATTTAAAATTTACCGAAAACAGACGTTTTCAGAAGCCGCGATCCATATTAACTCAGACCATCCTTTCTCATATAAATTGGCTGCTTTCCATTCTCAGGTTCACAGATTAGTCACTATACCTCTAAATAAATTTAATTTTGAAAACGAACTAAACATTATTAAACAAATTGCCATTAATAATGGCTATGAGGCGTCTCTTATAGATAGTCTCGTATCAAAAAAACAACGTAAATTAGCAGAAAAGATGCTATATTTCGGGAACTTGTCTAAAGACATAGACCGCCCTAGAATCTGGCATAGAATAAGTTATTTAGGTTGCACAAGCTTTAAAATTAAAAAACAACTCGCTGATAGTGTTAGACCGGCGTTCTATTGCAAAAACTCTCTAGGCAAATTACTTATTAACAATAAAGATAGAGTAAACTTTAAGAACAAATCTGGTATTTATAAATTACAATGCAATGATTGCCAACATTTCTATGTGGGTAAAACCACACGTACATTAGATATAAGGGTATCAGAACATTTAGCTGGCTTTAGATTAAAAAAAGAAACTTCGACATTCGCAAATCACTTGCTAATGGAGAACCATACGTTTAATGCGGATGATGGGGTTAAACTGTTGCATAAAAACATGGGGGATCATAAATTATTTTATCAGGAAATTTTAGAAATTAATAGAGGCCAGTTAAACTCCTTACCAATCTTGAATGAGCAGCTGAACCTTCCTAATTCTCCGCTATTATATCCGATACGTTGAAACACCTAACAGATGTCACTAAATGTTTGTCCTAAATTATTGTCCGTCGAAATGAGTGGACGCGTTTCACGTTTGCTTTCTGATGTCAATATAATTAAAATAAATATTTATTAAAAACCAATTAGTAAAGTGAAGTAAAGTTGTAAGAGTTCAGTTGTAATTAAGTGTAATTAGTGACGAATTCGCTGCCAGAAGTTGTCAACTACAGTTTGTCGCTTGTGAAACGGACATTTCTTCTTAACATAACAATACTGAAGGCACATAATCTCGATGAGTGATATTGAGGTGAGACGGCGCTCACCTCGTCGCCGTCTTGCTCGACTTCCCCGCGATGATTCTACAACAGGAGAAGATTCACCTTTCACGCCACGTGCATCCATTCAAAGAACTCCTCCGAAAAATGTTGCGAATAAAAACATATCCAACGAGACAGAATGCTTGAACCAGGTACACAATATCCTTAACATTATGAGGGATGACCTTGCCGCTTTGAATACCAAAAATATAAAGGATCAACAAACCAAGATACTGAAAAAAATGGATGATTTGAGGCACCTTTTTAGCGTCACTGTTGCTGAATCAGCTGAAAACGCAGCACTAGTTAGAGTCTTTTCTCAACAAATAGACTCGGATCATACGGGGTTAGACTTCCGAGCCACTTTTTTTCCCCCTTAGTTTGGGCACCCAAGCAGACTCTCAAAGAAAGGGAGATGGTTCTCATGCCCATGATCATGGCCCAAAGGGCCCCCGGAACTCTAAGGTTTAAAATTAAATAGGGAAAATCCCTAAAAGAAGGGAAAATTATTTGATTGATTTGTCAAAACCCAAACAGCATGATTCGTTAAGATAAAAATAGGAAAGTCAACATTGGGGAGGTCGGGGCCTCGAACGTCTGGGTTCACAAACTTTGTTTTCTGATATGGGCCTTTTTTTCTGGGTGGGCCTTTGGGCTAAACCTTTGTGATTTCGATACCTAACGATCGCCGGTCGTTGCGTTCAAAACAAAATTTTGGAATTTTTCATTTTTCGAACCAACCTTTTTTTTCTGGGGGAAATGGAAAAAACAACTTTAAAATTCGCCTTTTTTTTTCAAAACTAATACCCCAAAAGGGTTTTAGAGACGGTGAAAAATTTGGAACACCCAAGAGTCCCTGGGGTCCACGAATTTCAAAGCAGAAAGGGCCCCGTTCGAGGACTTTTTGTCAAAATTTGTTTTTCTTAATAATGTTCCCCCTTTTCCTTACCCGGGGGGATATATTGATATCCATGGGGTCTCCTAAATAAAACCCCACGAAAAAAGGGAAAGGAGGGGAAACAACATATTTTTTTGTTCCTCTAGAACTGAAAACCCAAAAATGGAAAAAACATGGGGACACGTTAAACCAAGGGGGAAAAATTTTTTATAAATTTTGGGGCAGTTGAAAATAGATGAACCCCCCCTTTTGCATCATTTTTCAACAAGTTAAATTGGGGTCCAGGAAGATCAAAAAACCAAAACCCCGCTTTAACCCCGGGAACGCATTTGGAGAAAAAAAAAGGCAAAAATCAACCGAAGAGCTATCGAGGAAAAGGGGCTGCCATTACCACTGCTGGTTTTTAAAAAAACCACCTAATCTTCTCCAAAAGCATTGCATTTTCCACTAAGAAGAGGCATGGAAAAACTTTATTGCGTCAGAGTCAGTTCAAGTGATCCTTGGGGTGCGGTATACCAGTCGATTTCAAACAATACTTCCAGAATCTTAGTGGAATCTTAAATTCAGGCGAATTCACAATAACAGGTGAGTACTGCCGAAGCATTTTGGACTCACTAATTCCACAGATGATCCAACACTCGATTCTATAGAGCACACAAGAATCCGGAAAGATGCCTTTGACTTCTGATTATTATATGGAAGATGATTCTCCACCAGTCACCAAGGAAGAGCTGGAATGTATCTTCAAAAATCTTAAACTTTGATCCCAGGCATCGACAGGATTGATGCTGAATTGTGCAAAAGAGCATGGATGATAGCTTAACATGGAGTTCATCTGTCTATACAAAGCTGTCTAAAACTGGGTGTTTCCAGATTGCTGGAAAACGGGTCTTTTGATAATCATCATTCCAAAGCGATGTGATAAACCACCAACTGACCCAAAAAGCCTACAGGCCTCTAACCTTGCTCCCAATCCTAGGTAAAATTCTCGAAAAACTTATTTTAGACGTCTTGACATATATATTTCAGCTAATAACAGCAATATCTGCAAATCAGTTCGGGTTCAGGTCAAAGATTTCAGTAGACGATGCCATTAATTGTTTACTCAATGTGGTGGCATGCTCACCTTTTAAATATGTTCTAGCCATTTCCTTAGACATTTCAGGAGCATTTGACAACGCATGGTGGCCAATGATCTTAACGAAATTGAAGCATCGACAGATTCCATCTGACCTTTTTAAAATCATCTTGAGCTATTTTTCAAGCCGAGACATAGTCATTTCTACAGGGAATTCCCTGATCCGAAGAAAAGTCACTCGAGGTTGTCCTCAAGGTTCGATTCTTGGACCACTTCTATGGAATATTTTATTCGATGATCTCTTGGACCTTCCGCTCCCTCAAAACACCCAGGCTGACGTTGCTGACGATGCAATAATGCTTATTCAAGGGAACAATAGAAGTACTCTTGAACAGCTATCAGCTGACTGTTTAAGGCAAATAGCTACATGGGGAGATTGTAACAAATTAAACTTTGCACCTCATAAAACATGCAGCATAATGCTTAAAGGAAAACTGTCTCGAAAGCCAATAATAAGGTTCAATACAATAACAGTTCCTGTCCAGCGAACCATGAAAAATCTTGGGGTAATATTGGATGACAGATTATCTTTCTTAGACCACGTTAAAACTGCTATAGCAAGCTCTAAGATAAGCTTTGAAAAGGCAGCACGCATGGCTAGGGTAAGTTGGGGCTTAACATTTCCTACGGCGCGACTCTACTACAAATCAATATTCCTTGGTATTGCGTGTCATGCTGCAAGTTGCTGGGCATATAGATGTTCCCAACGACAGGAAATATGCCAAATGCTTCTTCGGGGGCAAAGGTTTCCACTTCTTGCTATGTCCAAAGCCTATCGAACCTGCTCAACTGAATGTCTTCCTGTTATGTTAGGACTTATTCCTCTAGAATTAGAAGTCCAAAGAAGAGCTGCAATTCATCTTTTATTGCTCGGGAAACCAGCTCAAATTGGCAGCACAATTCTTCAGCCATTGGATTCTCAACAGTTTCTCAAAGCTAAAGTGAAAAACTCTGCTCATTAACTGTTCTAATGACTTGGCAAAAACGGTGGTTAATATCTCCTCGGGGTAGAACTACCCATCTATTCTTCTCAGATATTCTCTTTCGTCAGAATGCAACATGGTTTTCTCCAGATCACTGGACTTCCCAATTTATCACTGGTCATGGTGCGTTTAATGCCAAATTATATAAGTTTAAAATTAAACCAAACCCATATTGTCCTTGTGGTGATAAAAATCAAGATTCTGAACATATTCTTTGGGATTGCCCAGTTATGTCCATTGAAAGAGATATTCTTTATTTGTCCTGCAGAAATAGTCGCGATGGTCCTATAGGACATCCGGATCTGGTTTCTTCCCCGGAGAACTTTTATCAGTTCAAAAAATTTGCGGCCTCCTTTGGAGAAAAAGTTTACCTTCCCTGCCCCTCACCATTTAATCCTTAATTGTTGCCTCACCATAGAAAGTTCTGTGTATTTAAATTAATTGCTAGTTGACGACTTTAATATAATTATTGTGTACTCATCATATTCCTTCAAATGTTACATTATTATTTCTTATTGTTACTTATATTATAAATATTTATTATGGACTTAACGTATCATTGAGGAGACATGATCTCCGGTATGATACAAACAAGTTCATCGCATTAAAAAAAAAAAAAAAAGATGTCACTAAATGTGGAATGATTGTATATATTTACCCATTCGTCGAATTACATCCCGTCAAAACCCACAATACTATTATAATTGTAAAATCACTGGTATTTCTAAAAGAAGTTGAAAAGCGGCAATTGGCCTTCGGCAATCGCCACTCTGTTAATATGGTGTTTACAAAATAAGGATTAGAGCGATTTCCGAAATTTTAACTCAGGTATCGGTGTGGCTCTCAGACGTATAATGTATTGCCTCGTAAATGATATTTGTCGCATTTGTATCTTCTATATAAGCGTTAGACACTGTTTACTGTCTCTCAGTTCGAGTCCATTCGTGTGCTCGAATGCCTGAAGATGCCGAAAGGCGAAACCCGGGTCGTTAGTGACAAAATACATGGAAGTGTACAAAATCTCAATAATCCAAATTTGATATTGAGAAGATTTTGTTTCTATGATGTAATAGTTGCAATTAATTTTATATAGAATAATGAGAAAAAAAAACAATAAAATACACTGTTGTCAAAATTTCCCGTACCTGTCAACGGCTCTTACAATACTTCATTCAGGAAGTACTAAATTTTTTTTCGCATTTACAGTCGGAATCCCGAAATTCTGGTATTGCCTAATTGACCGGTATCCCGGGACTGGAAGCCCTATCCGCAATCGCCTAGTAATCTTTAGTCTGTCCAACTAAAGTGTTGTTTTTACCACAATTTCCGATTTGACCGGGACTGCTTAGATCACAAATACTTGCTTATCATTAAAATAGTGAAATTAAAATGATGACTAAGCGTGGTACAATCATAAAAAATAAAACTGATGTTGGCTGATTTAAGAGGAACTAAAGCAGTGTTTCTTAACAAGAGTGTTTTTATATTTTTATCGTGAAATCCTAATGAGCGATTACATCATTGCATTCTGCACTTACAAAATCAATCATCTCTAACAATCCTGACGGAGACGGTAGCGTTAAATTTTTTGCGACAGTGTGCCGAGATTTTCTGCTGTTTCATATAAATTGACCTTTGTTACAAATTGTCAGAGGAATAGTGTCGACTATCGACAATAAAATTCTATTAAGCATTTAAAATTCGGTTTTGTTGCTTCTTCTACATATCAAAAAACACCAATTGCAAGAACTTCATTATTATATATTAAACAAAAACTTTTCCTTCTACGCCTACTCTCTTCGAAAAAGAAAGGTTGAGCAACTGAGTAATGGCGAAAATGATTTTGTATCACATAATGTTTTTAATCCATTTATGGAAAGCTCACTGGCTTTGTCAATCGCCCAGTTCATTAGTCAGACAATTCCAAATTTACGAAATTTGAGTTGAATATGCAGTTATGCAGAGGAGTGTGGCGTCCTTCACTAGTGACATGGGGCTCTTCCACGTTCCCTTCTGCCTTCGATGTGGTCAAAAAAGCCGAGTAAGCGTCTTGTAAAAAGGGCCGAGAGTCCATCCTGGATTTGGAGCTCTTTCAGGAAAGATGCGTTTGTGGACTCGACCGTCCATGGTATACGGAGCATCTTTCTTGAGAGTCAGTGAAAAGATTTATCAAAATATTCTTCTACTGACTATACTCGGAAAGTACCTAATTGTTAAACGCCTGTTTATAAAATGTATAAAACTCGTGTACAAATCAATAATATTTGATTTATTGTGACCATTTGAATATTGCTTTTCCCGTTATCTCAATATAGGTAATTTGGAGATGCGTAAGATTGGATTTGCGGACGGTCGTTTTGTATAAAAGCCATTATATATCTCTCCTAAAACAGTATAGCTCAGCTAAATTAAGTTTAAGCATAGTCCTGACGATGGCGTGAAGCTGAAATAGCTATCAACTAACTTATGTTATAGAAACAAATACTTTGTTATTGTTATCCTATTGTAATGGAGTTCTACCAAGTAAATACCAATTCAATCAATTTATGTACCAAAAAGTCATGGAAACAGAGTTTTTCTCAAAATAGGTTGAACTTCTTGTTAATTGCGATCCTTTTTTTGTTTACAGAATTGATTCATCATTCGTCATATCGATTTTTCTAAATAAGCCTCAACCATGAAAATCCCCCAACTGAAGCAATGCTGCTGCGGATGCACTCTGGAGACGGGTTCCATCATCATCGGCTGGCTGGATCTAGTGAGTATATCAAGCGTGATTCGGACGACCCTGTCCGATTTCAGCGGCCATCTCCCTAGTGACATTTTGTACTAATTTTGTCCACGAGATTTGCTAGTTTGAGCCTGTCATACTTGTTGGAAATGAGGTAAAATTGTCTTGAAAGTGTTTCTCCTAATCCACAGTTAGCTATGGAGCATCCAGTTCCGAGGGCTTTTTCTTAAACCAAAGCAATAAGTTTCATAAGTACATTTATGAACACCACAAACGGCGTAAAAAATGTAGCTTGAATGCAATGCTATCTATATATTTTGTGCATGTATTGCATAATATCTTGTTCGGGCATAACCCGTTAACGGCAAAATGTTGAATTTACAGGAGAGCGACTTAAAAGTTCGTTCACCTGACCATTGCGTTTTGAACATCTTCAAATGAAATACAAATGTCAGGCTATTACCAAATAAAATATAGTACTCTAGTGACACAATTTTTTCTTTTGTCACAAAATGACCAAAAAAGCAGTTATCAGGTTATGCCCAACACCACCGAACTATCTATGATAGGGGGACTCCACTTTTTTTAGTATAACATGACTGCAACACCATTTTTGGTCATTTTACGAAAAAGCATTCCAAATATAAGAATGCTTCAGTAAGACTAGCGACAAGCGTCGCAGATGTTGTACAAAGATTATATTAAATTTATACGTATATTATACTAACTTATATCTGAAAATACCTGTAATTATAATTATTTTATGGTCCCAATAGTATAAGTTTGCTAATTAAATAAATATTTTTATGATCCTAGGACAGGTTCACTAATTCTTGTTTTAACAGCTTAATGGCCGCATGTTTTTTTATTTAGTAAAAATAATAGTTTAATTTTTGTTTCGTTGACATTTTAAATTAAACTCGATTATAACCCAGTACTTTTTCAATAGAATGGAATGCACGACGTTGGACTCGTATATGAGTTCACTGACGGCAACCGACGTTCTTCAAGGACTCAAATACGAGTCCGCGGCCATTAAGCTGACAATTTGCATATATCTAAATACAGCTGATAAGAATAGTTAAAATAATAACTTTACAGAAAGTATAATTACTATAACTAAAAGAATGACAACAGAATTTAACTTTGATTTTGCTCTTCTGAAAAATCGTCTTTTTGGACTTAAGCTCACAATGGATAATGGCATACCGTAGATATATAATATGCTTTTTCTATTCTACGTTTTTTTCCACACCACGGTTTTAAAGAAACCATCTTTATTTCAGATCGGCAGCATTCTCATGATAATCTCGTCGGTGTACGTCATGGTGTCGGGTCACACCAAGGACGGAGTGGCCCCGAGCGGGATCTCTTCCATCATACTCATACTGTCCGCCGTCATGCACGCCGTCATCGCCGTCATGCTGCTCATCGGCGTCAGAAGGGTAAGGACTCGCGTTATCCCTATCAGACCCGGCGAAGTTTTCGCCCGAATGCTGCATTGAAAATTTAAAATGAGAGACGTGCCGAACGTTCTACTTTTTGATAGAAAAAAAATATGATTATGCAAAAGGGACTTTGACAGATAAATAAAAAATAAGTAAATATCCAATAAAGATGACAATATAACATAGTGCGACACAGCATTTCACTGCTCAAGCCTGCAAGCGGCAGAAAAATTTACCAGTGAAAAATATATAAGAACCAGTACAACCGTACCCGCCATAGACAACGGTATTGAAATTGAAATACTGAATGTCTAAAGTAGCCAGTACGTCGGAACTGTGGGTGCATTGCACAAAATTTTATTTTATATATAAACCGCGAACGCTTAGGTCATGAGAAAATTCATACCTATGTGTGATATGTGATAATAATAAAACGTCTGCAGAGCGGTCTGTGCTATTATACATAGTAATAGATAATTCCCATATTTTAGAATTAATTATATTCTGCATTATTATATTTTCTCTATCGTTATTGTTACAGAGGTTACAAAAATACCTTCGCATCTGGGTGATGGTCTCCACTTTCGGAGTCATCTTGTACTTCTTCTTCATCGCGGTGCAATCTATCATGCTTCTCGTCAATGGAAACGCCATGGAGGGAATGTCCAGCTTGATCGGAGGACTCATCGCCATCGGTAAGAACATCACATTTACAAATATGGTACATTACCAAAACGAGACAGTGAAGGGACGCAGTCTATATATGTCATAAAGTTTTCAATCAGTAAAGAGAAATTAATACACTTGGACCTATTTACACATTCATATAGCGCAGTTTCCGTTCCAGTACATTCTTTTGACGAGGTAGAGTCGGTTTGAGCTCTTGAGCCTGATTGACTTGTAATAATTTTCTGGAGCCTGCTGTCTAAAATCTAGACACTAGACCTGCTGGTACGGTTTCTCAGTCCTAATAATTTATTTCTATTAAAGGTGTTTTTTTTATAATAAAACACAACTTGTTTGTACTACTTCTACATGTTTATAATGATCAGGACCAGTTTCGCTCATCGCGAGTATTATCGACTGGTCAAAATAAAAATCAAAACAATGCTATTTTTTTAAAAATGAAACATAATTTGGCCACAACAAACACATAATGATCAGGACCGGTTTCGGTCATCACGAGTATTATCAACTGAGTTGAGTCCTGATCATTATAAAGATGTGGATTTACTAAAAACAAATTGTGTTCTATTTTTAGAATAAAAATAAAATTGGATGTTAATAATTACAAGGTATATCAAGGTATTGTCACGATTTTTATTTTTTTATCAGTTGATAAGGCTCACGGTGAGCGAAACCAGTCCTGATCATTATAAACATGTGGAAAAAGTACAAACAAAGTTTGTTTTGTTTTTAAAATATAATGCCCTTCCACCAAGAATTGACAGTTAACACTTCGGTACGGGGTGGAGCAGACGTCCGACCGCTTTCGCTGACGGAGACCGACTGACAAAAACAAGAATACTCTATAGCCAGAGCATTCCCATCGCAGCCCTTCTTCTTTTTTCAGGGGCCTGGATTGCAGCGGTCGGGACGAACTCGATCCCTTGGCGGCTAACGCTATCGACTACCGATTTCTTCTCAGAAATTCGCCAGGCCACGTGAAAGACGAGCGATACATTTAGATTGCATTCGTGAGAGTAGGTCGACGACGACGGCCGTGTCGTTCTTTATTATTATTTTTATGATATTCATGGTTATTTTCGATGAAGTTCATTGATTTACGAGCCGAGGTCATACAGAAATCATTCAGTAAGATTCTTTATTTACGTAACGCAAAAGGAGATAGTATATTTGTCTTTGTATTTCAGCGCTCCAATGCTACTTCATATGCGTCGTTCACAGTCTGTCTCGGGAGATGGCCGCGGAGCAGCAGCAAGTCTAAGGAGAGGTCGCCGGTCGCAGAAGTTGTCAGCGATGAACATAAATTCGAGTGGGCCCTGATCCTCGCCTGCACCCGCCATGCGATTTCAACTTCTCACATTTCAGAAATAAGTCCTCGCCGTAGTTTCTTTGAACACTTGACAATTTATTTTTATAGATGACAGAAGAATACAATTTTCAGTTTTGTCATGTTATCAATGTTTGAATTGTCACATCAGCTACATCTTAGATTTTAATTAGTAAGGAACCTCCCCACTTCGATACTATAAATGGCTCAGTTTACAAAGCGAGGGGTGGGGAACCTACAGAAGTTGACTGAACCAAAATTTTTATTAATTTAAAAAATAAGGTAGGTATGCTTTACAACATGCTACTCTTTTTCTTCCAGACTGTTTACTAAATGCCGACAATAACAATGCAGTTCTGTAGGAAATTTAATTAAAAATAGAAAAATGCCAAATTATCATAGATCAAAATCAAAGAAACCGATTATTAATTAAACCGAAAAAGTCGTCATAATATGTCAAACGGTCGCTCTTAGAACAAACCGTGAAGAAAATGTTTGAGTTTGAATTCAAAAACCTTTTTTATTCGTATAAATTATCGGTTCCCTTGATTCCAGTGCCTAATATTTTGACAATTTCCAATCTGCAATTAAATTTCTTACTGAATTTCATTACTTTCAGAAGCGTTAAGTAATTTTTCAGGCAGAAAAAAAGTATCATGTTGTAAGGCATATTTACTAAAATTAATGTACTGCAATGTATAAGATTAGATATAAATAAATGCGGCCTTCCAACATGGAAAGGTTCCCCTCATCCCCAAAACAAGTCTATATAAATATTTTTTATAGAGGCGGTGATTGAGTGATATGTGTAAAAATACTTAATGGTTGCAAAAAGCAAGGACTGTTTCGCTTCATCATAGTTCTATTTGCGGCGCTCTGTTCACACAAGACAATGTGCGTGTGTGTTCTGATATGTTTTTTTTTATTTGATTTTGAATGTGTTCAATTTTGTAATTTTATATATTTATTTTAATGAAAACTTTAATATAAGATAATTAAAATATCGATCTATTTTCATATACTGCATACTATTGACAAACAATTATACAGAAATATATTAAAGAAACGTATTTCCTTCATAATGAAATGCACTTTTGTCAATTACTCCAAATCTCCGAACTATTCAAGGAACGTCTTGTAATCGACGGTGTTTTACAATAGACGTGACGCTTACCAAATGCCAAAAATGGCAGAAAGAGTATCGAATTTGGATTATTGAGATTTTGTACACTTCCATGTATTTTGTCACTAACGACCCGGGTTTTGCCTTTCGGCATCTTCAGGCATTCGAGCCCACGAATGGACTCGAACTGACAGACAGTAAACAGTGTTTAACGTTTATATAGAAGATACAAGTACGACAAATATTATTTACGAGGTAAGATATTATACGTCTGAGGGCCACACTGATACCTGAGTTAACATTTCGAGAATTGCTTTAATCCTTATTTTGTAAACAACCCATTAGCAGAGTGGCATATTTCCGCTATCCAACATCTTTTAGAAATACCAGTGATTTTACAATTATAATAGCATTGTGGGTTTCGACGGGATGCAATTCGACGAAAGGGTAAATATATACAATCATTCCACATTTAGTGACATCTGTTAGGTGTTTCAACGTATAGGATACAGTAACGGAGAATTGGGAAGGTTCATTCAGAATTGGCAAGGAATTTAACTGGGCTCTATTGATTTCCAAAATTTCTTGATAAAATAATTTATGATACCCATGTTTTGATGCAACAGTGTAACCCCATCATCCGCATTAAACGTATTAAACGCATTAACAGCATTATGAATAGTGGAAATCATCCGAATATCAATGTTTTTTACGGTTTTCCATAACTGAACTAAAATTTCTCCTTTCCGCTGGTTGCGAGACGTGCGGTTTTTAAGGAATCTGGGATTCCTCTATTTTTCCGTATTCAAAAATGCCGAAATCCCGTTCATTGGTACATTTATTTTTTTTACGAAATTGAAAGTTAGTTATGCATCTTTGTGAATGAAATTTAATTCAAACAGAAATATGTACGAAATTTGTTTGAATTAAAAAAACTGCGTATTTTTGTAAGCCAAGTTCCCTATTTATTAAAACCCAATTCATAACTCATGAATTATCAATCAATTACATAAAAATGTATCATAATATATTATGTATATTCTTCATATAGTATTTTTGCTTATAGAAAAAAATTGTCCTTTTGATTTTACTACCACCATTAAAAAAAAAAAATATTTTCATTCTTTGAATATCGATTGCCATCTGTGATATTTTTTGAGTATTTTTACCAGCATTATCGCATAAATTATGAATATTTTCGGAAATTAAATACATGTAGAAACATCTCCTAACCAAATTTAAAATCAATATCACGAGGAAATGACCTTTTTTTTTTACCTAAAGTTACGTCGAAAATAACACGCGTAAACGCGGGAACGGACTGAACGCAAAGTTTCGATATCCCGCGGAAAACGCGTGAACGGACTGTAATGTGTTAAAATGGACTCTATCTTTATTGTTAATAAATAATTTGCCTAGAGAATTTTTGCAATAGAACGCCGGGTCTGACACTATCAGCGAGTTGTTTTTTAATTTTAAAACTTGTGCAACCTAAATAACCAATTCTATGCCAGTTCCTAGGTTGGTCTATGTCTTTAGACAAGTTCACGAAATATAGCATCTTTTCTGCTAATTTACGTTGTTTTTTTGATACATGACTATCTCTAAGAGACGCCTCATAGCCATTATTAATGGCAATTTGTTTAATAATGTTTAGATCATTTTCAAAATCAAATTTACTTAGAGGTATAGTGACTAATCTGTGAACCTGAGAATGGAAAGCAGCCAATTTATATGAGCAAGGATGGTCTGAGTTAAAAACGATGACAGCATCTGAAAACGTCAATTTTCGATAAATTTTAAATTCATGAATGGAGTTTTTAATATCAATATTAAGGTCAAAGAAATTTATATTCTTGCCCCCTACTTCTAAAGTGAATTGAATTTTATCATCTAGTGAGTTAAGAAAATTATGAAGTTTTAGAAACTTGTCTCTCAGTTCCATTGAATAGACAAAGGATGTCATCTACGTAACGGAACCAATAAACTACGTTTCTAACTTCTGTTTTATTGCTAAAAATAAGGTTTTCTAAATGGTTCATGTAAAATTCTGCTAATAATGGTGACAAACAACTTCCCATTGCAAGGCCTTCGGTTTGTTCATAGAATCTATTATCAAATTGAAAATAGTTCTGGTTAACGCAAACGTTTAATATATTAAGTAATTCCGTAGTAATGACGGGATTAACTATACGCGTATTAAGGGTATCTTTGATGATTTGTTTACATTTGTTTACAGGTACATTAGTGAATAAGCTAACAACGTCAAAAGAAATTAATTTGGCGTTTAACGGAATGTTATACTTTTTAATTTTATCTACTAACTCTAATGAATTTTTAATACTATACAATGGCTTGAATTTACTGTGATTGCGGATGAGAGAGTTAGCTCTTTTGGAAAGTTTATACGCTGGAGCATTCATATATGAAACTACCGGGCGGATTGGTATTGAATCCTTGTGAATTTTCGGTAGCCCATAAAATTTGGGGACTTGTGGATTTCTAGTAGATAAAAAGGACAAATCTTTAGGGTTGATTGTTATGCTACAACTATTTATAATCTCTTTAATATTTTTATTAAATTTTGATGTAGGATCTTTTTTCAATTCGACTATATCGTTATTATCGAGAATGTTATTAAACTTATCAACATAGTCTTTTCGCGTTAACAGGACCGTGGTATTTCCTTTGTCCGCCTTTGTGACAATGATATCATTATCTTTAATTTTAGTTTTAATATTTTTAAGAGTAGCCAACTCCTCATTAAACTTATTGTAATTTTTGTTGCTGTTTAAGCAATCTTTCTTAAGGGTGCGAGAACAAATATGTTTGCTGGTTAAATCTTTATGTAATGCAATTTCTAAATCTATAGCAAGGTTTTCATAACCCGATTTTCTATTTGGCAAAGGCGGACAATATTTAAGACCTTTTCATAAAAGGCTCTGCTCGTCTTTTTTTAAATTGACGTTAGACAAATTTACAACTCTATCAAAAAATTTTATAGGTGTTTCCTCATTTATAACTAAATTAGATTTATCAGCTAGACTTTTATTTTTCTCTTCGATCAATTTCTTGAGTTATAAGTTTGTTTTTCATATTTGCGTTGTATTATTTCGGAAACATTATATCTAATATCACGGTCTATTATATCAAATTCTACAGGATGAAGTTTCTGTGCGAGAGAACAATGAATTATTTTAAGGTATTGGCTAATATTGTCGCGAGCTGCGTACCACTGACCTGTCTCCGTCTTCAACCAAGCTGCTTTAGCTTTTTGCAAAGCTTTCACTGCTGGCCTCGAACCATTGATAATTTTAACATTTCTCGATATCAACTTGGGAGTCACTTTATTTTTAAAACAACTGATATTAAACCATAAATTTTGACAAACAACACGATATTTTAACACTAGTTTACTGTAGAGTTCAGTCAATCTTGCTGTACTAGCAATATTGATATAATTTATCAGAGTATCGGTTTTTTGAAACAAAATCCCATAGAAATTAATGGAATACTCTTTTAAGAAACCCTGCATCACTTTTGTCTTCGCTGGCCAAGAAGGGGATATATTATAGGAAGTCGATGACTGAATTTTAAGAACTTCAAAACTCCGATTGCGGATACTATAGAAGACTGTACATTTACCTAAATTACATGCTTTTTCCTGTGTTTGTATGACTTCGTTTGTTGGTGTTAAAAAAACATAGGTCGGTGTAATAATCGATGCAGTGTTGTTGAAATTTTCCTACATTGAACAATATAAATTTATATATCGATCGTCCAGTTCATTAGTCAAACATTATGCAGTTATTAATCAGATTACTCAAAGATGCTAAGGCAGATAACCTTATAAAGAATTAATCAAAATGTCGATGTTCTGGGTAAATATCTTTCTACTGACTATACTTTCATAAGTTTGTTGGGATTTATAATGATTGTATGATTTGATTATGCACCATATTAATTATTATTAGTGACTGTAAGTGGCCAAACGCACTGGCGGCTATCCAAGCGAGTCACTTTGCATATCGGCATTGAATTATGAATAGGTAAATGAGAATTTAATTTTAATTAAACGAAAATGTAAATGGAATTCTTCAACGTAGAGGTACACCGATCACTAGCCTCATACAGGCGTAAAAATTCAGCCAAGGCATTACTTTTTTGTTTTTTTACCACGCCCGCTCCCAATGTGGAGCAAATGGACTCCTAATGGAAATATCTCAACAGAGATTTTTTACGAGAAATGCTTGTTACTCAGTTTTTTAAACTCTATTTTTCATAGAGATTAGTGATAGAAGGATAGGATTACCACAGGACTAGTGGTTAGCTAATCACTCTTGCTAAGCCCCATGTTTGGCATCGAATGGGTGGGATGGAATTTTAGACACCACACGCCTACAAACAGAAATCAACATATGAACTGCTCGTACTGGGAATTGAACCCTAGAAATCCGTGACCGAAGCCAACGACGTCGACCACTGCACCGCATACCACAATTTTATTTAAAAACCAGGACCGATTTCACGTACTGTGACCATTTTCGACTGATGAGGGTAATTATTTTTTTTTAATGCGATAAACTTGATTGTATCACACCGAAGATCATGTCTCCTCAATGATACGTTGAGCGTAATCATTACAAAGAAATACGCTGATGTATCTCTATCTTTATCACACAACCTCACTTGTGTAGGTATGCGCATGCAGGATAAAAGAGCAAACGCCAGCATTCCCTTATATCTCGCTTGCACTTTTCACTTTACGTGTGATCGAGCGAGAAAAGGGAAAATTCATTGTGCGGGCCACCAGGCTAATACCTACCAGATGTTAAGCTATTTTTCCTACGATTGATTAGAAGCCGTCAGCATTATCTTCTTCCATCGGAGCCAGTCTAAAAAAGGAAGGGGGTTAATATAAAAAGAATTGAAACAATTATATATTTTAAAATAACACAAGTAATTTTATTTAAATATTTAGTTCTTAAGCAGTACACTCTCGTCGACCGGGGCGCGGCTTACGCGTGGGACGTATCAAACAAACAGAAACGGTTTTAAGAAATCCTCAGCACGATTCGTCAACAATCGAAATTCAAAATGCCCAAGTATACGAGATAAGTTTTCATTTTTAATATTATAAATACAATATTTTGACTTCGATCGACTGGAAATCGATTAACAAAGAGTGTTTCACCATCGATACCGCTTTGACGCGAGTGTACTGTACGTACTAAGAAAATACATCTTTTGATAATGAAAACACGTCTCACTAAAATTAAATATTTTTTTTATGAAACAACTTATTATATAACATGAATTGCTTATAATTAATACTATTATTCGATACAACATCTATTTTTAAGAACAATTCTTAAAATATTACGTTACGCCGTTAGAGGACATCTAGGTTATACCGACAGAACACATTAAATCAATTGGTTTGTGTTTTTAATGTACAAATTTATACAACGCTCAACGTAATGGTAGAACGCATGAAGGCATAGGACATGACTTTGACAAAAAAGTATTAGGTCAAATTGTGGTATTTTTTTATTCTGGCAGAAAGCGTGATATGGCTACAATTATAACTCATCGATACGAGATCTTATGATTTGTATGCCAACAAGATTATTCGTTAAACTGTAAAAACATCTTTTTAAATCACAAATAATTGTGCTAGGGAGAGAGAGTACTTAAAAAATAACACTTTAAATGCGATTATCTCAGAACTTGTTTTCGTGAATTTACGCCTCCCGTCAGTATAACCTCGATATAATGAAATAATTAAAAATGCAGTAAATAAGACGGTTAAAAAGGATATTGGATTAATCATACGAAATCAAATCGAGGAGGTGAGACATCACAAACACTCGTACCCAAAATATTATATTAAAGTTTTACATTATTTACCCTGTCGGGACTTGAACTCGGACCCATCCGATCACTAGGGCAAAGCTCTCACCGCTAGAACGCAGAGGTCGATTTTAAAAAGGGGGTTCAAAGACGCGACGTAATGAATTCGAGGAGTGAAAATCTTGTGACGATGAGAGGAGGCAGATCAAAACATTCAAAAACTCTTCACGACTTAATGGATGACCGTTCCTTCATTTTTGCAACTAACACTAAGTGATGTTTACTTTTGAACAGCGTTTAAATGCCTTAAATACGGTTAACGCCACAATTCACAAAAACATATTACCGCAGTACAATATTTCGATATGTATGAATAAGAGAAGTTATTTAATTTTGCCGATTTCCATAAGCAAATATCTGCCTTTTGAGAGATAACCTGTACATTTTACAAGCTGTAATTTTGTGGAACTGTAGAAGAGCGGTGTTCGAATACAATGGTTAACTTAACTGAAAACATCAATTTTCGGACTTATCGTCCTATGGAACTGGGCCACCGATATATAATAACAAATAACTTTAATAATGAAAGAAAATCTTTAAACTTTTACCGACATGCAGAATTCGATCAATTTTATAGTAACAATATTGATGACCAATTTTATTTCGCCTATATTTATTGCAATTAACGGTCAACTGGTTATTTAAAATATATGAACTTTCCTCAATTAGAAATACAATACGATGAAAAAAAATCTCTAAAACTGAAACCGTCGCTTACTAATAACATTCCAAAGTGGATATATCAGTTTTTGTTTTAAAAATGCGTCGTATGAAAAAAAACGTAAAAAATAATTATGAAAATGTTTTTAACTATATATTATTTTAACTAGTAATAGAAAGAATCATTTTTTTTTGAATTTGAATGAGTTTGAATTTGAATTGACGAATGGGCTCAAACTGACCTCGTGTACTCAAATACCTGAAGATGACGAAAGAAGAAACCCGGTTTGTCAGTGACAAAATACATGGAAATGTACAAAATCTCAAAAATTCAAATTTGATATTGAAATTCCATCAAGTACCCTCAGTCGATGTCTTAAATTAAAAGAATCAATGTTTACTAAGTATCAATATTTATTTAATTACTTTTTGTTTGACTTGAATATATTTAGTCTATAAAATTGTAGTTACAATAAAGGTAACAGAAAAAAGTTTTTAGAAATCATCCGGTAAAACCGCGTAAATAAAGATCCGTTCCTTTTTTTATATATAGCCTATGTGTACATAGACATAATATACAAAAAAAGGGATTTTCCGTGATTATTATGTGACATGTTTATTACGTACTGTGCAAATTTTTTTTTCTGTGAACATTAATTATATGCGAAGGGTTTTTTCTATCCTGTATGATGTATTTGTTCATGTTTTTTTAAATTTCCTGAAACATTACATTTATAATCGCATTGATCACATGCAAAAGGTTTTTCTCCTGTATGTATTCGTTTATGTCTTTTAAAATTATCTGAAACATTACATTTATAATCGCATTGATCACATGCAAAGGGTTTTTCTCTCGTATGTATTTGTTTATGTCTTTTTAAATTATCTGAAACATTACATTTATAATCGCATTGATCACATGCAAAGGGTTTTTCTCCCGTATGTATTCGTTTATGTTTTTTTAAACTTTCTGAAACATTACATTTATAATCGCATTGATCACATGCAAAGGGTTTTTCTCCTGTATGTGTGGCTACATGTCTTTTGAAATTCGTTGATTGATTAGATTTAAAATTGCAATGAAATCTCTTTTTTCCTGTATTTACGAGTTCATTTATATTTGTAGCATCATTTCGTAACATTGATTCCTTATCACTTTTTTCAATTTTCATGGCAGCATTATGTTCGGTGTACGTTTCATTATCGTGCATCCTCTTAGATCGACAATACTTTAAATGCTTTTGCAAGTGGCTCTTGTTTGTGAAAATAATGGAACAGTATCCGCAGGAGTGTCGTTCATCTGTGAATGAATATTTGTGTACTTATTTTAATAGCAAACATTGATACTAAGTCTAAAAATATATAATTAAACATTTCTTTCAATCGCATATTCAAAAATGTTCGAATGAGTTGTCAAAAAATAAGATTAAATAATAATTAAAAATAGGTGCAATTGGACAAAATGATTTGAATGGTATATCGTAACTAACGACCCAAGCTTCATCTTTCGGCATCTTCAGCCGTTTGAATACGCGAACGAAACCAGACAGTTATTGTTCACTTGTAAAGTGAGACATTACATTTTAAAAATAAAACACAATTTGTTTTGTACTACTTCCATATGTTTATAATGTTCAGGGCCGGTTGCGCTCATCGTGAGCATTATCAACTGATGATGAAACCGGTTCTGACAGCATAAACGTGTGGAAGTAGTACAAAGCAAGTTATGTTTTATTTAATAAGACAAATTAAAAAAATATTACGACTAAATTATGACAAATTTATTTTTCCTCGCTTTGCTCTTATCAAAATCTATTTTATCTGCCAGTTGGTGTGCTTTTGAGTATTTTTTCAATCGCAACTCGCTCACTGTTGATATTAAATTGTTTTTTTATTCAGTTCGTTTTCGAAAAACTTCTTTCACAGCTAAATAAAAAATATTTATTTTTTTACTCTCGAAATTTTCCATTCATCTCGGATTTTGGTCGCCTCCGTTAAATGGACTTTGCAAATTTAGCAAAGTCCTGAGTTTGTAATTTATTTTGTATGTGATTATTTTCCGAGTTAAGGTTAAAAGTCATTACTATCAAATCAGTATTAAAATTAATTCAAATGTCAATGCACTTCTCAGAGTCGATGATATTTTTTATTTAAATATCTTATCCATAAACAATATAAACGAACTGCCAGTCGAGTTCATTCGGGCACACTGTACTTGAATGCCTGATTATGCCGAAAGGAAAAACTCGGGCCGCCGTGACAATACGTACGGAAATTAAATTAACTTTTTGCCTTTCTTTACAACCAATATTGAGCATCAGCAAATGTTTCTTGCAAAGACTATTCAGTCGCTCGATCTCTTTAAGAGTAAGAGAGAGTAAGGGCGGAACGAAGGGATGCAGCAGGGCGGGTAAACATCACAGACATTCATGCGCGTCCTTCACATCAATTAACGGAATTCGAACCTTCTGAAGCAGCAACCTACTAACACGAGCGCCCAAGAATGTTGACCAATCGGCTACATCGCCGGCAATTCGTGAGCTTAATTCCACGTTATATACTGTTAAACTGAATGTACCAGTGGCAGTGGCGGATTAAGCACTCGGAATGCCCCTGGCGCAATGCGAATGCCGAGCGCAATATAATTAAAAGGATAACATATCAAAGTATTCAGTTAGTCGATAGCTATAACGGCTTCAAGCCACCGACAGAACTAGGCTTAAACTTATTTTAGCTTAACTATATGTACTGCCTCAGAAGAGATAGACAATATCGTCGCTGTTCTGCAAGAAAACACTAAATCGAAAAAATGACATATAGAGTTAGTTATAACAAAATGTTCGAAGAACACGCATATTTGAAAAAGATACACTTTCACTAAAAAACAGTATTGTACAAACACACAGAATGAATTAAGTATAGTATTTCAAACATTTGACAAACTTCAAAGTCCAATTACTCAAAACTAGTATTTTTCAGTTATTTTTCTTCCAGAACAACGACGATATCGTGTCTTCTCACTTATTCGAGCACCAGACCATGTCAATACATATTTTTTTTGGCACTGGAACTTGTGAACGCTTCAACTCGATTGGATAAAGATTTAAGATACGCTTAAAATCAAGGTTCGAATTTTTGAATCGATTGATGGATTTAAGTTCGTAAGCATGGATGTCTGTCATGTATAGGATTCCCTCCCATCCATTCGATCCTATAAACATGGAGCGTAGCGAGAGCGATCAGCTAACGCCGGTCCCGTCTGAGCCTTTTCCTTCCTATCCCTCTCTCAGATCAAGCGAGAAACCATGTAACTAGCAGTTCTCATAGAAAAACTCTTATTGAGATACCTCCATAAGGGTCAACATGCTCTACATCGGGAGCGAGCATGGTAAAAAAAAACAAATTATACTAGTTAATGATGCTAAAAGTGTCATTAAATACCTTCGTTTGGAAGTTCCTTCAGATGGTACTTGGCAGGATCAATTCCGAGAAGGCGTGCATAATGGGACCCATACCACACAAGAAGCTCAGTATTTTCGTAAATATCTCTCACAGTTCTGAAAAAAAATCATACATAATTATAATGATACTGGAACAACCACTCAATAAGTGCTTAAATTTTGTCTCAAATTACAATAGGTGTAAGGTCAATGTACCTTGTACCTCAATTGACCTTTTTTAAATAAAAGTGCCTAAAATAAGAAACGTGGGCGCGGGATTGCTTTAAATTGTAGAGTTGGATTGGGGAACTAACACATCACCAAATATGTCATTAGGGTGTAAGTATTTTATTTTGACCAGTGAACGTAAACACATGCCACTCGATTCAACCGAGAGTGGTCTGACAGGAAGCTCTGAGGCAACTCTAATGAAAGGTGTCATGGAACCCTCTGATTAGACCTGGACAACTACTGGAACTTCCAATTTTTTAAATGGTCTAACTACTGACACATTAAAACATGGTTGTCAAAAATTGTTAGAATTTATCGTAATTTTTATCTAATATTAATCAAGACATTAGTTCCTTTATGAATACACTTGCTTTGTCATCATTCGGTCTGACGCTAAACGTTAATGTCTATTTTCTCTTAAGCGGTCAACTACTGGTACGTTTACCCATAACAATAATTCAATCATTTATTTAAGTATTTATCAGAAACAGTTGCAATTTTTTTTAATTTGGTACTACATCAAAATTCTTATAATAATCAGGACCGGTTTCGCTCATCGCGAGCATTATCAACGAATAAACGCTATTTATGTGAATTCTACCTATTTATATTTAATTAATTATTATTAAATTAATTAAGTGGTTCACAACATTATTAAATGTTGGCATTTGCTATTTCTATTAATGAATTATTTTTAAACTCATTAATTGTTTTCACATAATTGACTTTTAATGCGGTTTAGTTTTTGATTTCAGATTAGTAGCTATTGATTTGTAAGAGGTCCTTTTGATTTTAATTGTAGACTATTTTGGATGATTATCTGTAAATTCTTGTCATAGTTTGTGAAAACCTCATTAGTCTCCTCTACCATTGGGTGACCATTCTGGGGTACATGGAAGAAATCAAACTGCATCACCCAAACATTGGAGTAGCGTCAAACCATTGCTTAACAAACCTCGTAATTATTAACACTCAATGTCATTTGATGTATATTCTATCAAGCGAAACCAGTCCTGATCATTATACAAATGTGGAAGTAGTACAAATTTTATTTTTATTTTTAAAATACCTTTCCACATTTCCTTTCCTTGACAGTTAACACATTAAAAGTTTCAAATCAATTAACACATTCACTGCTAATTAAACTACACCTAAATTGATGCCACGCTTAGAACTTCTGTGAAGTGTTTAAATATATGAAATAATTATAAGTGGCTCTTCAAATTCAGTTCAATTTGATGAGCTTACGTTGCTTTTGTGCATTCGAAGCGGCACTGTGGCTATTTTGTTTAATAATAAATATTATAAGCGGTGGCTTATCGTTCGACGTGTTAAGACGCAAGACTGAATATGCACTTATTTATGCTACATATCGTCGTTTCCATTGCAAAATTGCATATCTTCTGACGCGACCCCAATGTTTGGGGTATGCGGTTTTATTTCTTCAATGTACCACAGAATAGACACCCGCACGCTTCTATTGAACGAAAATATCTTCAAGGCAAGATATAACCTATCGAAAGCCCAATCCGCGCCTGCTGGCAGCGACCCGAGACCAATCAGACAGTAATACGCTACATTGGTCCACTGATAGGTATAAAGACGGCTACAATTGACTAGAAAAGGAGTCCACATTTAACTGGCGAACTGAACACACCTTCTTCGCGGAATCGCTCTGGGTGGTCTAAGGATCTTGAGAAGTGACTTCGTAGACACGCCTTCGACTATACGCCATCAGGATCCAAGCGCCGCCCGTTCTCTCGCATAGTGGTCGAGGGACTTGTTAATTGGAATTGCGTAATTTTCTTCTCACCTTACCGCTTAAATTCATTTGTGTTGTTTTTTTATTAATTGTGCGAATAAATGTGTAGACCCTGGGTGGGCATACACGTACAAACCGAACGTGACTTTGTGAACGAAGACCCTTGCTTCCATTTCCCCTCCCTATAGCACTATCTCCTTCTGAGGTAGAGGCCGTCTCTCTCTCGTGTAGAGGAGACTTGCGAGGCTTTCTCACTTCATATCGTTGTCTCAACTAGCAAACTGCTACATCTACATTTCAGCAAAATGTTTATGAGAGTTCTAAAACTCAATAAATTCAGTTTTACCAATGTTATCATACGAATTTTCCATAATTATGTTTTATGAATAATGTTATTCTTCATATAACATAGGGTCGTTTCGCCAGTGCTCAGCCAGTTAAGCGACAGATGTACTTTCAAAAGGGATTTTGAGTTAGTGAATGACAAATACACATTTTGTTCGCTGTTATTCCATTAGACAGGGATAAAGCAATGTAACCAACTTAAAATAAAATGTAAATTAATGTTTGTTTAATGCATGTTAAAATGTAATGTATCTGCTAAGACGTTCAAAAATAATTTGTCATATTTGTTTGTTTACCGTTATTTGTTAACCGTTAGCAGTAAACGAAAAGTGTGCGACGCTTAGAGAAGCGGTCACTTGGCACTCGGCGTATCCGAGGGGCTGCTGGTCACCGACAAAGCCATCGTAGCTTAGGTCGAAAGTGCGACCCTATCGTAAAATCACTTGCTGCGTTTTTAAATTTAAATCGTGTATTTTAAACTCTGTTTTTGTATCTGTACTACCTTCGAGGAATTTATTAGTAAAAACTAACTGCAATTAAGGAGAAAGTAAACTGACGGGCCGGTTTTAATAGAGAACGAAGGAACCTGTAAATCATCCTTATCACCACGCCAGACCTGGGGCAGTCAAAGTGTGTTGACGCTCCACCTCCCCGTCGAATAAACCTTTTCTCTCAGTAGATATGCAGTTGGCTGGTTAAGACGACAATATGCGTATTCGACTTTTTGTATTATGAATACGCCGAAAATTGCTCTTTTGCATGCAAAAAAACGCAATTGACTAAAATTATTGTTAAGTATATTACATAATATTTAATTTTAATTAGGTGTTTTTTTATTTTTGTTGTAATTCGATAAAGGTTCAGTTTTATACTCCCCTGAAAAACTGAGATTTTGCTGATATGGTTGTTTTTGCAACGGAAACAGCCATATGCTGCACTGTAATTGGTTTTCCGTCAGTTGAAGGCTATGAATGGGATATACAAATAAGAAAAACTCATTATGAATACAGCTTTTGATTTTTTACGTCGAGCGGTTTTTTGAACTATGTCTGCCCCCAATGTGAATCATATAGATTAATAATGGAGATTATCTCAACAGAAGTTTTTGTATGAAAGCTGCTCGTCACTCGTGTGAAAGGATAGAAGGAAAAAACAAGACAGGACTAGCAGTCAGTTGATCGATTTGACTACGCCCCATTTTTTGGGGTTGGGTAGGTGAGAATGAATTTAGAACTTCCCAGACATCCATGCCTTCGGACACAAAATGCATAGCTTAGAATATCAACTGAGGGTGTTTGATGGAATTTCAATATAAAACTGTTCAAATTTTTCACACTTCCGTAAGGGACATAAGTTTGAGTTTATTCGTGCACTTGAATGCCTGAAGATGCTCTAAGACGAAACTCGGTCGTTTGTGACAAAAGTCAGATGATTATTTTTTCAATTTATGGCTCTGTCCATATTAGGTGGCAAACAAGTGAGCACCGAAGCCAACGGCGTAGACCATTCAGCTAGAGTTACCACAACACAGCATGGAATAAAAGTTAAAAAAGAAAATCATAATTTTGAAATGTATAAGATGGCCAGTGTTGGTTTTCGATGCACAGTCTTGTTAAAAAACTTACTAGATTAACAGTAGTGCAGTGAACAGCAAAAAATGTAATATAATTAATTTACCTGTAGTAAATTTTTCCCTTGAACTGGAACGCTTGAAGATTTTGTTCGTGAATGTTTCTGGCGCAGTTAGTATACCGCATCCAATTTGACTCGTTAGGGTCGCCGGCATCCACAAAGAATTTTTTTTCATCAATATTTAACTGAAACAAAACGGTTAAATTAAAAAATCATCAGATTGACAACCTGATCGGCATAAGCTCAAAAAACTACTCGACAAACCTCTATAAAAGTTTAAATGTAAATCTAAGATGGGCGGGCTTACCAAAGTAACTCCATTTTTAGTCATTTTATAATAGGTATCAAAAAATGGTATACGCCGCAGTTGCTGTAGGATCATATTGCCAGTGGTCGGCCAGTTTTTCATTCCGCATGGAAACGTCAAAAATATCGCGTTTTCAGTTTTAGGTTAAAAGTTAAATGTCGAGAGTTGAAAATTAACAATTGCAGCCATAATGACGTGTGAAAATTTCACGTAGCTAGTGTACGCCGTTTGGGAGGAGTTGTTGTGACCGACAGACATACAGATTTCTAAATGTGTTTTGTGCTATATAGGGTCGTTTCATCAGTGCTTGGCCAGTGGCAGTTGTACTTTCGAAAGGGATTTTGAGTTAAAGAATGATAAATATCATATTTTTTTCGCTGTTATTCCATTAAACAGGGATTAAGTAATGTAACCAACTAAAAATAAAATAGTTAATATTGTACCAAGCATAAGATAATAGAAGATTACAAAAAAAATGCCAATTGTCCCAGTGGTTGGCCCCCAAAATCCAATGGTCGGCTTTTCGTTGCGCAGTATTCGGCCATCACTATGAAACTTCATGAATATCGCGAACGAATTTACGGAGAGTAAACAGAACGATAAAAAACATAATGATGCAAAGCATGACAATACAACGTTTATTTTGTTAGCGATCCCCATACAAAATGAATTCGTCAAAAAGTAAAAATGTGCTTCTTTTAATTGCGCATTGCGTCATATAGGTCAGTATAGTTCAGATATACATTGGCATGTGGCAAGACTACCTCAAAGCGAATTAAAAAAGTCTGTTTTTTTTAATGTGTCCACTATTATTTAAGTTTTAAGCTCAAAAGGCCTACCACTGGCGACGGCTGACTTTAGGAACACGCCCTACAAAAATTATAATAAATTTACTCTTCATTAGACTAACTCGTAATAAATGTCATGTAATTATTATTATGTTCTCTTCCCAACACTACAAAAGTTTGCTAATTATTCTAAGTAAATATTTTTATGGCTAGAACCATAAAAATATAAGTATAACCATAAAAGTACTTCTAACCTCCCAAATATATGCACTTTGAGCGGAACTTTTAGAGGTGACGACTCCACGATAGGGTCCAAAGCGTACTCCTACGGGTATACAAGAAGACGTCCAAGTGCCCTGACCTGCACCTTTGATGGAAGACTCGCCTAACCTCACATATCCCACCGGGAATGTCTGCACCGCCACACTCAGCTTACTATCTCGAGATACCTACGGGATTAATGATTACGGTAAGATAAAATTCGAGAAAATAAATCTTTATCAGGCGTGAATATAAGAGTGGCCGTCAGTTTCCACCAATAGTAACAAATTTCGCCAATTTCTCAAAACATTATAGACACTTTTTAACTGTACATATATATATATATATTTTTAACCATGTCCGATTCCAATGTGGATTAATGGCTTCCTAATGGAGGTATCTCAACAGAAGTTTTCCTGCGAGAACTGTTTGTTACTCAGTTCCTCAACCTCTCTTTATTGAAGAGAGTAGGTATAGAAGGATAAGGCTGTGACAGGATTAGTGATTAGCTAATCGCTCTCGCTACACCCCTTAAGGATCAAATGGGTGGTTGAAGAGGGAGTTTTCTTAGATAACAAAAACACTCAGACTACGAACAGAAATCCATAAATCGATTGAAATATTAATTTATGAAAACTGTCCGCACCAGGAATTGATCCTGAGATATCCGTAGCCGTAGCCCATGACGCTAGCAACTGCGGAACGGACGTCGACCTAATACATATCCACTTATAAAGAACACTTTTTCGAAGAGACTAATAATACAAGAAGAGGGTTAGGACACATAACTAGTGGTATCGCTCTCGCTATACCCCGTTTTTATAGATCGGAACACACCATAAAAAATATGATATATTGTTGTTTGCAAAAAGGTTAAAATTATATCGCGCATTATTTTTCTGCGCAGAGAATCTTTCGTTTTAAAAAGAACAGCGGAGGCAATTCAATCAATATCGATTGTAGAAAGAAAAAAGGACGTAACCCACACCAAAAATATTGTGTATAACTCACACAAAACGTTCTAATACACTATATTTACATATGAATATATAATATATCGAATGTAGTGAGGCAAAGTGGTATGTCTTTTCAAAATATTTTTTTTCGATAATCATAATGTATAAAATTTAATACACGAATTGTTAGGCTATGCATATTACTTTTTGTTTGTGAGTTACGTCCTTTTTCTTTCTCACAGTAGATATGGTAAAAATACGGACGCGGGAAACGGGTTTAACTTAATAGTACAGAAGAATCCCGATTTTTCGCTTTTCAAGGAACACTGAAACGAAACGATAAATGCAGGAAAATGATGAATGCGGGAATGTCTTGAATAATTATTTTCAGTCTCTCACTTAGATATACGACAGCGGTCGGATGGGATGCCACGCGCTAACGAGTGGGATCACAAATGATCGACAAAAACAATATATCGAGATAAAATTTGTGGCATTTTGTGCATCAGCCGTTGAATGAAATCGCGCGTACTTATGAGCTGGTTGAAAAATGCTTGACAAAAACGATCAATCAGGTAATATTTATCACGATACTATAATATTTAAGCGGTGAATCGAGAAAAAAGACGAATGCGAAAACTATAAATCGGGGTTTCACTGTAAATTCGTTAGTGTCTTTGATAAAATGAAGGAATGATAAACGGGCGTACCTTAAAATCAGGTATCACCAATAGTGGACCGTGCTTGGGACAGAACTCCGCGTAGGCTCCATCGCACAAGTCACACCCTGCAAATTAATGGGAAGATAAAACCGATGTCACAATTATGATAAAGCAAACTCACATTTCGACACTCCCAATGGACAAAGCCGCAGCTGACTTTTGCTCATTTTGCAGGAGAGTGACTATATTTGCTCCTTACATTTAGCATATGCCACCGTCACGCGCCAAAGCCTTCAGCCCGACGGTCATCCGGGTCGTCGAAATTCCACCGGTCGGAAGAAGAGACGAACGCGATTGAGGCATCAGTAGCACGTGACCCGGCCACTTGTGTGTGTCACACCCTCCCCGCGTCCAGTGGAAGGAAATAATTTCATCCCACCCTTAATTTTTATTTTGAGAATTAGAATCATTTCTCACCTTAGAAACAAATAATCTTGCGATATACATATAGTTATTTTAAAAATAAAACACAATTCATTTGTACTACATCCACATATTTATAATGATCACGACCGGTTTCGCTCATTGTTGAAACGTCTAACGTCAAAATTGAGTGTAAAAATGAAGGCATATTAAACTGATGGTTTATGAACATAAGAAATTACTGATCATCACACAAATTATACATAAACCAAACAAAATAGTCTACGATTAAAATGTTAAGGACCTCTTACAAATCAATAAATACTTATCTGAAATCACAAATATAGCTACATTAAAAGTCCATTTAATGACATTACTAATGCAATAAGCAATAGTTTGAAAATGCTTCTTTTATGAACTGCACCTTAGTTGAATATATTTCTTTCTTTCTAAAATCGCACCGAGGGCTACTGTCTGGTTCGAGCAAACTCTCGAAATTGTTCCCGTTTGGGAAAAAACTACAATGGTAAGTCTACTTACTTGTCAATGAGATAATTTTTCTTAAAATTACCCAATGCGTAGAAAAATACATAGAGTCTTACACATAAAACTGTCATCCTTGTCTATTTCGTCACTGTAGTTGACATTGTGTCGAGTTTTCCTTTTGGGATTTTTCGGTCTCCTCACCCCTGAAACCGAACATGCGTGATATTTTATCGAATGCATAATAAATTTCCCACCTCAAACACGTAACCTTGAACACTAAGAAATCTTTTCATTAAATAATAACGTTAAAATAAAAAAAATGAAGTAGTACTAAAATAATTGAATTTAGTTTAAAACAATTTATATTAAAAAATAAAACACAATTCATTTGTACTACTTCCACATATTTATAATGATCAGGACCGGTTTCGCTCTTTATCATTATCAGTTGATAATGCTGGTGATGAGCGAAACCGGTCCTGATCATTATAAATATGTGGAAGTAGTACAAATGAATTGTGTTTTATTTTTTAAAATATAATGTCTTTCCACCAAGAATTGACAGTTAACACCTTAAAAGTAAAACAATTTACGCTATAAATAAAATACACTTTTAATTTTATAAACATTCATTTGGAACTTTATGTTGCAGTTAATTTGATACAACTACAAATTATATAAAATTAAAATTATTAGAAATCACCCAAAACAGATGAAAAAATTTCGTTGTAAAATATGTATTCTCAAAAATTGCTTTTTTTTTACAAATAATAAAATATCTATTCAAATGGATATCTCTACTATGGTGCTTGTTCCTAGAGTCAGCCGTCGCCAGTAGTCGACCTTTTGAGCTTAAAACTTAAATAATAGTGGATATATTTGAAGAAACAGATTTTTTAAAATTCGTGTAGGTAGTCTTGTCACTCGCCAATGTATATCTGCACTATGCTGACCTATATGATGCAATACGCAATTAAAAAAAGCACATTTTTACTTCGAAAGTTTCGACAAATTTATATTGTATGGGGATCGCTAACAAAACATACTTTATATTGTCATGCTTTGCATCATTTTGTTTGTTATTGTTCTGTCTACTTTCAGTTAAATATTTCACGATATTCATGAAGTTTCATAGTGATGGCCGAGCACTGGTCAATGAAAGGTCAACCATTGGATTTTGGGGGCCGGCCAATGGGATAATTGGCATTTTTTGTAAACCTCTATTATTTTATGTTTGGAACAATATTAACTATTTTATTTTTAGTTGGTAATATTACTTAATCACTGTTTAATGGAATGACAGCAAGAAATATGTATTTATCATTCATTGATTAAAAATCCCTTTTGAAAGTACACCTGTCGCTTAACTGGCCGAGCACTGGCGAAACGACTCTATATAGCATAAAATACATGTAGAAATCTGTATGTTTGTATGTCTGTCGGTCACAACAACTCCTCCCAAGCGGCGTACAGCTAGTGAGCTACGAGAAATTTTCACACGTCATTTCGGCTGCAATTGTTAGTTCAACTGCGCAATTCTCTACTTTCAACTCTCGGTATTTAACTTTTAATCTAAAACTGAAAACGCGACATTTTTTTCGTTTCCATGCGGGATGAAAAAAGGAATAACAGCCCGATACTAATATATTCTGCAAGTAACAGTTGAGATAGTGACGCGAACGCAAATATTTGTGTTGAATATTGAGTTTCATGTTTGTGATTTGGTAGAAAGTGAGTTTGGTAAATTCGTACAACTTGGTGTGCATCTGGAGTCGTCATGGAGAATAAGTGTATGACTCTGATTGTATGTTTAATTTGTGGCGCTGCAGGAGCCATTATTAAATGCAGATCAACAAGCTGCCTAACGGGAATTTCTGCGGCGTCATAACAAGAGTGCATGTGGCAAAATTGTCATCTTTTATTATAGCTGGTTTCAAATTTAAACATTATTATTAATTGGTGGACTATATTTAGTGGGTGTAACAAAAGAGGTTCGGTTGACGGTGATAATTTCAAATTTCAACCAAATTTCAACATTAGTTAGCCAACGTCTAAGTTTAATAACCTAATATAAGCTTTCTCTATCTTAGGCGATGCCGGGTAAAAAATACTGTTCTCCTATAAACTAGAATTGAATAATTCTCTGAGAATGTGTTTTAATCCGTTTTAACTAAGTTGCAGGTTGGATTTTCCTACATAACTAAATACCATTTTCTTTATTTTCAATGTAAAGAGTAACTATTTTATATATTTCTAATTTTTATTATGTTGTCGCTTTGGTGTAAGCTAATGTTGAAAGCTAGCAGTTGAAAGATGACAATATTATCGTGGACCGTATCTCATATAACACGTATTAAATACAGTCCATCAATCAATATCAATGAGAAGTCGAAAGTTGACCGCATCCACAAAATATATAACATCAAGTAATAATAATGTTAAAAATTCAAAGTTGACCCAGAAATGGCAGCCAGAATGACATGCGCAAATTTCACATCGCTACTGTCAATCGTTCGGGAGAAACTCTCGCGACAGACATACATACAGATCGATACATGCATTCTCTGCTATATGGTATAGATTATAGATAATACTTACACGGCAAATCAGCGTCGCTTCCCAATTCCTCGTCTAATTGTTCAATGCATTTATTTACTTTCATTAGTTCATTCTTTGATCTGCAATAAAACAAATGTGTTATTTATTCGCTACTTGAATAATATTCAAGTGTTAATAAATTAATAAATTCATGTGAGATTGCATATTTACCGACTCAAATTATTCATAAACATTCAAATATTATAAATGTGTCGATTTGTATTTGATAGAACTCCATTATAATATTGTATAAAAAAATGTACTCTGTTCTACAAGGGCTTTCTTATAATGTTGAAATATTTTGGCATCACAGCATCATGATAACCAGGTTCGCTCGAAAGATTTCTTTTGTACTTATATAATACAACTCAGAATAGATATAAAATATATGTGATGGGCGGACTTACAGTATGAGAGCAAAAACAAAGATAAATTATGAAGTCCTTTTTTTAGCAATTATGATTATACTGTTCGTAGGGTTATCATTTTAACTATTCTTATCAGTAGTGTTTAGATATATGACAAAATGCCATTAAAACAAGAATCAGTGGAATTGAACTTCTAGGAATACAAAATAAAATAACTAGATTACATTTTTCAGGTCAATTTTCGTAGAGCATCTGCCATGTATCCTGTCAGTTTCACTGAATCGTTTTTATATTTGGAATGAAATTTGGATTTTTCGTAAAAATTACCAAAACTGGAGCTATACTCATAAGTCTGCCCATCATAGTTGCGTTGAATCCGTCCATCGTTTATTGAATAATATCGCTAAGACTGCCGGTAAACTCACAATTGAGCAATAAAATAAAAAGGCAGCGGTTCCAGCTTTTATAATAAAAATATATTTAAACCGTCACAATAAAAACTCACTCGTCTATCTCCAATCGAGAAAAACCCTCCAAGCATTCTCGCACGCCCTTCTCGGCCTGAAATGTGACATCAAATTCTTATCAAACTACTGGCAGACATTAATATTTTTCAAGCTCGTCAAACTCGCGACCGACGTCGAATATCCTTCAGACCCGGCCGACATGGCATAATATGTAAAAAAAAATGTTGCCAAAAATCTTGTTTTCTGATAATAATTAGGATAATTATTATCTCAGAACTATGCTTTTTGGAACTGAGGTATCGACATATATATATATATATATGCTTCATCGTTGTTATTATTTTACAGGTATTCAGTCTTACAACTTTCGGAATACTTTTATGAATCACAGCAAATTTGCCCCGACTGTAGCCGAGTGGCCGACATCGTTCTATTCGGTTGCGGTGTCTGTGTGGTCAAATTCCAATATGACGCTTTAATAAAATGTTTTTTTAATCGATTCGCGGATTTCTGTCTAAAGACAGAAGGACGAGGCTAGGCGAGAGCGATCAGTAAAGTTATCGCTCCTACTGAGCCTCATTCTTTGGATCCGATCGGTATGAGGAATTTTAAAAATAAAAGATATCCATACATTTGAGCACAAATTCATAAATTTATTTTAAAAATCAATTTATAAAATTATATGTACGGAGTTTCGAACCTGCGGACATCATCGTACCCATGATCGTATTATTAATCATTCGGCTACAAGCAGGACAAATTAAGCAGAAATAAATAATTTGTTTTGAGGCATAAAATCCAGTTTCCACATAACTATATACTTGATGATCTAAATTCTAAATGGTAAAATAAAATATTTTCTATGGATTCGGCGGTAACTTTGTGAAAGTTCATTTTTAATATAAAATTAAAATTGATAACTTAGTTATTCCACTTGGTTTATCACTAACGTGACGCGTTTCGCCTCTTTAAGAAGCATCTTCAGACTAACTATATCGCAAGGTTATTCATTTCTAAGGTAAACAATGATTCTAATGCTTACATTAAAAAAAGAGTGGGGGTGGGTTTTATTCCATTCTACTGTGCGTGCGGAGGGCGGTAAGATATAAACACTGTTACACTATTTACAAATCAAAACTGGCACTTGGAGGCTAAAAACCCAAGGGAAATAAATTTAACAACGGTGAGCCGCCTGTTCTGTTGAAAATGTTATTTACTAATCCCCCATTACTTTTAATGGTTTCATTGATTTCTAGAAACTTTAAACTATTCGTTTTGATGCCTTTTTTATTTACACGATGGATTACTTCTACGTTACTATTTTTATTAAAATTATGATAATTTTCAATTAAATGATTCGCAAAATTTTGCGAAATCATTATTAACCTTAGAAATAAATAACCTTGAGATATAGTTAGTCTGAAGATTCTTCTTAAAGAGGCGAAACGCACCACGTTAGTGATAAACTAAGTGGAATAACTAAGTTATCAATTTTAATTTTATATTATGTTAAAATAAAAGTTTTCAACTTACACGTATCTTTTCCAATTTGTTGCGCATCCGTTCTTTGCGGATTTCTAGCTTGTCTTGTTTTGTTCTGTTTGTTCCCAGTAGCGCTAAAACCGCACAATGGAATTTAATAACATCACAAAAAGAGCTCGATCTTCATACAGAACTGGCGAATCTTGCTCATATAAAAATTTTAAAATAAGTAAACCAATATTTTAGTACCATTTCCTATATTTTTAATACACTATTAAGGCCCTTGTACATGGTAAAGCCGAACTGAACCGGCGAAACTGCTTCAGTTTGAACTAGGGCTTCCAATTAACCGGAGATTTTAACTAACCGGTTTTCGGTGTTTTTTTGAGAAAGAAACCGGGTAACCGGTTTAAACCGAAATACCTCAGTTCATTATTTTCAAAAAATCATATAAAAGTATTTTTTTAACTACACCAAATTGAAACAAAGAGTTGTAACAAAATTTAAATTTCAATAATGAAACTTAAACTTAAATAATGAAATAATAAAAAACTTTAATAGTATAAATTAAAACAAAAGTGGTTAATAATAAAATTCGTAAAAAAGATTACTATTTGAATGTGTTTAAAAAATATTAGGACAGAAACTGGAGAAATTATAAACAATAGCAACACATACAATATCTTATACAACAAAAAAAAATGTAGTTATACCCACGGAGCAGAAATAAAATCAAATTGACGAAAATATCTAATCAAAATAGAATGAGTAATAACTATTATAAATATGTACATATGAACAAAAATATTATTTCCGTATGTTTAATGATAGAATTATCAATTACGTCTAGAATAAACCAGAAAACTCAAGTATAGTTTATATGATAAAAAAAATTTTAAAAATTTGTATATTTATTAAAATAATACATGAAAATTTATTTAATATTTAAAGTGTTTACAGTTCATTCTATAATTTTGAAATCTTTAATCAATTCCCGTGTGTCGTTGTGATTTTGGATTAACAATCAGAACAATTGATATGCTCTTACGCATTTCATTTATTGTATTGGTCTCAATATTAATGACTCCGGTATTCCATCAATTATAATTATATAATATCTTTTGGGTAAAGTTTTTTCGTAATAATTTTTGCAGACGAATCTATGAAGTTTTGCAGACGAATCTATGAAATCCTTAATTTAAATATAATTTAGTAAGTTTTATGATAGTTTTTGGCACGGTTCTGTTGTACAAATATTTCAACTAAGAAATCAGTGGCTTATCAAATCTCTTCGTTCCAATAATCACCGTGTTTGTATCTCATTACTGAGAAAACTTCCAATTCTTTCGAATTGATAGTATAAAAAATCAAAATTTCTTTCGTAATTGAAATATTTACCTAGATCAATTTCACAATTTTTTTTTACAAGTTCTAATGGTCGTAAATCAGATTATATAGATTTATAATTTAGTAATACACACAATTGATAATTTCTTTATTTGACTATCAGTATCTATGCTTTGGAAAAAAAGGTGTTTTGTCAAAACGTCAACAAAAGAATATAATAAAAATCAAAATGTGGGTCCTATCTGGTTAGGTTAAGTTAGTGGTGCTATAACAACTTGCCGCTCAAATATTTATTATTATTCATGGATGTCATATTTTTTATGACGGTATATTTTGTCAAAAACATAAATTTGCGAATGGATATATTGTATGACCTGACGACTAATTAGGGTAAAGTAAAATAGAGTTTTATTACACAGCTTTCTATTGCTTATTCTTGAAACAAAACTTTCTCAAGTATTACTAGCTACATAAAAAATTAGCCGTTTTAGGTTTTTAAACATACTTTAGTACAACGTCACATATAAACAATATACCTTTAAAAGTATCACTTAAAAGCAGCGGAAGAATAGAATTTTATTCCAACAAGCAAGTAACGGAAATATCCATAAAATAAGATGCACGCATAGACATGAAAATATTTACTACGATTGTAGGTTATAAATATAATCGGCTTTGTGGTTCAGTGCTTAATCTTGTTGGATACGGTTACCGATGTCTCGGGTTCAAGTCGCGGTGCGGACAGTTTCATAAATTGATTTTTCAATTGATTAATAGATTTCTGTTCTTAAGCATGAATGTTTGTAATGTCTGGAACTCCTTACCGCCCAACGGATCCTAAAAAACATAGCGAAACGAGAGAGATTAGCTAACCACTAGTCCTGTCCTATCCCTATCCTTCTATCCCTACTCTCTTCGAAGAAAAATAGGTTGAGCAACTGAGTAACAAGCAGTTCTCGTAGAAAAATTCAGTTGAGAAACCTCCATTAGGAAGACATATGCTCCACATTGGGAGCAGACATAGTAAAAAAATATATTGAACTAAATATTTTGCTATTTTTCACTTCTTCACAAAGGATTTCTAGAAAGTAAATGCTAATCAATCATTAAATTTATTATTAAAGAGTATGATCAGCCTATAGGAGCAGTCGACTCAATGGGTTTTTATATTGGAAGATATGAAATATTTATTTTTATTATTTTATACAAGGTAAACATAAAACTAGCACGTAACAGTTATAAAATGTCAACATTATTTAATTTTATTATAATTGTAATCTCCTAAAAGTACTGTGTAAGTATCATATTTTATGTCGCTAATACACGATAGCGTTTATAAAGTACAAAGTGTTTTTGGGTGAAAATATATCAAAAAAACTATTTTTTTTGAATATTTTTTCTATAACCTCACCTATTCATTGCATATGAACATATTTTTTTATTTAAAAGATGAAAATCACGCATTTAAGCGTAAATAATGCATGTGTCTTTTGATGATGCCGTGTAATTCTTTATTGTATAAAATATTTCTGCCATAATTTCGACACCTTTGTGATAGAGGCGATTATTCAACAATATGTACATTTTTTTCCTCTTAAAGGCGTTACATTTTAAAAATAATATAAATAAAAGAATTTTTGAAAATATTTTTAAAAACCCGGTTAACCGCGTGAAATAAACCGGGTTTCGGTTTTTTTCAAAACACGCGATAAACCGGCTAACCGGTTTCGGTTTAAACCGGGTTGGAAGCCCTAGTTTGAACGCTTGAACAGAGCTTGAATAAATTCACGTACATACGCAATGCGATCGTATTAGTTCTGTGAACGCGCATATGGATGAAAGCAAAGTATTGCGTTACGGCGCCTTAGCACTGGTACAAGGGAGAAAAGGAAAAAGAGAACAATATTATCTAATAATTGACTTTGGCATAGAGGAAATAGAGTATAGCTAACCACTAGTCATGTGTCCTAACCCTTAGAGTATGTCCGGTGATTTATGGATAGACACAACAAGCAATGGAGAAAATGTTAAGCGCACACACAAGATTGTATCCTTAACAGCTTAACGGCCGCATGTTTTTTCGCATGTTCGCAAAAATACTGTCATTTCACTAAATTCACTATAATTTGTAAACCAATTGAGATATCCTAACCAAATTTGATTTGATGGCTTCCAGATACTTTGCCGCATAAATCAATGCCGTTTGAGCAGTGGTTCTATATTTGTGGGTTGCACACTTATGTGATGTAGTGAAAAAAACTTAAATCTAGTTTAAAAAAATCCCTGCTTCTCATCATCCCTGTTGCAGATGTTACAAGTCACACGGTTACCATAATGACTCAAGCACCATAAAAAATGCCATATGGCCCATTCAATAAATCACTACTACGACATAGAAAAAAGTAAACGTGTACCATCTAGGGGTAGTTTTACAAAACTGTATGTTAAACATATTTTTTAACCATCCCTCGTTGACGTTTGAAATCAAACTCGATTACAACCCAGTACTTTTTCAATAGAATGGAATGTATGACGTAGGACTCGTATATGAGTCCGCGGTCGTTAAGCTGTTCGGATATCAACCTCTTAGGGCATCGGTTTCCAACCGGGGAGGCGCGGACTATTGCCAGGGGAGGCGCCAAAATTTGGTAATTAAAATATTATTTTCATACCCATAATATCTACAAATAAATAAAACTTCATATCGTAACATAATATCTATAGTAAGTAGAAATTCATGCAAAATATATTCTTGGAGGCAGTATTTTTGAACATAAAATTCCGTAGGTAATAAACAAATAAAAATAATCATGAAGCCTCAATGTTGAGGCAGAAAGAAGAAATTTTTGTGAACAGTCACAATATGCTGAATTATCATTTTGTGGTTGAAATTAATAAAAAAACTATTTTACATCAACAGTGAGCCATTTGCAATTCAAAAATCTCGCAATTCTTTCAATAGAACACCAAGTGGTAGATAAAATGGATTTTGATAATGTTGCTGACAATATAATATTAATGGATTGTACATCAATAGTTTAGTATTTATTACATAAATAATAAATATAAAAATTATCTTAAGGGGAGGTTTTTTTTGACATATTTCAAGAGAAGGCCTGCGAGACTACACTATTAATATTAAATATAACATTTGTAAACGACAAATTGTAAAAAAATAGTACATATTTTTCAAGAAATTATATATACATATAATAAACATAAAACTGCGGCAGTTTTCTGTTGGTGATTGTAAACAATAAATTCTGTGCCTTGATGGCATATGATTTAAAATAAATAATAATTGATTTTAAAAATACCCTTCATAAAACACTATTATAAATATTAAATCATTTTTGGAGGAAAAATGGTGGGGGGACGGCAAAGCCCATAGCTACGCCACAAAATCTTGTTATTATTCGGTTAATTATATTTATTAGTATTTTTTTTATATTAAGTTTTTATTATTTAAAACGTGTCTATATTATAATACCAATTTAAAAAATTAAAAGTAGGGAGGCGTGGAATTTTTATTTCAGGCTGGAAACCGCTGCCTTAGGGTCAAAGAAACCTTTCTCAATTTTAGGCAAGTTTTCGAGTTACTTAAGTATTGGACATAAAATGATATAATAGTGAAAATGAGACTTTATTGAAAGGATCAACACATATAAAGATAAGTTTTTTGTTAGCGATTGATTACTTGTAAAGTAGAGAAAAAATCGATACATTTCTTTGACCCTCAAGGGCTAATATGAGACTATCGGGTACAATTCTGACAGTGATATCTTCCAAACAATAGTTACCAAAGTATGAAAGCAAGAGTTAAGGTGCTCAAAAAATTTCAGGAAAGTAGTGAGTAACTGTGTCTACGCAAACAGTAAATAAAATTTAAATTGCTACATCCCGAGACTATCTAAATACTAATACCAGGAGAAAGGCTATAAATTAATTGATGTATTAAATGTAAGTACTTCCCGATTAATTACTAAAAATAACAAAACAAGGTACATATCTACAATAAAAAGATTTTGATTAAACTTACCATCTCTTCTATTGGCAAGTTTTTCTAACCAATCTTCGTACCGCTTGACAAATGTGGGTTTAGGTATTAGACCTGAGGAGAATACGCATGCTTATAAAAATATTTTTCTGCATCGCTGTACCGACATAATTCTATCGTCCAGTTCATTACTCAGACGTCTCCAAATAACCCTTATTGAGATAATGTGAAAAGCAATACTCAAATGGTCACCATAAATCAAATATTATTGATTTGAAACCGAGTTTTATAAACAAGAGTTGAACAATAAGTTTCTTTCCGAGTCTCATCAGAAGAAGAATATTTAGATGCTTCTTTTGGAGTCGTCTGACTAATGAACCGGACGATCGATATAAATCTATAAGGGCATTGAAAAATCAACGCACGAAAGTGTCCATTCTGGGATTTAAACCCTTGACCTCGCAACCGAGTACGAAAAAAGCCCAACAGCGTCGAACGTTTGACTGCAGTGCTGGCTTAAGAAATAAATATTAATCCAAAATTATATCAAATCACTCCAATGCCACAGAATTCACAGAAATCAGATTTGTGAGAAGATGCAAACGCTTATAGTTTAGGGGGCTCCCCTGTAAGACATTAAAAAAAAGATCATAATAATTTAAAAAAATACATTACCCGTCTTGTAATGTACGAACATCTGCTTCAGCGCATTGCGTTGGTCAGAATTGAAAGTCAACCATTCTTTGTCTGTGAAGAAAAGAGACATGTCTAGTTTACCGGGCATCTTGAAACGACTTTTAACCTGAAATCAACAACATAAATGAAGTAATAGCAGTCTGAGATGTTACAATGAAGTTTTATTAATAAATTTTCGAAAATGCTTTCATCGTTTTCTTGCATTTGTCGTCGACTTTCACTGGCTCCGTGAGAATGGATAAATCAACAATTCATTGTAAAATATCATCGCTGACCTTCAAGACACTATTAACCCGTTCACTTCTTATTAAGCTACCTACATCTAAATAGATGCCACGCTAAGAGATTCTGACACTTTAAAAGTGCTAATTTGTGAAATGATTAAAAAGCTGCTCTTCAAATTTTGTTCGATGTTATGTGCTCGCATTGTTTTTGTAGATTTCCAAGAGCGCTTTGCTTATTTTGCTTAATAATAACCGTCGCGAGAGGTTTCCGCAACGAATGCGGTGAGCGCGTGCCTAGAGATTTTTTTTTCCATGTCCGCTCCCAATGTGGAGCTTATGGTCTCTAATGGAGGTATCTTAACAGAATTTTTCTATGAGAACTGTTTGTTACTCAGTTGCTCAACCTCTCTTTTTCGAAGAGAGTAGGGAAAGAAGGATAGGACTAGTGGTTAGCTAATCGCTCTCGCTATGCCCCGTGAGGATCGGATGGGTGGGAGGGAGGACTCAGACTGCGAACAGAAATCCATAAATCAATTGAAAGATCAATTTATGAAAGCCGTCTGCACCAGGAATCGAACCAGAGACATCCGTAACCGTACCCAACGATGCTACCAACTGCGCCACCGTATCGATTGTCCGGTTCTTACTCAGATAATGGGAAAAGCAATAATCAATCGGTCACCGTAAATCAAATGTTATTGATTTGCACTTGAGTTTTTTACTTTTTATAAACAGGTGTTTAACAATTTGATACTTTCCGAGTGCAGTCAGCGAAAGGATATTAATTTAGAAATATATTTTTACTGACCCAGATATATGGTTTAATTTTACTATGGAAGGCCTAAGCATTTTTTGGTGGCAATTTTGAGTTATCCGACAACTAAATCAGATGGAGATAAAAATTTTGCATATGACTGCGCATTTGAATTTCATAAATTTGGAGTTGTCCGACTAATAAACCGAACGATCGATATGCGGGCTCAGCATTCGACGTGTTCAATTCGATTTGGCAGTATTTCTTTATTTCTTCAACGCTTACAGGGAATACTGAGAGTGACTCTCCTGTGAATAAAATTATTTAGAAATATTCAATATTTTTTACAAGATCTGTTAACTAGTCAATCACTCAATTTCAGATAGAAATGTAAGATGTATAAGGAAAAACAAAAGGTTATAAGCCATTCATTCAATATCTCATGCAGGCAGAGGAAACTCCAAGCTATCTGCAGTTGATTATATTATGATTGCTCTATGTAGACAATTGCCCATAAATGCATCCTTCCAATATTGGTGACGAGTGTAACAATTATAATACATATTTAATTATCCTAAGAATCATATTGTATAAATAAATACTATAAATAAATATTCAATTGCAGAAAAATATACAACACCTTAGCAATTGAAAAACTTTATTCCCTCCTAAACTTGGAATGGCTGCAAGCTTCAAATGCCTGACAAATAATTGTGTAATACCCATTCAAAAAGAGTTTATTATACGATAATTGAAGGAAAAGTAGTGATTATCGTCTGTAATGTGTTTACTGCAAGTAATAAGTAGAATTCAAGCCAAAAAAATATATTTACACTCACCTCCATAGAGAGAAGCACAGACGAAAAGAATGATATTTGTGTAGAGCCAACATCTTTAAAGTGTTCTTTTTTCAAATATCAAATGGCTTCACTATGAAGTTCTTTCATTTAGATCATTACTAGCCACCTTTGTTTTATAGCCAATTATTACATTATAATAATAATAATAATTGTATGTACTGCAGAATTATTATTTGGAAGGTCATTTCATTAAGACTTGATTAGCTATGGTAGCCAGAAAATGGGTGAAAATGATTTTCCTATTAATGTTTTTTGTAATAAATGATGCTATAAATTAATATTCATGTTTAAATATAAAAAACAATCTGTTTTTTACTACTCTCACATTTTTACAACCAATTAACGACTGGTCGTTTTATTTTAAAAATATAATGCCTTTCCACCAAGAATGGCAATAAAGACTAAAATATATTATTCAAGTATATTTTAATGTTTAAGTTCACTATAGAATAAATATGGCTTAAAAAGTGAATGAAAACAGAGTAATAATCTCATTATGCTAAAAGACTTGCGACTTTATAAATTAATGACTGCTACAGTGTGGAAAGGTAGCTAATTATGAAACTTAGGTCAAAATATATGCATCAAATAACCACATGTTTACTCACAAAATTCTATTTCCATAAATTGCTGGCTTACATACTTCAAGCTGTTTTTAGTTATTTCAAGCTACAAGCTTTTTGATGTTAGAAAAGAGTTTTCCATCCATACAGTCCTAGCAATATTATTTAAAGTTTCCGCGTTTCTGTGATATAATATTGTCTAGTGATGCTTGCATACTCGAGTATCATGATGGAATCTTAATAATAATTCTGATAAAGCAATGCTGAAGTTAAGTTTTATCAGGTCCATTCCCAATGTAGAACACATGCGCAGACCCTTATCAGTACTTCGACGACAGGCATTTTAATCAGGAACCTTTCAACATCTAAGCGTCAAAGAAGCGTATCTCAATTTTACGCGATTTCGAGCTAGTTGTAGTATTGTAGTATATTACTAGAATAAAATGCTACAATAATGTTAGTGGCAATGCCACTAAATAAATGGATCAACAGATACAAAGATAGTTCAATATTTTTTTATGGTGAAAACACTTTTTTGTTAATGATTTTGATGACTTGGGAAGCCTTTTTAGGCTGTCTTGTAAAGTAAAGAAAGATTAGATAGGTTTCTTTGACCCTAAGGGGCCGCATTGTAAGTCAGCCGCACAACCCAACAAAAAAGATGAATGCGGTTTGGAAGTGAAACGATACTATTCTATTGTTTAACACACCATAAACAAGAGTGAGATGGGTTGAAAATTGAAAACATCACACCTGACCTTACCTGCGGCTACAGATTCAAATATTCACTGAAAAATCAACACAGCCATTCAGAATCCCATAATCAGAATACTACGGTGACATAAATAAATAAATAATTTGATTTTCATTTTATTTTATTTTATAAAAAAATACATGATTAATAAAGATTCCCACTTTGTCAAAAAAATGGTGAAGAAGCATACTTTCGTTAATGGTGGCCTAGGTAACTTACAAGTGAAAAAAAAAATAATATATGGCACAAACTGCAAGATTTCTCGATGTATATGTATAAGTTTGTATTCCACAATACATATAATTTACAAAATGTTTAAATTACTAGAACGTTTATTAGTATGATACATTCGATAATGATGACATTTTTAGTTATTTTACTCCAACCTCAATAAAATAAGTCATATGTGAATTTTTTCAGAATCGAAAATCGATTAGATATTAATGAAAGCAAAACTGGTAACCGCCAATGTTCCCTGTGAGACGACAGGTTCTTTGGGCGGATGAGCAGGCCAAACCAAAAAATATGTGGAATAATTATAACCTTTTTACTAGCATAAAAATGGCATATTCGAATATTTGGTATAAAATTAGAGTTTTTCGTGTTGCTTTACATAATTAAAATTATTATTATTTATTCATACAAATCATCATTTGTTAATAAAGTTATAAATTCCACTATTCATCACACTTTGCCCAAGTCAGTGTGTTTTTCAAGTCACAATACATTTATATATTTACTCTTTATTACATATAATAATTTTAAAATTAGTAAAACAAGTGCAAATGTCAGAAAAAAGGCAGACAATTCATCTCAATAAAAAGTAGTTTTGCCATGAAAGAATATCAAACAAATGATAAATGCATCATACCTTAAATTTAATTTTATTTCAATTATAATTATGGATAGCATGACGAAATTAATCACCCAATATAAACCGCTTTGTGTCAATGCGAATACAGTAAATTAGTGGTTTCCCTGATTCTCACTCCGAGTAGGGAGCGGATATGGTTAAAAAAAATATAATTTTTAATTATATTTGCTTGTAGATATTATAGTATAAAATTATATGCTAATTAAAAATGTTTGGCTGCCTTTATATTGAAATCACCCAACTAATGTAATTAATAGAAATATCGTTTCGTAACATATAAAGTTTGTAATATTACATTATTTCTTGAAAACACTGATACATATTTGCTGTTTTCTAATAGTCATAAGTTTTTTGTAATTTATAATGATATTAATACTTAATTCGCTACCATATTATTCAACAACTAATTATTTATATTATGTCTTAATTTCATCAATCAAAGGATGATATTTATTTCTCAGTCACAAAGATATATATATATATTTTGTCATTTCGCTTGCCAATAAGCTTACTATTATGGTGGTTGTACGAGTGACATTAATTTAGTTACTTGTTTTCGTCGCATTCAGTTTGATTCGATGATAAAGAATAGAATGCTACATTTACAATAAACGCCATCAGCGCTGCAACAGTGAGATTTATCTATGACATGAAGTAATATACTATTATAGAGAGTTTAGTTCAATAACACAGCATGTTCAGAGTTTGTATGACAAATGACATGAAGTTGCAGAGTTTATATATATACCAGGATGTTGTTGAATTGTCGCTAACTTCTTATTGGAATTTTCGGATATAGGTGTTATTTTTTTTATTCAAAAATGTCTCGAAAAGAGTAGGATCGATTTTAAGGAAAGAAAAATGACAGTTGTTAAACACAATACATTTTACTAACGAAAAATTTTTACATGACAATAAATAATCAAACATAATTTAAGACATCGACTGAGGGTGCTTGATGGAATTTCAATATCAAATTTGAATTATTGAGATTTTGTACATTTCCATGTATTTTGTCACTAACGACCCGGGTTTCGCCTTTCGGCATATTCATCATCAAGTTAGTCTTCGGTTAGTGACAAAATACATGGAAGTGTACAAAATCTCAATAATTCAAATTTAAATAATCAAACAATGTATAGACACAAAGATATTATCAGTTTAAATAATTGAATATGTAACATATATTTGTTTACTTCCTTTATTAAGTAAATGTAAACAAGGTTATGGTTTGTTTTACAGTAAGTTCAATAAATTTAAATAAAGCTAATATTTCAACAGAAAAGAGTATAAAAAGGTCATCATTAAGATATTTATATTGCAATATAATTTTAAAGCAAATAAAAAGTAAATTTTGAATACCTGTAATATATAAATAAACAATATCGTTTCGATGGAAGAATGTGCCTTTTTGATTCTGATTCTAAGAGCATGGCCAGGCTAAAAATTGACCAAATTCCATTATGCTAAGCATAGAAGTGCTTCTTGCAGTAGAGATGGTCAAAATAATGACCTTGCTAATCACGAAACTGCGTAAATACTGAATACAAATTAGCCAGAGACACTAATATCGCATATTCCTGTAAGATAAATACACATCTGTACTTGTCGATGTGCCCAGACATTAAAGAGATACGACACATTCGCTATTTTGGCATTTATCTTTAACAATATTTCCCATTTGTTTGTTTCGGCGAAGAGGCATAGAGGCTCGGTAATTCTACAAGTGCATTCCGCCTGGTAAGAACGTAGGAGACACTGTGGTGACAGATATTCGGACAATTTGATTACTTCTACTAAAAGTATCTTAAGTATTCACGGATGTATATTTAAACTAAGTTTTATGAACATACTAGCGAACATATTCCTCTGAAGCTTTGTTCCCGTTCTGTGGAGTATCCTTGACTTGGCGAGAGTAGATGGACGTGTGTCAGACCTACAGTAGTCGATATGCTTTTACTTTTATCTGAAACAAAAAGAACACAGAAAATGTATTATTTATTAGCCGTCTATTTTCAAAAAAATACAAAACTATTGTGTGCGTTACAACATGAACCAGATGTTTATTAATTGTAAGCCTGTGAGCATTGTATCTGAAGCCAATGACATTTACTTCTCAGCTACCGGCCCTGTACATATCAATATAACAATAAAAATGACCACTGGAAATCTGTAAGAGATAACTTAAGAGGATTTGGTTTGTTGTACTAAAATTAAAAGCAAACCTATCAGAAATTCCGAAGAACCCGATTTGTTTACTGCCTAAGAGTTTGAGCAATTGAGTAACAAGTAGTTGAACAATTTTTCTTGAGATACATCCATTAGGAGTCAATATGAACCACATTGGTAGCGGACATGGTTAAAAAATTCGAGGGAAGTTATTCAATTTGGAAAATACAGAAATGAAATCGAAATACAATGTTGAAAAAAATGTAAAAATTCGACGAGATAATAAATATTTATATGCAATATGAAGAAATTTATAAATAAATGACTAAAAGTACAAGGCTAACTTTAGTTGCAGAAATCTTAACAATAATATCTAGGGAGTGGTTGTTTTCCAATTGAATCGAGAATTTCAAATAGTATTTCTAGCGATAAAGATGATGATTTTGAATCATCAATTGCGAAGAAAAATACAGAATTTCGTGGCACATCGCAAGACCAAATATATGATTTCATAAACAGAGTTTACACTTATATGAGGTAATTTTTTAATAGGAAACTTTGGCTAGGTATTTTTGGGTCCGTTGACCAGTAAAGACCTGTGTTGAAATTTTTTTCTTCTTTGTGATCCTTCGCCTTTTTTTTAAACAAAAATAATCTCTTCTACCACATTCACAAACAATGGAAGAGACGTGTCCTTCAAACACATTTAAGAAGCCGTATGCTGATTTTGTTTCATCAAAAAAAAAACTGTGCCAGAAGCGACAGAATCCATTTGTGATATACTGGACAAAAGAAAGTGCCAACGTTGGTTCGAAAAAATTCGAACGGGCAATCTTGATTTGAAGAACGAGCCTCGTAGTGGGCGGTTCAGTCTAGTGGATGAAACAGCTCTAAAGGCGGAAATCAAAGCAAATCCGATGATCATTGGTGAATTATCAAAGAAGGTCGGCCACATCACGATCAAACACCCATCGCTATCTTGAGAAACTGAGAAAAGTTAAGAAAAGAAGGCATCTGGGTTCCTCACGTGCTAATCGATTTCAACAAAGCACAGCGCTTCAGAATATGCAAAATACTGCAAGAAAAGCAACAATCTACCCCATTTTTCCAGGACCTTATCACCGGAGACGAAAAATGGGTCCTTTATCGTGATATTAAAAAACAGAAACAATGGTTAAATCGGAGTCAAACCCCAATTCTAACACCAAAACAATGACTACATCCTCAGAAAGCATTATTGTGCGTGTGGTGGGATTCGAAAGGTGTAATTTATTATGAAGTTTTCAAACAAGGCCAAACTATTACCTCAGCCCTCTATTATGAACAGATGGACAAGTTAAATGCGACGTTGCAAGAAATTAGACCTGCTCTTGTGAATAGAAGCAGTGTCATTCTTCAACATGATGACGCCCGGCTGCAAGTTTCCAATATTACTCAGAAAACAATCCAAGACCTTAGCTGGGATGTTTTATTCCATCTACCCTATTCTCCGGACTTGGCACCGAGTGACTTTCACTTATTTCGCTCTTTAGAAACCCAATTAAGGAACAAAAAATTCAACGATATGGATGAACTGAAAGTATCACAGAGTTCTTTGAATCTTAACCAAAAGCCTTTTATGAGAGAGGAATTTTAGATCTAGTAAATAGTTGGCAAAGAGTCGTAGATAAGACTGGAGATTACTTTATATATAAATATAAAAAAAAAAAATTACAAAAAATCAAGTTTAAGCTTTAATATAAAAACGACATTAATTCCGGGATAAACTATATATAGTTTTTTATTTCGTGAATTTGAAATAGCAGGCATTTTTTTTTTAAATCATAACCAATTAAACCCTATTAAGCCTAGTAAGGTGGTTCTTAACCTTTTCGAGGTGATGGAACACTTTTGATTTTCGAAAGAAAAAAAATACATTGATAAAGAGCTGTAACTAAAAATATAAAGTAAGCTGGACTACATAAAATTACACAAAACTAATTATATACCTCACCTGATCTTATCAGGTTTTGCCGATTTTAGTAATATCTGGTACTTATTTCTTCGTTCATATTATATAGATAGTTTGGAAGAAAATGTTGATCTTTCTTTCTTTTTGGATGCATTGTGCGGCGGCACAACTAGCGTTGTCTCTTAGCACACTAGTGCGCCGTGGCACATCGGTTGCGGAGCACTACTTTAGAAGACAGCAGTGAAAATTCCCACACTTTTGGTGAGCTCCATATTGTCAGTGAAGACTTTCATGGAAATTTCTATCCATTTAAATCAATTGCTAAAGAAGTTAGTTGTGTTGATTTCACAAAAGTATGAATAACTGAGTAATGATTAAAAGTTGTCCACATCTAAATGTAGTGTTAACAGTAGGTTAAAATTGTGACATACGTTTAGGATACTGTGGAGTTTAAAGTGGGTTTACTGGAAACAGCAGGCCGCTGCAAGTTCTCTCAGCAGCAACAGTGACGATGGGATATCTGGAATGATAAGATAACTCTAAGAAGTTAATCCATTTCAGTAAAACATCTATTCAGCACTACAACACAAACTGTGAAAATATAAATACAACAAATGAATAATAGATTCTTAAAAGTTATCGATCTGGCTGAAATAAATCACACATGACATTAATAATATTGGACAATGAAATATAGCTTACGGTGAATTTAAGGTGAAAGACATGGATACAATGAAGGTCTTGCAGGGTTAAAAGCTGTTCCAGGCTATACTGAAATGTATTAACATTTTACATTATATAAATAGTCAAAGAAGCATATTTAGTGGTTGTATAGGTAATTGTTCATCAGATTAAATGTCTATGACAGGGTATAAATGTCAAAAATTGTACAGTGATCACATTACTACTCGGTGGAACGACAGTTCGCCAGAAGTGGCCACATTTATCCAAGTTTGACACACGAGTATTTAGGGTAATTATCGGATACACGGGCATAAAAATGATATTTGTACAAGGAAGAATACCCAAAATGACGTTTTAAGTTTGTTCTACCTTTCAAAATTTCATTTCGAGTAATTTCCGAAGTGATCGAAATCTGTCAGATCGGCTCGCCATTGATTAAAATTATTGCGTAATTTTGTTTCTGATTTTGACATATAATATATATAAATTTTATGATAGATATGACGAAATCTAAGACAGTATGTTGCTGTGAGAAATTTCATTATTACCTGGCATATACAGCCAACAACACGGGTTAAACTAAATTTAACCTCTATCTCAAAATGTTTGTTCATTCTTCAACAATAAACACACTGTGCATCAAGCATTTTTACACTAGACCCACTAGCACGCGCCCATACCAAGTACCGGTATCTGAATTTTAGTGGCTGTGGAATTATATGGAATAATAAAAGAATGAATATCATTTTCAGTTAAATTACGTACACGCGCACCGTGAATTGTTATAATAGCAAAGTAAATAGCTCACGATATCCACTACCATCACACCTCGTAAAACACATTTGATTTGACATCAAATTAACACCAAGTGTTTTACGAGATGTAAAATCAAATTTCGAAACTAACGACGAACGGGTTTTCTGATGTCTGCATGCGTCCACTTTGCTTGATTTTGCTCATTATCTATGATTTTGCTTCCCGGCGCGACTGCTTACATCATAGACATTTTACTGCTTCGACCATAAACATGTTACATTTAAAAGAAGAGTCATATTCATGCTTCAAATCTGAAATTTTTCAGCCAAAAAAATATTTAGAATGTTTGACCAGTATTTTAGCCAAAATAAAAAATAATTGCGTCATTTTTTCTGGATTTATTAAAAGCTTTAATTTAAGCTTCCGTATCCGAAATAATTTCTAGTTGTCATTTTCTACAGCTGAAAAATATTAAATTTGGATTATTGAGATTTTCGCCTTTCGGCATCTTCAGGCATTCGAGCGCACGAATGGACTCGAACTGACAGAACGGACTCTAATCTAGATTAGATTAAAAAAAGAAACTTCGACATTCGCAAATCACTTACTAATGGAGAACCATACGTTTAATGCGGATGATGGGGTTAAACTGTTGCATCAAAACATGGGGAATCATAAATTATTTTATCAAGAAATTTTGGAAATCAATGGAGCCGAGTTAAATTCCTTGCCAATTCTGAACGTACAGCTGAACCTTCCAAATTTACCGTTACTGTATCCTATACGTTGAAACATCTAACAGATGTCACTAAATGTGGAATGATCGTATATATTTACCCTTTCGTCGAATTGCATCCCGTCGATACCCACAATGCTATTATAATTGTAAAATCACTGGTAATTCTAAAAGTAGTTGGAAAGCGGCAATTCGCCACTCTGTTAATGTGTTGTTTACAAAATAATGCCGAAAGGCGAAACCCGGGTCGTTAGTGACAAAATACATGGAAGTGTACAAAATCTCAATAGTCCAAATTTGATATTGAAGTTCCATCAAGCACCCTCAGTCAATGTCTTAAATTATGAAAAATATTAGTTTTGAGTAATTGAGCTTCAAAGTTTTTGTTCAAAATGCTATATCTCATGAGTTTAATAAACAATTTTAAAACAGTCAACTTTAAAATGAAGAATGTAATACGGAGAGTTCTAAAGGAGCACACATACAGGTTTTCGCGACAACGACACATCAATGAGACACTCTATTATCTTCGAATAGGCTTGAAACACATTATTAAATTTTATTACTCTGTTTTAAAAACAAATATTCAGACACTTGTATAAGACCCAGGGGGTTTCGGGAGACACACAACACACTCGCTCTTCGGATATTAACGACCGCGAATTCCGTCAACTGGAATTTTGAAATATCGGCACCCGGCCGAAATTTCGAGCATCGCCACCGCGACTTGTTTGCTTGGATGACGAAATTCCACTTTTACTCTCCCCCTTTTTAAAAAAACCCTGCGTCACCCCCGGTGACTTTCTCCCTTCGCTCACGAATCCTCACTCTGAACTGACCAAATCTGTTATAAAATTTTTGTTCCTCGCGCCAAGAACGTCGGCCAATCCAACATCCCAGGTACCAAACCTTTTGGACGAGTGCACAAGTGGTACATCGACATTGCTTGAAAGAATTTATTACTGAAGATTTGTTTTTTTTCACCATATATATTGTCCGTTCGAACTTTAACCGAGGCATCGCTACAAGTGTAGGTATTTTTATATAACTGAATTTGTTTTTTTTTTCAAGCCGATCTAAGATTAAGGCTAACGGACTAATCAACTTCGGCTTGTGCATAACAAAAATGAAGGAATATAAATCAGATATAAATTGGGCGTTAAAACTAACAACAGCCGCACTCTAATCAAGAAAGATATTCTGTATGTGACACACACAAAAAGGTTTGCCACCATTGCATTTCCTGTGCGAATTCCTCGAAAACTGTACCTGATGGCAGACCGAGAAATCGGCTTCGTTTTGTCTACGTTATAACTTTTGTCACTAAAATTTCTTTCGAACACAGAAAGCGCGGCAAATTTCAAATTCATTGCCAGGGAATGATGAGATTGAAACTTTAAATAATTAATGAAATTACCGATGAAGATTAAATTGAAACTATTAATAATTGCGGCGATTTTAATATTTGATTATTAAACTTTTTTCGGTGCTTAAACACCATCCCCTTAATGATATTTAGCCTACTTAGAAAAGTCTGTAGACGGCTTTTGAATAACTTGCAGACCTCTCTCCGCCCCGTAAGTACTTGGCGGTGTCAAATGTTCATTTAGCAATAAGCGTGAAATGAAAAATATTCATTTGTTTTAGGTTCCATATTGTAATTTTTTTTAAAAACGAGGTTTTAATGTTTTCTGCCAGAAAATATTTCGTATATTCCTAAGATACATTAACACTACATGCTTTAGTGTTTTCTTCCAGCACAACAATTTCAGTGTTCTTAAATCATTTGTATACATTAGTGAACATTTCTTTAGATTTGTAAAATAAATTTTAGGTGTTTTTATGGTTTTATTTATTAACACAGCAGGAATAATGATGTAGATACTAAATAGTATATTCATACAGGGCGTATAGAAACACGTTATATTATATTTAAAAACATTTATATATATTTGTTTTGTGGTACTTCCATATTTTTATAAAGATTAGGACCGGTTTCGTTTCACTCAGTTATTGTCAACTGATGATGATTACAGGAGCTTCAAATGAATGGCAAGCATACATTTTAAAAATGAAAATTTCAGAATATCTAACCATAGTAGTAAAGCAGTTAAACTACTGTACTTATAGAATAGTATTGATACCTAATACATTTTTTTCCATATCTGTTCCCAACGTGGAGCATATGGTCTCCTAATGGAGCTACCTCAACGAAATTTTTCTATGAGAACTGCTTGTTACTCAGTAGCTCAACCTCTCTTTATTGAAGAGAAAAGGTATGGAAGGATAAGGCTATGACAGGATTAGTGTTTAGCTAATTGCTCTCGCTACACCCCTTAAGGATCAAATGGGTGGTTGAGGAGGGAGTTTTCTTAGATAACAAAAACACTCAGACTACGAACAGAAATCCATAAATCGATTAAAATATTAATTTATGAAAACTGTCCACACTAGGAATTGATCTTGAGATATCCGTAGCCGTAGCCCATGACGCTACCAACTGCGGCACGGACGTCAACCTAATACATATTCACTTATAAAGAACATTTTAAAGTATTAAAACAAGTTTTACACAATTGATATAAAAAAATACATTTTTTCGGTTGTTTTTAATAAGCAATAATTTCAAAATTCTACTCTATTCATTTTCTGAACCGAACTCGGATGATTCTGGTACAGTGTTCATTACCGAAGACGAACTTGAAAAATTTTGACACCGTAAGTGGAGTTCATTCGAAATGAGTTTTTTTTCAAATATTTTTAGGAGGTCTATATACGGAGTTGAGTTTTATGTGCCTTTGGTATAACACTTATTTGAGTTCTAATATTTGAGATCAACGCCGATTTCCCCCTTTGAGCTTTGGTTGTTTTATAAACACTAAGTGTAAGATAAGGTAAAAATAACAAAGTATTCAGTTTTAAACAATTAAATAACCACACAACATAACTTTTAACCATTATAAGAAGTAATTACGAATAATCAGTACAATTTTAACGCATCTACTTTAACAATTAATAAATAAAACCATGTAAGCTCCTTAGCACGTTCAATATATTTTTTAAACCATATCCGCTCCCTATTCGGAGCATATGGCCATCATGTGGTTCCTCCAAGCTTCTCTGCCACCCGCCTGTCTCTTTGTTTCCTCCCAGGTCTTCCGAACGTTCCGTTACCCGCCGAATACATCATATGGATGGTCATCAGCGGCCTTCCAGGGCGACGGAATCCACCTGGTGGTAGAAGAGACAGGCAGTATTAAGGCTCCCCTGGAGCATCCGCAGCACATGTCTAAGCCAGGTCGCTTTGTTTTTTTGGACGTAATAAGATGCTGGTCCGTCCGCTCTCTTGCCTCCGAGTTCCTGACAAAATCAAACCACCAAACCTAGTATTTGCCGTAAGCTTCTGTTTTAAAAGCACAGTATACGGTTACCTTGTGCCTTTGTAAGGTCCCATGACTCGCAATCGTAAAGCAGCACCGTCAGAATGCATGCGTTGAATAGGTGGCTCTTCGTTCTGACCGAGTATAACTATGAGTCCCAGAATTTCCACATTGAGTCGAAGGTTGCTCCAGCTATTCCTAATCAGATTGCGAGCTCTTTACGCGAATTGCCATATCCCATGATGTGTACCCCCAAGTACCTAAAGCTCTCAAATCTCTCGGTTGCCCCGCGCTTGTCAGAGGGTAGTCTGGATCTGGAAAGAAACAGTTGCAGAGCAAATTTGTTTTTACTCACATTGACTTTGAAACCAACGCTATACGAGTTGCCTTGCAGCCTTTCCATTGTTTCCTGAATACTCTTGACAGATTTGTCAAATATAACAGTGTCGTGAGCATACTCGAGGTCGCATAGTTTCAGATTGTGGAAACGGCCACACCTCGGTCAGATGGAATTGACTTTCTCAGGCTGAAGTCGAAGATAATTATGAAAAGGAACGGAGCCAGGACAGAGCCCTGTCTGACCCCGGTTGAGACCCCACTGCCCTCGTGCATGCATTTTATTATGGCGATAATCTTGGTTGGAATTCCGTACAGTTTCAATATGTGCCATAAGGAAAGCCAGTGTGGACTATTGAAGGCCTTCTCGTAATCCACGAAGCAACACGCCAGCGAGCTATTGAATTCGGTGCATTGCTGAAGAAGGCATCTGAGATTATCAATTCGGTAGGCACAGGATCAGGCAATGTAAGAAACTGGCCTAGTTTTCTTTGATACGCATTACTGGAATCCGTATTCGTTCAAAATTTTAATTTTAAATAAAAGTTACGATGTTAGAATAAGTGAGATGTCATAATATTGTCTATTATATTATATCTTTACTAGATAGCAAAAAATACATGTAGGAATATGTATGTTTGTATGTCTGTTGGTCACAAAATCTCCTCCCAAACGGTGACATTCGCGACGTGAAATTTTCACACGTCATTCTGGCTAAAATTGTTAGATCAACTGCGCTATTTTCAACCTTCAACTCTCAACATTTAACTTTTAACCTAAAACTGAAAACGCAATATTTTGGACGTTTCAAAAAATCAGCCGTGTTTAGTATTACCTCAACCGCGAATTTATTGTGTGACCTCAGTACGTGTAACAGCCAGTGGCGTAACCATTTTCTGGGGTTTTCGACGCCCGGTACTGAAGTTGGTCCATGAAATAAGATTGCCGTTTATACGTGTGCGATTCGACTACAGGCCAGAGATTTTTACGAGGAGTGGTTGTTCCGCCTCTCGGGTATTCATTCCACCCAAAACCTGGTCTTGTAGTCGAGCCGTGCACGTGCAATTGGATAGAATTCAAAATGCTGACCGACGAACCAATGAATCTGAACAGCAATGTGAAGTTGACTGATTACGCGCTACTGCAATACGTACCAATGAAACCGCTGAAGAAACTGAATGGCGTCGTGCTGACAACCGATTACGTGCTACTGTAATACGTACCAATGAAATTGCTGAAGAAACTGAATGTCGCCGTGCTGACAACTCATTACGTACACTTTCAAGACAAAAAACCAAGACTGCTTAAGTAAGCAACGAGCGCAGAAAGTCAGTTCGTATCCTAGCTTTAATCTCAAGAGCTACTGAAAGCAAGGAGCAGCGAGAGCATCGAACTTAAAATAATGCATTTGGTAACCAGAACCGAATATTGACTGAAACAGTTGATGCTCAAAATGATAGACTTCAGCTAGAAAGAGTTAGGCAAGGCTCTTTGAGGGCAAGTAACTGGCTGTATTTGAAGGACGAAGCTTTTAATTACAATCCTGAATGTCCAATTCATTCTAATATAATTCATTCAAAGATTCTAACTTTCCACAGATAGTCGGCAGTATGTTGTCGAAGTGCGCATTTTGCGGTGCTCTGAAGTTTGAGGCCGAGATATCGGGGTTGTGCTGTTCCAATGGAAACGTTTCTTTACCAGAGCTACCTGAATTACCAGAACCAATGAAGAGTATGATGAATTGCAGTCACCCAAAGTCAAAAGAGTTTCTAAACCTGATCCGTAAATATAATAGCAGTTTTCAAATGACTTCCTTTGGAACGTCAATGCCATTGATGAACTCTACAGGATTTATGCCAACCTTTAGGATTCAAGGTCAAGTGTACCACAAGGCCGGATCTCTTATGCCAATCCCTAATGAAGAAGTAAAGTTCCTGCAAATCTACTTTCTTGGCAATGAAGAAGCTGAAGCGAAATGACGCTGTACTGTGATTCCTGGGACCAACAAAAGCTTAATTGAATCCTTGCAAAAGATGTTTCACGAACACAATCATTATGTTCAAAAATTCAAAATGGCTATTGAAAATAACATAACCAAACAACTACAGATCGTTATTAAGGCTAATAAAAAGCCAACAGAAGGCCATGCACATATTTTTAACGCACTTGAAGTAAACTGAAGTTGCCGTGATCATTGCTGGAAATGAATTTGATAAACGCGACATTGTCTTAACAATGCGCAGTAACGAGTTGAAGAATATTTGCGAGACTCGCATTTCGTATGACGCCTTACAGTATCCTTTCATGTTTCTACGCGGGAGGATGGATATGCAATTAATATCAATTGAGTCCAGCCAGGAACTTTAAATAAAATTAACAAAATGGTATCTGCCCCGTCATTCTACGCATATCGTTTGATGGTACGAATGAAAGTGAACCGTTTGCTGAACTATAGGCAACTTTTGCATCAATATTTGTTTGACATGTATGCCAAAATTGAGACGGAACGATTAATGTTCATCAAATTAAATCAAAAGAAGTTGCGTGTCTATGAATATATTCATTTAAAAGATGATATTGTAAATGATACCGTTACAGCTAATTGGTAATTTTACCCTCAACGTTTACTGGATGTCCACGAAACATGCATGAATATGCTCAAGATCACATACGTACGTCATGGAGGCGAGCCATCACTTTTCATCACATACACTTTCAATCCAAATCGCAAAGAGATGGAGGAAAATTTGACCAATGGCCAATCAAAAACCGATAGAAATGATTTGGTAGCAAGAATATTTCGGCAAAAGTTTATCAAATTTATGAACGTGCTGATAAAAGGTCAATTCATAAAGGAAACACAATTTGCAACAGATGGCTATCCATTGTACCGACGAAGGAAGCCAGAGGACGGTAGAGAAACAGCAATTGTGAAAATAAAATCTGAAACTATCGGTATTGATAGTCATAGGATAGTGCCTTACAATCCTTTGCTTCTGAAGATGTTTGATGCCCACATCAAAGTCTATTAAATACATTCTCAAGTGTGTTCACAAAGGTTCCGATCAATGTGCAATTGCTGCTCAGTCCAGTAATAATGGTATAGATGAAATTTCTGAATACCAAGCAGGCCGCTATATTTCGAGCAATGAAGCGGCGTGGCGTATTTTTAGATTTCCCATTCACGAACGGCATCCCACAGTCGTACATCTTGATGTCCATCTTGAAAACGGACAACGTATTTATTTTAGAAAAGACAATTTGCAAGATCGTCTGGCCAATCCACCAAACACGACATTGACAGGATTCTTCGAGCTTTGCAAAAATGATAGATTTGCAAATACATTATTATATTGCAATGTTCCAAAAGTTTATATATGGAACATGTCTAAAAAATTTTCAGTCGACGTAAACAAGGTGTAATGTTTGAGGGGCATGACGGCATTCGATTATGTGACGCTCTTGGCCGTGTCTACACGTGCCTGGCATTGGGACTACTCGAAAATGACAATCAATTGAATGAAACATTGAAGCAAGCAGCACATTCGGATTCACCATCGAAAATTCAGACACTCTTTGCAGTAACCCTCTCATTTTGTGAACCTTCCAATTCAAAAATCGCTTTGGGGGAACTATAAGGACAGCATGTCTGAAGATATTTTGAATATCTTCCGTTGAGAAAATCCTCACGTTGTCTTGAACTACACCGAATGCATCTACAAGCAGGCACTCGTCAAGCTTAAAGATAAAGTCCTACACATGATTGGAAAATCTTTGTCGGATATTGGCATGATAAGTCCTTCACGAGAGCATGCACGCAGCATGAGTCGGGAAATGTTGCGAAATTGGCATATGACTCTGATTTAATGCTTAATTTTGTGGTGCAGCAGGAGCCATTGTTAAATGCAGATCAACAAGCCATCTATCAAGAAGTTCTACAGCGGCATAACAAGAGTGAAGGTGGGGTTATTTTTATCGATGCACCGGGAGGAACCGGAAAAACCTTCCTCATGAATATGTTGCTTGCTAGAATAAGAGCAGAAAACGATATTTCACTCGCTGTAGCAACTTCAGGTATTGCTGCAACGCTGATGACTGGTGGACGAACCGCACATTTAATGTTGCAAATCCCGATTGAATTAATACATAACGAAGTGCCTGTTTGCAATATCAAAAAAGGAAGTGCAAAAGCCAAACTGCTGCAGGAGGCTAAAGTACTGTTCTGGGATGAAATTTCGATGATACATAAGCATGTGAACAGAACCCTCCAAGACCTTCGTGGCAACAAAGATCTTATGGGAGGCCTGATTGTTGTCCTTGCTGGTGATTTCCGGCAAACACTACCAGTTATTCCAAGAGGCACGATGGCCGATGAAATCAAAACTTGCTTAAAATCGTCAATTCTATGGAAAGAAATAAAAATTATGAAGTTAACGAAAAACATGAAAATTAAACAACAACATACGAAAATTCCAAAAACTTTTGAGAGTATTTGCTTAAAATTGGTGATGGAAAAGAGGCAACAAATGAACATGGGAAAATCAGGCTCCCCAATGAATTTTGCAAGATCTGCCCTACACTGAATAGTCTTATTAATCACGTGTATCCCGACATTACATCGAATATTCAGAACCATAAATGGCTTCAGGAACGCGCAATTTTAACACCTCTAAATGCAAAAGTAGTAGAAATTGGTTCACGATACTACAAAAATTCCACCTGTCGCGCGAACATACTTCTCAATCGACAAATGCTTAGATGATAATGAAGCTACGTTTTATCCGGTAGAATTTTTGAATTCACTTAATCCAAGTGGCATTCACCCACATAAATTAGTGCTGAAAGTTGGGTGTCCAATTATGTTGCTACGCAATTTGGACCCACCGACGCTGTGCAATGGTTCCACACTAAGAGTGAAGGCTTTACACGCTTATATCATCGAAGCAAGCATTTCAACTAGGCCATTTGAGGGCGAAGACGTCCTGATTCCAAGAATTCCACTCATTCCGACTAACTTGCCGTTTTCATTCAAACGGTTGCAATTTCCTGTTCGACTTACATTTGCAATCACAGTCAATAAGGTGCAAGGGCCATCATTCAAAGTCACAGGCTTGGATTTGACTGACGAGTGTTTCTCGCATGAACAGCTGTATGTGGGAATGTCAAGGGTGATGGATCCCTCAACATTGTTCACTATCGCCGATGATCAACAAAACACTAAAAATATTGTAAATAGCCAAGTATTGCAATAACCGGGTACATACAACTAATTATGAAGAATGAGTTTGAATATATCCCAGGAGAAGCCAGGTAATAAATACTATTTATATATTTTATAGCAGAAAATGCATGTATCAATCTGATGCGACGTAAGTTTGTGCATGCCACTTCTAGGTCAACTATGGTATTGTCATTTTTTTAAATTATTATCAACTCATGAACTATATTTTGTGAGTGTTGCACAATATGTAGTCCACAGTGATATTTTCAACTAACAAATTTCAACATTAGTTAGTGCCAAAATAACGCAAATGTCTAAATTAGAAAATATTAACGGCATCTATTTTTAACGAAGTCGGGTAATATACTAGTACTTGACACCGCCCCGTACTTATGGGGCGGACAGGGTCTTCAAAACCAATCTGTAGAGTCTTCCTATTAATGAAAATTTAAAAGATGTAATACCCCTCCTGAGGTGTTTAAGAGGGGTGTCGTATTTGTTTGGTTGCTGTTGTTGGTTTGCAGTTTGAAGTGGGGGGAAGGGCCTGCGATCCTGCCAGAGCGAGTGGGGTCCCGATCGTTCCCGGGGAAGGTCGCCGGCGATCGGCTTATTCCATCGCTTACTATAAAACCACTTACAGAGTTTAAATTAAAAGTGTGTAATTCTGTTGTGTCTAATGTTTTAACTAAAGGAAACTAATTGCAATAAACCAGAAGAGTATACGGATAAACGACCGGGGTTTTAATGGAAGACGAAGGAGCCGTTGTTTTGTCCTTTGTTTGTCCTTATCCCAGGACGCGGGCCTTGAAGTGTGTTGAAGCCCGCACCCCGCTTCTCCCCGCCCTACACCGTCATCCCTCGAGCGGCGGCGAGACAGATGTTGTTGTTGTTTCGTGTACCTACTCTCTCATACTATATATAGCTAACCTAAATTAAGTTTAAGCATAGTTTTGATGGCATGGAACCGAAATAGCTATCAACTAACTAATAAAATATTGTAGAACTAAATACTTAGTTAGTTGTCACTTATTATAATGAAGTTCTAGCAAGTAAATCCTAATCCAATCAATAAACTAAGCGCAAGACTTCAGTGACCTTGGAAGCGTTTGTTGTGTGTGCGTCGTCTATATCAAACACGTGATCCGCGAGCGCTCTAAGTAGCCAAAAAGTACGTGTAAAAGTAGTATGAACTCATCGGTTTATATACGGTGAAATGTGCATATGTGAAATTAGTTTTTAATGTCAAAGTGATAAGGTTGAGCGTGTTTATTGATTTAGTTATGTCGTTCGAAGAAATATTTCGGAAATACAATATACGTCTGAAATATGCCTTTGTTCTCTATGCCCACTCCCAATGTAGAGCATATGGATTCCTGATGGAAGAATCTCAACAGAAGTTTTTCTACAAGGTGACACACCCTGAATTTTTTGTTAAGTTTAAGTTTTCTTAGGATCCGTAACTAAGAGCGTCCAGCGTTAATGGCAATGATTCGTGGAAGTCGACCCAATTCTTGTCGTGAAGGGTGATCGGCCAATCGCCGGCGGACACGATCGCCGGACGAATCCATTTTTGAATTAAAGGGGTGGCTCCGACGGTGTTTTATTTTTGCAAGGAGTCGATTGCCAGCCTTCTAGCCAATGAGAGCTGCCGGCCCCGTAGCCAGCACCGTTGACGTTGTGGATTGTTTGTGTTTGTTTTGAAATTGGACTTAATTTAAAATAGTTTGTCGTGTTACTTGCTTTATAACGTAAAGGTAAATTCATGTGTTAAGTAAATAAAGACTCAATTTTATGTGTTAGAAATATTTTTGTATTTTGAAACACTGCATCTGCGATTAAAATAAATAAGAGTTGAACCGGATTTGAAATGGTGTTTGTTTGAGATCCCAGAACTTCCAGGACGTCGATAACCGACCATTTGTCTCTCTTCGATTCGGGTCTTCTCAAAGGACTACTTGTTACTCAGTTCCACAACCTCTCTTTTTCGATGAGAGTAAGGATAGGGCTATTACAGGACTAATCATTCTCACTTCGCCCCATTTTTTAAGATCGGATGACTGGGAGGGAGTTTTATTTATCACACATATTCATGCCTTGGAACAAAAATCCATAAATCGATTGAAATTTTTTTTTAAGAAACTGTCCATATTGAGATTCGAGTTAGCCACTCGGCAACGGACCCGACAGACTACTTAAGGCAAAATTGAGAGAATGAGCTTTTATCATTTGACACCGCCGCTTACTTACGGGGCGGAGAGGGGTCTGCAAGCAATTCAAAAGCCGTCTACAGACTCTTCTATGTAGGCTAAATATCATTAAGGGGATGGTGTTTAAGCACCGAAAAAAGTTTGATAATCAAATATTAAAATCGCCGCAATTATTAATAGTTTCAATTTAATCTTCATCGGCAATTTCATTAATTATTTAAACTTTCAATCTCATCATTCCCTGGCAATGAATTTGAAATTTGCCGCGCTTTCTGTGTTCGAAATAAATTTTAGTGACAAAAGTTATTGCGTAGACAATACGAAGCCGATTTCTCGGTCTGCCATCAGGTACTGTTTTCGTGGAATTTGCACAGGAACTGCAAACCCTTTCACACACAGAATATCTTACTTAATAATTAATAAAATTCCGTGGCAGTTATCATCGATTATAGTTCGGCTGTTGATAGTTTTAAGGCCCAATTTATACCTGATTTATATTCTGTCATTTTTGTTATTCACAAGCCAAAATTGATAAGTCCGTTAGCCTAAATCTTAGATCGCCCTAAAAAAACCAAATTCATTTATATAAAAATAGCTACACTTGTAGCGATGCCTCAGTTTAAATTCGAACGGACAAAATATATAGTGAAAAAAACAAATCTTCAATAATAAATTCTTTTGAAGCAGTGTTGATGTGTTACTTGCGCACTCGTTCAAAAGGTTTGAAACCTGGGAAGTAAATTTGGCCGCGGCGTACTTCGGACTCAGAAACCAAATTTTTATAACAGATTTAGTCAGTTGAGATTGGGGATTCGTGAGCAAAATGGGACAGTAGCCGGGGGTGACATAGGGTTGTTTTAAAAAGAGGGAGAGTAAAAAAGAGCTCGCGGTGTCGATGGTCGAAATTTTGGCTGAGTGCCGATATTTCGTAAATCCAAATGACGGAATCTGCGGTCGTTAATATCTGAGGAGCAAGTAAATATTTCACAACAGAAAAAAGTGAGTATGTTATATATCACATCAGGGCTCGCTTATCGACAAAAAAAGTGAATTTGACATATTTTACAACAGCGCTCAGTTCTCACAAAGGAACCAATGTTTTCTGATAGTTTGCATCGCGCTGCATCGGGCTATAAGCTAGGTGAGTGCCTGTGAGCGTTTTGAAATTTCGGAAAAAAAACCGGTTTGCATTGGCAAGATGGCAAAATTTTTTGGGCGTTCGGTGACCGCTGAAAGATAAAAAAAGTGAGTATAAAATATTTCACAACAGAGCTCGTTTCTCACAAAAGAACCAATGTTTTCTGATAGTTTGCATCGGGCTATATGATTGTTCTGTGCCTGTGAGCGTTTTAAAATTTCGGAAAAAAACCAGTTCGCATCGGCAAGATGGCAAAATTGTTTAGGCGTTCGGCGACCGCTGATGGACAAAAAAATAGAATATAAAATATTTCACAACAGAGCTCAATGCTCACAAAGGAACCAATGTTTTCTGATAGTTTGCATCGTATATAATAGTGAGTGCCTGTGAGCGTTTTGAAATTTAGGAAAAAAACCGGTTCGCATTGGCAAGATGGCAAAATTTTTTGGGCGTTCGGTGACCGCTGAAGGATAAAAAAAATTAGTATGAAATATTTCACAACAGGGCTCGCTTCTCACAAAGGGACCAATGTTTTCTGAGAGTTTGCATCGCGCTGCATCGGGCTATTAACATGATGAGTGCCTGTGAGCGTTTTGAAATTTCAGAAAAAAATCCGGTTCCCATCGGTGAGATGGCAAAATTTTTTGTACGTTCGGCGACCGCTGATTGACAGAAAAAAGTGAGTATGTAATATATCACATCAGAGCTCGCTTATCGACAAAAAAAGTGAATTTGACATATTTTACAACAGCGCTCAGTTCTCACAAAGGAACCAATGTTTTCTGATAGTTTGCATCGCGCTGCATCGGGCTATAAGCTAGGTGAGTGCCTGTAAGCGTTTTGAAATTTCGAAAAAATACCGGTTCGCATTGGCAAGATGGCAAAATGTTTTGGGCGTTCGGCGACCGCTGAAAGATAAAAAAAGTGAGTATGAAATATTTCACAACAGGGCTCGCTTCTCACAAAGGAATCGATGTTTTCTGATAGTATGCATCGCGCCGCGTCGGGCTATATGTTTGTTAAGTGCCGGCGATCGTTTTGAATTTTCGGAAAAAATACCGGTTCGCATCGGTGGGATGGCAAAATTTTATGGGCATTCGGCGACGGTTGATCGCCAGAAAAAGTGAGTATGAAATATTTCACAACAGGCTCGCTTCTCGCAAAGGATTCGATATTTTCTGATAGTATGCATCGCGCCGCGTCGGGCTATATGTTTGTCAAGTGCCTGCGATCGTTTTTAATTTTTGGAAAAAATACCGGTTCGCATCGGTGGGATGGCAAAATTTTATGGGCATTCGGCGACGGTTGATCGCCAGAAAAAGTGAGTATGAAATATTTCACAACAGAGCTCGCTTCTCACAAAGGATCCAATGTTTTCTGATAGTTTGCATAGCGCTGCATCGGGCTATATGCTTGTTGAGTGCCTGTGAGCGTTTTGAAATTTCGTAAAACGAACCGGTTCGCATTGGCAGGATGGAAAAATTTTTTGGGCGTTCGGCGACCGCTGAAGGATAAAAAAAAGTGAGTATGAAATATTTCACAACAGAGCTCGCTTCTCACAAAGGAACCAATGTTATCTGATAGTTTGCATCGCGCTGCATCGGGCTATATGCTTGTTGAATTCCTGTGAGCGTTTTGAAATTTCGGAAAAAAACCGGTACGCATTGGCAAGATTGCAAAATTGTTTGGGCGTTCAGCGAACGCTGAAGGATAAAAAAAGTAAGTATGAAATATTTCACAACAGGGCTCGCTTCTCACAAAGGAACCAATGATTTCTGATAGTTTGCATCGCGCTGCATTGGGCAATATGCTTTTTGAGTGCCTGTGAGCGTTTTGAAATTTCGGAAAAAAAACCGGTTTGCATTGGCAAGATGGCAAAATTTTTTGGGCGTTCGGTGACCGCTGAAAGATAAAAAAAGTGAGTATAAAATATTTCACAACAGAGCTCGTTTCTCACAAAAGAACCAATGTTTTCTGATAGTTTGCATCGCGCAGCATCGGGCTATATGATTGTTCTGTGCCTGTGAGCGTTTTAAAATTTCGGAAAAAAAACCGGTTCCCATCGGTGGGATGGCAAAATTTTTTGTACGTTCGGCGACCGCTGATTGACAGAAAAAAGTGAGTATGTTATATATCACATCAGGGCTCGCTTATCGACAAAAAAAGTGAATTTGACATATTTTACAACAGCGCTCAGTTCTCACAAAGGAACCAATGTTTTCTGATAGTTTGCATCGCGCTGCATCGGGCTATAAGCTAGGTGAGTGCCTGTGAGCGTTTTGAAATTTCGGAAAAAAAACCGGTTTGCATTGGCAAGATGGCAAAATGTTTTGGGCGTTCGGTGACCGCTGAAAGATAAAAAAAGTGAGTATAAAATATTTCACAACAGAGCTCATTTCTCACAAAAGAACCAATGTTTTCTGATAGTTTGCATCGCGCAGCATCGGGCTATATGATTGTTCTGTGCCTGTGAGCGTTTTAAAAATTCGGAAAAAAAACCAGTTCGCATCGGCAAGATGGCAAAATTGTTTAGGCGTTCGGCGACCGCTGATGGACAAAAAAATAGAATATAAAATATTTCACAACAGAGCTCAATTCTCACAAAGGAACCAATGTTTTCTGATAGTTTGCATCGTATATAAAAGTGAGTGCCTGTGAGCGTTTTGAAATTTAGGAAAAAAACCGGTTCGCATTGGCAAGACGGCAAAATTTTTTGGGCGTTCGGTGACCGCTGAAGGATAAAAAAAATTAGTATGAAATATTTCACAACAGGGCTCGCTTCTCACAAAGGGACCAATGTTTTCTGAGAGTTTGCATCGCGCTGCATCGGGCTATTAACATGATGAGTGCCTGTGAGCGTTTTGAAATTTCAGAAAAAAATCCGGTTCCCATCGGTGAGATGGCAAAATTTTTTGTACGTTCGGCGACCGCTGATCGACAGAAAAAAGTGAGTATGTAATATATCACATCAGAGCTCGCTTATCGACAAAAAAAGTGAATTTGACATATTTTACAACAGCGCTCAGTTCTCACAAAGGAACCAATGTTTTCTGATAGTTTGCATCGCGCTGCATCGGGCTATAAGCTAGGTGAGTGCCTGTAAGCGTTTTGAAATTTCGAAAAAACCGGTTCGCATTGGCAAGATGGCAAATGTTTTGGGCGTTCGGCGACCGCTGAAAGATAAAAAAAGTGAGTATGAAATATTTCACAACAGGGCTCGCTTCTCACAAAGGAATCGATGTTTTCTGATAGTATGCATCGCGCCGCGTCGGGCTATATGTTTGTTAAGTGCCGGCGATCGTTTTGAATTTTCGGAAAAAATACCGGTTCGCATCGGTGGGATGGCAAAATTTTATGGGCATTCGGCGACGGTTGATCGCCAGAAAAAGTGAGTATGAAATATTTCACAACAGGCTCGCTTCTCGCAAAGGATTCGATATTTTCTGATAGTATGCATCGCGCCGCGTCGGGCTATATGTTTGTCAAGTGCCTGCGATCGTTTTGAATTTTTGGAAAAAATACCGGTTCGAATCGGTGGGATGGCAAAATATTTTTAAAGTTCGGCGACCGCTGATCCACAAAGAAAGTGAGTATGAAATATTTCACAACCGGGCTCGCTTCTCGCAAAGGATTCGATATTTTCTGATAGTATGCATCGCGCCGCGTCGGGCTATATGCTTGTAAAATGCCTGCGATCGTTTTGAATTATTGAAAAAAAAACCGGTTCGCATCGGTGAGATGGCAAAATTTTATTATAATTCGGCGACCGATGATCGACAGAAAAAAGTGAGTATGTAATATTTCACAACCGGGCTCGCTTCTCGCAAAGAAATCGATGTTTTCTGATAGTATGCATCGCGCCGCGTCGGACTTTATGCTTGTTAAACGCCTGCGATCGTTTTGAATTTTTGGAAATAATACCGGTTCGCATCGGTGGGATGGCAAAATTTTTCGGGCGTTCGGAGACCGCTGATCGACAAAAAAAGTCAGTATGAAATATTTCACAACAGGGCTCGCTTATCACAAAGGAATCGATGTTTTCTGATAGTATGCATCGCGCCGCGTCGGGCTATATGCTTGCTTAGTGCCTGCGATCGTTTTGAATTTTTGGAAAAATTACCGCTTCGCATCGGTGGGATGGCAAAATTTTTCGGGCGTTCGGCGACCGCTGATCGACAAAAAAAGTGAGAATGAAATATTTCACAACAGAGCTCGCTTCTCACAAAGGAATCGATGTTTTCTGATAGTATGCATCGCGCCGCGTCGGGCTATATGCTTGTTAAGTGCCTGCGATCGTTTCGAAGTTTTGGAAAAAATACCGGTTCGCATCGGTGGGATGGCAAAATTTTTCGGGCGTTCGCCGACCGCTGATCGACAAAAAAAGTGGGTATGAAATATTTCACAACAGGCTCGCTTCTCGCAAAGGATCCGATGTTTTCTGATGGTATGCATCGCGCCGCGTCGGGCTATATGCTTGTTAAGTGCCTGCGATCGTTTTGAATTTTTGGAAAAAATACCGGTTCGCATCGGTGGGATGGCAATATTTTTCGGCGTTCGGCGACCGCTGATCGACAAAAAAAGTGAGTATGAATTATTTCACAACAGGGCTCGCTTCTCGCAAAGGAATCGATGTTTTCTGATAGTATGCATGGCGCCGCGTCGGGCTATATGCTTTTAAGTGCCTGCGATCGTTTTGAATTTTCGGAAAAAATACCGGTTCGCATCGGTGGATGGCAGAATTTTTTGGGCGTTCGGCGACCGCTGATCGACAAAAAAAGTGACTATGAAATATTTCTACCAAGGCTCGCTTCTCGCAAAGGAATCGATGTTTTCTGATATTTTGCATCGCGTCGCGTCGGGCTATATGCTTGTTAGGTGCCTGCGATCGTATTGAATTTTTGGAAAAAATACCGGTTCGCATCGGTGGGATGGCAAAATTTTTTGGGCGTTCGGCGACCGCTGATCGACAAAAAAAGTTAATATAAAATATTTCACAACAGGGCTCACTTCTCACAAAGGAATCGATGTTTTCTGATAGTATCCATCGCGCCGCGTCGGGAAATATGCTTGTTAAGTGCCTGCGATCGTTTTCAATTTTTGGAAAAAATACCGGTTCGCATCGGTGGGATGGCAAAATTTTTGGGCGTTCGGCGACCGCTGATCGACAAAAAAAGTGAGTTTGAAATATTTCACAACAGGGCTCGCTTCTCGCAAAGGAATCGATGTTTTCTGATAGTATGCATCGCGCCGCGTCGGGCTTTATGTTTGTTAAGTGCTTGCTTTCGTTTTGAATTTTTGGATAAAATAAAGGTTCGCATCGGTGAGATGGAAATTTTTTTGGGCGTTCGGTGACCGCTGATCGACAAAAAAGTGAGTATGAAATATTTTACAACAGGGCTCGCTACTCACAAAGGAATCGATGTTTTCTGATAGTATGCATCGCGCCGCGTCGGGCTTTATGTTTGTTAAGTGCCTGCTTTCGTTTTGAATTTTTGGAAAAAATATTGGTTCGCATCGGTGGGATTGCAAAATTTTTCGGGCCTTCGGCGACCGCTGATAGATAAAAAAAGTGAGTATGAATTATTTCACAACAGGGCTCGCTTCTCGCAAAGGATTCGATATTTTCTGATAGTATGCATCGCGCCGCGTCGGGCAATATGTTTGTCAAGTGCCTGCGATCGTTTTTAATTTTTGGAAAAAATACCGGTTCGAATCGGTGGGATGGCAAAATATTTTTAAAGTTCGGCGACCGCTGATCCACAAAAAAAGTGAGTATGAAATATTTCACAACCGGGCTCGCTTCTCGCAAAGGATTCGATATTTTCTGATAGTATGCATCGCACCGCGTCGGGCTATATGCTTGTAAAATGCCTGCGATCGTTTTGAATTATTGAAAAAAAAACCGGTTCGCATCGGTGAGATGGCAAAATTTTATTATAATTCGGCGACCGATGATCGACAGAAAAAAGTTAGTATGTAATATTTCACAACCGGGCTCGCTTCTCGCAAAGAAATCGATGTTTTCTGATAGTATGCATCGCGCCGCGTCGGACTTTATGCTTGTTAAACGCCTGCGATCGTTTTGAATTTTTGGAAAAAATACCGGTTCGCATTGGTGGGATGGGAAAATTGTTCGGGCGTTCGGCGACCGCTGATCGACAAAAAAAGTGAGTATGAAATATTCTACAACAGAGCTCGCTTCGCGCAAAGCAATCGATGTTTTCTGATAGTATGCATCGCGCCGCGTCGGGCTTTATGCATGTTATGTGCCTGCTATCGTTTTGAATTTTCGGAAAAAATAAAGGTTCGCATCGGTTTGATGAAAATTTTTTTGGGCGTTCGGCGACCGCTAATCGACAAAAAAAGTGAGTATGAAATATTCCACCACAAGGCTCGCTTCTGGCAAAGGAATCGATATTTTCTGATAGCATGCATTGCGCCACGTCGGGCTATATGCTTGTTAAGTGCCTGCAATCGTTTAGAATTTTTGGAAAAAATACCGGTTCGCATTGGTGGGATGGCAAAATTGTTCGGGCGTTCGGCGACCGCTGATCGACAAAAAAAGTGAGTATGAAATATTACACCACAAGGCTCGCTTCGCGCAAAGCAATCGATGTTTTCTGATAGTATGCATCGCGCCGTGTCGGGCTATATGATTTTTAAGATCCTGCGATCGTTTTGAATTTTTGGAAAAAATACCGGTTCGCATTGGTGGGATGGCAAAATTGTTCGGGCGTTCGGCGACCGCTGATCGACAAAAAAAGTGAGTATGAAATATTCTACAACAGAGCTCGCTTCGCGCAAAGCAATCGATGTTTTCTGATAGTATGCATCGCGCCGCGTCGGGCTTTATGCATGTTAAGTGCCTGCTATCGTTTTGAATTTTCGGAAAAAATAAAGGTTCGCATCGGTTTGATGAAAATTTTTTCGGGCGTTCGGCGACCGCTGATCGACAAAAAAGGTGAGTATGAAATATCTCTCAACAGGGCTCGCTTCTCGCAAAGGAATCGATGTTTTCTGAAAGTATGCATCGCGCCGCGTCGGGCTTTATGTTTGTTAAGTGCCTGCTTTCGTTTTGAATTTTTGGATAAAATAAAGGTTCGCATCGGTAGGATGGCAAAATTTTTTGGGCGTTCAGCGACCGCTGATCGACCAAAAAAGTGAGTATGAAATATCTCACAACAGGGCTCGCTTCTCGTAAAGGAATCGATGTTTTCTGAAAGTATGCATCGCGCCGCGTCGGGCTTTATGTTTGTTAAGTACCTGCTTTCGTTTTGAATTTTTGGATAAAATAAAGGTTCGCATCGGTGAGATGGAAATTTTTTTGGGCGTTCGGTGACCGCTGATCGACAAAAAAGTGAGTATGAAATATCTCACAACAGGGCTCGCTACTCACAAAGGAATCGAAGTTTTCTGAAAGTATGCATCGCGCCGCGTCGGCCTTTATGTTTGTTAAGTGCCTGCTTTCGTTTTGAATTTTTGGATAAAATAAAGGTTCGCATCGGTGGGATGGCAAAATTTTTTGGGCGTTCAGCGACCGCTGATCGACCAAAAAAGTGAGTATGAAATATCTCACAACAGGGCTCGCTTCTCGTAAAGGAATCGATGTTTTCTGAAAGTATGCATCGCGCTGCGTCGGCCTTTATGTTTGTTAAGTGCCTGCTTTCGTTTTAAATTTTTGAAAAAAATACCGGTTCGCATCGGTGGGATGGCAAAATTTTTTGGGCGTTCTGCGACCGCTAATCGACAAAAAAAAAAGTATGAAAAGTTTCACAAAACGGCTCACTTCTCGCAAAGGAATCGATGTTTTCTGATAGTATGGATCGCGCTGCGTCGGGCTATATGCTTGATAGGTGCCTGCGATCGTTTTGAATTTTTGGAAGAAATACCGTTTCGCATAGGTGGAATGGCAAAATTTTTGAGCTATATGCTTGTTAGGTGCCTGCGATCGTTTTGAATTTTTGGAAAAAATACCGGTTTGCATCGGTGAGATGGCAAAATTTTTTGGGCGTTCGGCGACCGCTGGTCGACAAAAAAAGTGAATATGAGATATTTCACAACAGGGCTCGCTTCTCGCAAAGGAATCGTGTTTTCTGATAGTATGCATTGCGCCGCGTCGGGCTATATGCTTGTTAAGTGCCTGCGATCGTTTTGAAGTTTTGGAAAAAATACCGGTTCGCATCGGTGGGATGGCAAAATTTTTCGGGCGTTCGCCGACTGCTGATCGACAAAAAAAGTGGGTATGAAATATTTCACAACAGGGCTCGCTTCTCACAAAGGAATCGATGTTTTCTGTTAGTATGCATCGCGCCGCGTCGGGCTTTATGTTTGTTAAGTGCCTGCTTTCGTTTTAAATTTTTGGAAAAAATACCGGTTCGCATCGGTGGGATGGCAATATTTTTCGGCGTTCGGCGACCGCTGATCGACAAAAAAAGTGAGTTTGAAATATTTCACAACAGGGCTCGCTTCTCACAATGGAATCGATGTTTTCTGATAGTATGCTAGCGCCGCGTCGGGCTATATGCTTTTTAAGTGCCTACGATTGTTTTGAATTTTTGGAAAAAATACCGGTTCGCATCGGTGGGATGGCAAAATTTTTGGGCTATATGCTTGTTAAGTGCCTGCGATCGTTTTGAGTTTTTGGAAATAATACCGGTTCGCATCGGTGGGATGGCAAAATTTTTCGGGCGTTCGGAGGCCGCTGATCGACAAAAAAAGTCAGTATGAAATATTTCACAACAGGGCTCGCTTCTCACAAAGGAATCGATGTTTTCTGATAGTATGCATCGCTTTGCGTCGGGCTATATGCTTGTTTAGTGCCTGCGAACGTTGTGAATTTTTGGAAAAATTACCCGTTCGCATCGGTGGGATGGCAAAATTTTTCGGGCGTTCGGCGACCGCTGATCGACAAAAAAAGTGAGAATGAAATATTTCACAACAGAGCTCGCTCCTCACAAAGGAATCGATGTTTTCTGATAGTTTGCATCGCGCCGCGTCGGGCTATATGCTTGTTAAGTGCCTGCGATCGTTTTGAAGTTTTGGAAAAAATACCGGTTCGCATCGGTGGGTTGGCAAAATTTTCGGGCGTTCGGCGAACGCTGATCGCCAAAAAATGTGAGTATGAAATATTTCACAACAGGGCTCGCTTTTCACAAAGGAATCGATATTTTCTGATAGTATTCATCGCGCCGCGTCGGGCTTTATGCTTGTTAGGTGCCTGCGTTCGTTTTGAATTTTTGGAAAAAATACCGGTTCGCATCGGTGGGATGGCAAAATTTTGCGGGCGTTCGGCCACCGCTGATCGACAAAAAATGTGAGTATGAAATATTTCACAACAGGGCTCGCTTTTCACAAAGGAATCGATATTTTCTGATAGTATTCATCGCGCCGCGTCGGGCTTTATGCTTGTTAGGTGCCTGCGTTCGTTTTGAATTTTTGGAAAAAATACCGGTTCGCATTGGTGGGATGGCAAAAATTTGCGGGCGTTCGGAGACCGCTGATCGACAAAAAAAGTCAGTCTGAAATATTTCACAACAGGCTGGCTTCTCGCAAAGGATTGGATGTTTTCTGATGGTATGCATCGCGCCGCTTCGGGCTATATGCTTGTTAAGTGCCTGCGATCGTTTTGAATTTTTGGAAAAAATATCGGTTCGCATCGGTGGGATTGTAAAATTTTTCGGGCCTGCGGCGACCGCTGATAGATAAAAAAAGTGAGTATGAATTATTTCACAACAGGGCTCGCTTCTCGCAAAGGAATCGTGTTTTCTGATAGTATGCATTGCGCCGCATCGGGCTATATGCTTGTTAAGTGCCTGCGATCGTTTTGAAGTTTTGGAAATAATACCGGTTCGCATCGGTGGGATGGCAAAATTTTTCGGGCGTTCGGAGACCGCTGATCAACAAAAAAAGTCAGTCTGAAATATTTCACAACAGGCTGGCTTCTCGCAAAGGATTGGATGTTTTCTGATGGTATGCATCGCGCCGCTTCGGGCTATATGCTTGTTAAGTGCCTGCGATCGTTTTGAATTTTTGGAAAAAATATCGGTTCGCATCGGTGGGATTGCAAAATTTTTCGGGCCTTCGGCGACCGCTGATCGACAAAAAAAGTCAGTCTGAAATATTTCACAACAGGCTGGCTTCTCGCAAAGGATTGGATGTTTTCTGATGGTATGCATCGCGCCGCTACGGGCTATATGCTTGTTAAGTGCCTGCGATCGTTTTGAATTTTTGGAAAAAATATCGGTTCGCATCGGTGGGATTGCAAAATTTTTCGGGCCTTCGGCGACCGCTGATCGACAAAAAAAGTCAGTCTGAAATATTTCACAACAGGCTGGCTTCTCGCAAAGGATTGGATGTTTTCTGATGGTATGCATCGCGCCGCTTCGGGCTATATGCTTGTTAAGTGCCTGCGATCGTTTTGAATTTTTGGAAAAAATATCGGTTCGCATCGGTGGGATTGCAAAATTTTTCGGGCCTTCGGCGACCGCTGATCGACAAAAAAAGTGGGTATGAAATATTTCACAACAGGGCTCGCTTCTCACAAAGGAATCGATGTTTTCTGATAGTATGCATCGCGCCGCGTCGGGCTTTATGCTTGTTAGGTGCCTGCGTTCGTTTTGAATTTTCGGAAAAAATACCGGTTCGCATTGGTGGGATGGCAAAATTTTGCGGGCGTTCGGCGACCGCTGATCGACAAAAAATGTGAGTATGAAATATTTCACAACAGGGCTCGCTTCTCACAAATGAATCGATGTTTTCTGATAGTATGCATCGCGCCGTGTCGGGCTATATGATTTTTAAGATCCTGCGATCGTTTTGAATTTTTGGAAAAAAATACCGGTTCGCATTGGTGGGATGGCAAAATTGTTCGGGCGTTCGGCGACCGCTGATCGACAAAAAATGTGAGTATGAAATATTTCAAAACAGGGCCCGCTTCTCACAAAGGAATCGATGTTATCTGATAGTATGCATCGTGCCGCGTCGGGCTATATGCTTGTTAAGTGCTCGCGATCGTTTTGAATTTTTGGAAAAAATACCGGTTCGCATCGGTGGGATGGCAAAATTTTTCGGGCTTTTGGCGACCGCTGATCGACAAAAAATGTGAGTATGAAATATTTCACAACAGGGCTCGCTTCTCACAAATGAATCGATGTTATCTGATAGTATGCATCGTGCCGCGTCGGGCTATATGCTTGTTAAGTGCTCGCGATCGTTTTGAATTTTTGGAAAAAATACCGGTTCGCATCGGTGGGATGGCAAAATTTTTCGGGCTTTTGGCGACCGCTGATCGACAAAAAAAGTGAGTATGAAATATTTCACAACAGGGCTCGCTTCTCACAAATGAATCGATGTTTTCTGATAGTATGCATCGCGCCGTGTCGGGCTATATGATTTTTAAGATCCTGCGATCGTTTTGAATTTTTGGAAAAAAATACCGGTTCGCATTGGTGGGATGGCAAAATTGTTCGGGCGTTCGGCGACCGCTGATCGACAAAAAAAGTGAGTATGAAATATTTCAAAACAGGGCTCGCTTCTCACAAAGGAATCGATGTTATCTGATAGTATGCATCGTGCCGCGTCGGGCTATATGCTTGTTAAGTGCTCGCGATCGTTTTGGCGTTCTTTTGGTGACCGCTGATCGACAAAAAATGTGAGTATGAAATATCTCACAACAG